>CM070667.1:28941596-29026596 GCA_036346575.1 Dendrocalamus sinicus
AAAAACTTTTCATGCCCAGCTATTGCTTGGACGCGATCCGGTACTTAGTTACGAAGAGTAAAACATCAGAATAATTAATTAAAAGCGGCATGCTTAAAAGGTGTAAAGGCAGGTGCCGTCGTCGCTCCTCGCCGTTGGGTCAAAGTTCTTGGCATCCGGGTCGGTGCAGCCCTCAGGTACAGGCAAATTACCTTGCTGTGCTCCTTGACCTGAAATTTAATAGTTTTGCACAATTTGGTGAGAAAGAACACCTTAATGTGTAACTGTCGATTTTTTTTAAAAAAACAATCATGATTGGATCAAAGGGAGAACAGGTAAGCTATATCTTTTGTGTTTTCTGTCAATAATATCTCACTGTTATACATGGATTCACCCCCTTTGATCTGGAACAGAATAGGAAGTACTACGCGCGCATATGTGTGTATATATAGTATAAATAACAAAGGTATTATGGTGTCCACTCTTCATGATTCAGACTTTCTATCTATGATTAAGACCTTTCATCCATGATTGATTCAGCATGCTACATTAATGTATGTATGTACCGGCCCCCAAAGTATCTATGCAGTTATACATAGTATTACATAGAAGTGCAGCAATACAAAAGGAAGTATGCAGGTATATAGAATAATGTAAGAGGTGGAAAGATTGCAATATGTTCATCAGCTCCTCCTATGCAGGCCGCCTACGATGGAATAGCTAGAGATGGTGTATGGAGAGTGTTCTAACCGTAGAAGGAACCAGTCTTCATGGCATCCTGGTTAGCATCACCAAGAGCTGCCTCGCTCAAGTACTTGTCGGCAAGCTGCACGCGCTTGACATTCTCCTGCTCCTTCACCAGCATGTACCCGTACTCCATCAGCTTCTCGATTGTCATCTTGGGCTGCTCGAAGGTCGGGGGGCCCTCGCGGGAGTTCACCAGCCTCTTGCCGATGCTCTCCACTCCGGTCTCGGAGACCCACTTGCGCACCTCGTCGTCGTACACCCGAGCACGCAGCGCACCGAAGAAATCTGCAGCATATATTCAGTAATCGTTATCGTTACTGCATCGATCTATGGAACTTGCTGGTCAAGCGTAGGTTGTATTTAGCTAGGCTCGTACGTACCAATGGATTGGCCTGGGAAGGAGTCGACCAGCTTCACGATGGCCTCGTCGGGGACGCTGTCGGTGCGGAAGATGCCCTTGCAGACACCAATACGGTCCTCACGGGTGGGAGCCCAGTAGAACTTCTCCATACGACCGTCACGGATGAGTGGGGCGTAGAGGGTGGAGAAGTCGTTGCCGGTGACGATGATGGGCACACGGGGGTTGTCCTCCTTGTTGTACATGCCCGGGAGCTGCACGTTGGTGGGGTTGTCCGCGATGTTCATCAGCGTCGCGTTCACCATCTGGTTGTTCACCGTGTACTGCGTCGTCCCGCCCATACGGCCGGCACCGGCGTCGAGATCGTTGATGAAGAGGCAGCACATCTTGCCCTTCTTGATGATGTCCGCGGCCTCACGGTACCGCTGCCTGATCAGCTTCGCTGGCTCTCCGGCGTTGCCGCTCTCCAGCTCTCCGGCGCTCATCATGATGGGGCTGCATTACATTAGTTTGGCGGGCTAGCTGTCAGTGCTTTGGCTGCGCGCAGATATGCAATATTAATCGGCAACAGATGAATAGAAACAGCTGCTTCTTACTTGATGCCCATCTTGGCGAAGACAAGCTCACATTGGAAGGATTTTCCCTGACCCTTGCCTCCCCAGATACCCAAGATGAGTGGGACCTGAATTTCGATTGATAAAGAAAATATATATAAACCGCGCGACCCAATCAGTCAGACCGTAAGGTAATACCAAGTCTCTTCAGAACCAGGATTTTTACGAGTAAATTGGTGAAAGGAACCAGTCAATCCTTCCTGTGGAATCACGTACCTTGATGTTAGGCAGGGTCATGAAGTTCTTGGAGATGTGGACAACGAGCTTGTCCATGAAGGCCGGGGCGATGTAGAGGCCACCCATGGTGTTGTCAAAGTCGTACCTGCAGTTCAGTCAGTATATGTATTGCTGCATAACACTTTGCCTGCTACTCTTCTCCTTACGAATTGAAAGTAGTAGTCGTTAAGATGTGCTTACTGTCTGAGGCCCTGGCTGATGTACTCGTAGGAGCTGAGGACGGCCTCGTGTGTGCCGTCGCCCGTGGGAGCCTGGAAGAGGGAGTCGGCGAGACCCTTGCCCCTGGTGATGTCCTGCTGGTCGTCGGAGATGTCGTAGGCGAGGCCCTTCCACCGGTCCGCGTCGGTCTGCTTCCCCTCGTCCAGCTCCTTGGCCATGACTCTGAACCTGTTGGCGCTGGAGCTCTTGCCATGGTAGTTCACGGGCGAGGCCACCTGCTTCTTGAGCTTCTTCCCAAGGAAGCTGGTCGGCATGGAGGCCTATATACACATACACACATGAGACGCCACTGAACAGTACATGATATCATTTGCAAGGATCGTTGAGGAGCAAGAGATGCGATCAATCGCAGTGCAGTGTACGCACCGGAGCTCCGACGGTGGAGGAGAAGGCAGCAGCCATCTCTGCGCTAGCTGCTTCGCTGCCCTTGGTGGGGATGTGTACTAGCAGCTGCGCAGTGGTCAGTGACGGCTGCTGCTCAAAGAATAGAGGCCGAGCTAGCCTGTGTGAGGCCTTAAATACAGCTGCTTGTTGTTGTGGAAGCTCCTCCTTCCTCACACACTCGTGGTGCTTGTGGATCAGCTTCCAGATCCCCCACAAGCCACACGCTGAAGATTGGGTCCTGCACACGTGGCGCCATCTCGGCCGGCCGATAGGATGACTTGGACCGGGAAGGCCGGGCACTGCACTAGAGCAGAGCAGCTATATCTCCTGGCTTGAGTTGCATGACCTTTCCTAACCACAGAATCTAAGCCATTTCTGATGAACTCTTGCTTTCTTTCCCTGCCCTTCATTTTTCTCCCGGCCGCCGGTAGTCAGTAGATCAGTTGTTTGATGAGCCCAGCCGAGCTATAGAACCTGTTTATTTTGCATCAGCACAGAAACATTCGCTGCCTCTCGTTGCTTGTTGGATGAGGCATCTCCAAGATTATATTGTATTCTAGTTCAAGTACCACAAATATTTTTCGCTGCTATATATGTTTTGGTTTAATTGTCGATAACCAACAGGCTAGGACTGTCATTTGGTGCCACACAAGGCCGTCGTTAACACCAGACATGAAAGCTGTACGTTTGTGCTTGATTGTTTGCATTACGTACGTACCACAAACAAATTATTGCTTGTTTGGTGAAACATCAAATCGATCAGAGCCAGAGTCATGTCTGGAATGTCTTCAGGTAATTTAATTGGTGGTGCATAGGTCGAGTTCCCTGGAAGTCTCTATGCATCGGGTTAATTTACTAGAGACCATTGATAATTTTGATGGCTGCTGTTTGCCTCATACAAACAATCTTTGTCCAACAGAACCTGTAGTGATCGATCTTGCCTTTTCAGTGAAGTTGCTGCTAGCTAAATATCTGGATGAAGTACGTACGTACGAGATGAAAATATAAGGCCCCGTTTGGCACGGCTCTACTTCACAAGTGAAGCTGTTTTTTTTTGCTTCAGCTCCACGAACAGCTCCACCTGTTTTATCATGCATGGTTGACAGATGTCAATTGTCCAATATACCCCTGTCTATTTGGCTTGTAGTAACATCAAGAGCTGTATGTTTCTACATGATTTTTCATCCGAGTAAATTTGAATTCAAAAAAAAACTAAAATTTAAAATAACACAAAGTATTAGCAACCAATATTTAATGCGTTTTTTTTTGCATAGGATGACCCGTTAGGACAAATATGCATGTGCAAAGTCATGATATAATGCAAACATCACATGTCATTATATAATACAAACATATATGTTCATGATGATCTAGAAAGATATATTGCCCGTGCAAGGTCATCTCGGAATTTATCCATATTGCGATCATTAGATTCTGAAGTTGATGTGTCACCTGCATTGTGTGAAGCAAAATGTTTTCTATACCTTAGAGGTATAGTAGACACATAATCAGGATTTCGATCGCATTTACTAAAATCCTTATCCTCAGAATGGTTCTCACGAATGAAATTATGTAGACACATGGTTGCAGCGACAATCATCTTTTGCTTCTCCATTGGGTAACTCGGCATTTTGAGAAGGACCCTCCACTTCATTTTCCACACACCAAATGAGCGCTCCACCACATTCCGGATACTTGAATGCAAATGGTTAAACCACTCTTGTTCACCGCTTGAGCAGACCCTCCTCCAATCGGCACATGGTACCTTTCACCCTTATATGGTGCCAAGTATCCGTGTCTATTTGGGTATCCGCGCCAACATGATAATATTTCCTGCGTAGAAATGACCACAATTGAATTGCACGAAATTTGTATAAAAATAAACTTGTACAAAAATCAAACATGTTACATATACATACCTAGAGGGGATGTGGAATTTGTCATGATCATGCCTAAGTGCATGAAAGAGCACACTAGTGTCATGCATAGATCCGGTTGTCCAATAGATGCATATGTGAAGCGCATGTCAAAATCGACAATAGCAAGAACATTTTGCGTCGCTTGCCACTTCGACCAATATATCTAATGAGCTCATCCAAGGCGGTGTAGCTGAGATATGAGTACCATCTAGAGCTCCAATGCAATCTTTAAAATGAGGCATCATCCTACTATCATTTCTCATCCTAGAATGTGTTGTAGCAAAGTTTGGATCAATAGGCCTTATGTAGTCCTCACACATGGACACCAAACAAGTCAAGACATCATCAAATTTTCTACTAATTGTCTCTGCAGAATGCTTGAATATACCATGCAAAGCACTGATGGACATACCATGTCCACATATTAGAAGGAAGATAGCAAGTGACTCCAAAGAATTCATGTGAACAGATGACTCCAAACCATATGTGTTCACTAACAAGCTATGCAGCTTGTGAAATAATGATGCATCCATTCTAAACATTTTATGACTTTCACCTGGGGTGTTGAGCTTCTCCATAGTCCAACCAAATCCAGACTGAGCTGGAGTTCTAGCTTCATTTTTATCAACATAGGTCATGTAGTACTTGGTTGCAAGAAGGGCAGTAGCAAACAAATTATTTTGATTGGACCGCATCAATTCCATAGTATTTGAAACCCACTCATAATCATCAGAATCGCTATCATCCATGTCAGAATCACTATCATCCAAATCAGATCTGTACACATGAATAAACCAAAGCAAGGATAAATTTAACACACACAAAAAGTAAGGTTAAGTACAAAAAGTATGGTTATGTTGCAAATAGAAAGATACATCATTTCTACTAAACCACTCATGTTTTGAAATAAAATTGAATGCACTACTTAGGAACATCATTTCTAGTCAACCACTCATGCTTCCTCCTCAACCAATCATATTTATCCTCAGGGGTCTTCAATGTCAGAAACATCTCTCTCTCAGCCCTCTTGGTAAAAAGTACAGTTGCAATGAAATGTTCATTTGTTCTTGAAGTAGCACCACACTCTTCAACCAAGGTCATTACGTCCTGTATGGAACATCCAGTTTTGTCCTCCCTCCTCGCTATAGACTCACAAGAAGCAGTTGTCCTCTCATTCATCTCTACTATTTTCCCCATCTGTTCTTTTAACCAATGTCCTGTATTTGTCTTAGGTTTCTTTCCCTTATTGTTAATAGACCCTCCACCTCTCTTACCTCTCACACTAGTAGGTGTCACTGCCTCTGGCTCACTATCATCATTGTTGTCGGCCTCATCTTCATCATCAATATTATTATGAGAGTTGTCACATGACAAGCTTGCTTGGGAAGGTGCTACACCACTAGACGCACACCAATGATCATCACCGGTATTACGAAGGTCCTCAAACATAATTTCCAACTTCCCTTCATTCTGCAGTCCTCTATTCTTGAACCTGGAAGAACCCTTGATTTCCTAGAATGCAACAAATTACGGTAAATAGAGACCTACAAATTTGGAATAACAAATAACCTGAAATGCACTTACTTTGATTGTCTTCTTCCACCAACTCTCAGGCATATCAATGTTCTTTTTCCTTTCATCCCATCCAAGACCAGTTTGATTGTTAGTGAGTTTCTTCCAAATACCATAATCAACTTTCAATTTATCCCATTTGTTCTTGAATTGCTTTCTATTGTACTCAATCCCAGTCCTTTCTTTGAACCTTTGTATCACATTCTTGTACCCAGCCTTATTCAAGTGAGTGTTTGCTCGGTTTCCTTTTTCTACTGAGTTCTGGTTCGGTACATTCGCTTGTTCTCAGCTGTCCAATATTGCTCATCCAACGGTTCTCATAATCTTAACACATCCGGTGCCTCTGAGTGGTGTGTAGAAGTGGTGCTAGGTAAAGTGGGCAAAGAAGTAATTTCGTCCGAACAGTTACAACGCTGAATGCACCTCTAATCTCTTGCACAGTTGCACTGCATCTGTATGGCTATCGCTTGATCACGTCGTTGAGGCCCTTCGCGCCCTAAAGAGTAGATCTTCTTGCTCTCACAAAATGCCCCTACATGAAACGGGAGACAACGGAAATGAACCAAATCAGAACTATAAAACAATCCCGTGCATGCTGCATGAGAAATTCACGCCTGATTTGCCCGGCCGGAGGAGGCAACAAACCAACAGAGATGACGCGGCCGGCGCCTCCCCCTCCGCGGCTCTCTCCAACGCGCCGCAACTGACGGCAAGATCAATCCATTCACGTGAGTCACGACGCTGCGCAAGACGGGGTTGATCGCCGCGGGCGCGCGCGCGTTCTCGAGCTCGACGCTCGTGCGCGCGCGCCGCCCTGCATCGCGCGACCGAATCGTCATTTTTCACTACTTAACCGCCTAATCAACGTGGGTGCATATGAATGTACAATCTTGCCCCTGGCAGATGGACGGTCAGATCTGGTGGAGGTGTTAACACCTCCTACACCTCCGGGAGGACCGAACCAGAGTTCTTTTCTACTTCGTCAGCAAAAATCTCACACACTATCCTAGTATTTTCATCAGATCAATCGGCCTCGCTGTTACGAACAATTTTTATAAGATGGTGACAATATTCAAACATATGCAATCCTTGTGCTTGCTATTGATAAGAATGATGAGATGATCAAATACCTTGGATCGGTGAGGTCAACGGTGTCAGGTGCAGGGGCAGCAGGAACCACTGGTGGCTTTTGTGCGCGTCCACCACCTCGGCGTCGAGTAGAGGCACCACGACTCGGAGTAGATGAGCGTCTAATCTCCGTGCGTCCATCACCGACTTCTTCAACAGTCCTCCAATCTGGCCCGAAAGCGGCAGACACTGCAGCATTCCATTCCGGCCATCCCCAGTCGCCACTGCCACCACGGCCAAAAGAGAAGACAAGTTACAACAAAAATGGAACGGGTCAAGGCTATCATAACTGTAACAGATGAACAACATTAATTTTTTCCCCAAGTTTTACCCGTTGAACATCAAATTCTATCCCATTCAACAGATGATAGCTGATAATGTCACTTACTCACTTTTAACTACTGTTCTCCTGTATATTAAGTAATTACAACATGTGAAACCTTGGTACTTGTCCTTATCAAGAAATGCTATAATCTGCCCAGCTCCAAAGCTTACATATCCTAGAATATGCCATGTGAAATATGACTCAAAACAGTTATATGGCAAAAAGGGACAATGCAGCATGTATATACTAGAAAATATTCCATCCTTGACAGAATAGTTCAAGAATAAAAACTACTTTGTACTTTTCTCATTGGTTCTCTAGGAACAATAGTATATTTCCAAGACAACCACACCACTAGAGTTGATTGAATCTGAAGTGCATGATCTGGGCATTAGGAACAGGTGTGTGCTTATGACAGAAAATCATGGTGAACAGAAAATCAGGAAACAAAACATGCAGCATCCTTTGTTCTAACAAAAATCATACAGCAGATGATGTGAACCTAGAAGAATTTGTGATGACCAACGATGAGTTTTCTGGTGCTGATATCAAAGCAATATGTACTGAAGCTGGATTGCTTGCTTTAAGAGAACGCCAGTTACTACTACTACTAATCATGAAATTTGCAGAGCTGATCACCAGTTACTACTACTACTACTAATCATGAAATTTGCAGAGATGATCACCAGTTACTACTACTATCATGAACCATAGATGGTGATTCACAATCGGTTCTCACTATCATTCACATTCACATGCAAAAAACAGAAAGAAAAAAAACTCTGCAGACCAGGGGCCGCCGCCCGGGATGGCGCCAGCAGCCGCGCCGGACACGCCGGGCCGTGGAGGGTCCGCCGCCCGGAGGCGCTGCGGCCGCTCCAGGAGGGGCGCGCGCCGCCGCCGCGGGGAGGGCCGCCCCGGAGGCCGCGCAGCCGCGCGGGCCGAGGACGCCGCCGAGGAGGGCCGCCGCCGAGGCCGCCGCAGCGCCGCCGGGCGAGGCCGCATCCGGGGGCTCTGCGCAGCCGCCGGGCCAAGGGCCGCCACTGGGGCGCGCGCTGCTGCGCGGGCCTCGGCCATGGAAGGCCGCCTGCCCCGGCGAGAAGAGCGGAGAACCCGCCGGTCTCCATTGGCTCCAAAACGCCACGAGCATCTTCAGCGACTCCCGATCTATCGGATTCCGTCCCGTCGGCGCCTTCCTTTCCTCCGGCTGGCTGGGAATCCATGGCGGCGGCGCTCCCTCCACGGACGATGCGGTGAAGAACAGAGGGGAACGGGAGAACGCAACGAATCGGGAGGGTTCTGGCTGTTTTGGCCCCGATGGTAGGCGTGTAATTTCACGATGGATGCAGGGCAGTTTGATGCGGACATTTGGGTGGAGCCGGGTGAAGCTACTTTTTTCAGCTCCTTGGGTGGAGCCACTTTTATCTTAGCAGGTTTTAAGGGGCTCCTTGGGTGGAGCTGTTTTGTTTTACCCCATTTGGCACAAAATGGCTCCAAATAGCTTCAGGAGCCGGTGGTGGACCTGTGCCAAACGGGATCTAAGTTTCCATCTCCCTCGGAGGCGGGGGTGAAAATGGATATGTCATGAACGTACCCAGATGGCCTGTTACCCCAAAGTGCATGCCCAGTCAACGAGCCCTCCAGATGGCTGCTCATCTACCGAGCATGAGATTGCGTGTTAGGGGCTGTTTGTGACCTAGCTATAGCTTTGAATCTTACTAGGAGCTGCATGCACAGTTTGTTGAGTAGTACAAGCTAGCTAGTCTTGTGAAATTAATTTTCTCCCTGCTGAGCCAGGTATGTTAGATTGGGGTTGTTTGATTTAGGGGCGAATTGATAGGTTACACTACAGAGAGTCTAAGTAGATAGGAAAATAACATTGCTGCCTCACTAAAAAGTTCCTAACATTGTTCAATGTTTTTCTTTCCCATTTGTACATCTCGGCCAGGCTTGTGAAAGAGCCTGATTTTGTTGTTTTTTATTTCTAGATTTAGTTTGCGTAACCGTGTTAGTGTGGTCTGATCTTAGTGACTATCATAGTCATTCGAGTAAACATTTTGAATACCCTAAGAGAAAAGTTTGGGAAACCATTCATCCATCTTATTGCTGGCATCGGTCCTACACAAACAATATAATTGCAGGCACTATATAACATATGTAATTCGATTAATAATTTCCTGTGCAGTGATGACTCGGTGATCAAAAAGGTTTCAGTGGGTTCGAATCGATGGATCCAATGCAAATTCCAATTCTAGTATAGCTTAACAATATAGAGGGTGAATGAAATTGAAGCACGTACGTGCGCCTCTTGCTAACAGCGTAGTGGATCGTACGTTACGTTGAAGCAACTTAAATCAATCGTCCATCCAACTGATTTGATCTGATTTGATGGTGGGTTTAATTATTAGCTGTAGACGCAGCTGCCGTCGTCGCTCCTTGCGGTGGGGTCGTAGTTGGCGGCATTCTGGTCGGTGCACCCCTCGGGGACGGGGACGCCCACCTGCTGCGCCGCCTTGCCGTAGAATGACCCCGTCTTCATGGCGTCGTCGTTGGCGTCGCCAAGCGCGGCCTCGCTGAGGTACTTGTCGGCGAGCTGGACGCGCTTGACGTTCTCCTGCTCCCGCACCAGCATGTGCCCGTACTCCATGAGCTTCTCCAGCGTCATCTTGGGCTGCTCGAACGTCGGCGGGCCCTCCCGCGAGTTGACGAGCCGCTTCCCGATGTTCTCCACGCCCACCTCCGCGACCCACCGCCGCACCTCGTCGTCGTACACCCGCGCACGCAGCGCGCCGAAGAAGTCGATGGACTGCCCCGGGAAGGTGTCGACCAGCTTCACGATGGCCTCGTCGGGGACGCTGTCGGTGCGGAAGATGCCCTTGCACACGCCGATGCGGTCCTCGCGCGTCGGCGCCCAGTAGAACTTCTCCATGCGCCCGTCGCGGATCAGCGGCGCGTACAGCGTCGAGAAGTCGTTGCCGGTGACGATGATGGGCACGCGCGGGTTCTCCTCCTTGTTGTACATGCCCGGGAGCTGCACGTTGGTGGGGTTGTCCGCGATGTTCATCAGCGTCGCGTTCACCATCTGGTTGTTCACCGTGTACTGCGTCGTCCCGCCCATGCGCCCCGCGCCGGCGTCCAGGTCGTTGATGAACAGGCAGCACATCTTCCCCTTGCGGATGATGTCCGCCGCCTCGCGGTAACGCTGTCGGATCAGCTTCGCGGGCTCACCGGCGTTGCCGCTCTCCAGCTCTCCGGCGCTCATCATGATCGGGCTGCATTACATTAGTTTGGCGGGCTGTCAGAGATTTGGCTCAGTACATTGCGAGAACAGATGGATATATAGGAACAGCAGCTAGCTAACTCTAGCTTACTTGATGCCCATCTTGGCGAAGACAAGCTCACATTGGAACGACTTCCCTTGGCCCTTGCCTCCCCAGATACCCAAGATCAGTGGCACCTGATCATTTTTAATCAATATTCAGCACAAAAGTTAACAAGGGTACAGGTTTGATGGGTGGGTTAACCCCTAGTACTACTTAAGTGATGGAGCTTAGAAGCTTAAACAAACTAACTGCAGGCCAGGATTCATGGTCTACTTGTCAAACAACTCTGGACTAGAAGTTAGTTTACCTGCTGCTCAGTAGAAGAAAAGTTTCAGGGTTAACTGAAACAGAGCCCTTTTAAATTAAATGCTACCTTGATGTTTGGCAGGGTCATGAAGTTCTTGGCGATGTGAACAACGAGCTTGTCCATGAAGGCAGGGGCTATGTAGAAGCCTCCCATGGTGTTGTCGAAGTTGTACCTGCAGGACGCATGTAGGTAGGTTTGTTGAGTTCAGATCATCAGATCAGTAAGTATGCGCAACACTGCTACCAATTGAGACTGTTCGATCTCCTTGTACATATATATGGTATGGTAGCACAATAAGATGTGCTTACTGTCTGAGGCCCTGGCTGATGTACTCGTAGGAGCTGAGCACTGCCTCGTGTGTGCCGTCGCCCATGGGCGCCTGGAAGAGGGAGTCGACGAGGCCCTTGCCCCTGGTGATGTCCTGCTGGTCGTCGGAGATGTCGTTGGCGAGGCCCTTCCACCTATCCTGGTCCGTCTGCTTCCCCTCGTCCAGATCCTTGGCCGCCATGACTCTGACGAACCTTGTGTTGAGGTTGGACTGCCTGCCATGGTAGCAGCAGTTCACGCCCGAGGTGGCCACCTGCTGCTTCTTCAGCCTCTTCCCAAGGAAGCAGCCGCTCGGTGTGGACGCCTGCTCGGTGTAGGTACACACACACGCGCGCGCTGTTAATTCTCTATATAGAAATCGATCGTGACGATGAATGGTTGATTTGATTGTGCACGGTACCATATATACTGCATTCGCATGCATGCCTAGTCATTTGATCCAGAAAACTTAGCATGTAGTAGCGTCGTAACAGATTTAAGCTTTTAGGAAGCCTGGTTAAGTCAGCAAATCGTCACTACAACTTACCAGATAAAATTAAACTACTCTGTTTGCGAGTTTGCTTAATTAATTGCTTTCGGATTGGATTTATCCCCCCGCGGTTCTGTATTTCCTGTCCTCCTGTGTCACACTACCAGCTTATTTAGACGAGCTGAGAAAGGGAAATTTTATAGGCCGAAAACCGGGTTTACTTGACCTCAGTAAAATTTAAAACCGACTTCAAAAAATTTGTTTGGCATGAATTTTATCAAATTTAGAAGATTTTGTTTTCCGAAATTTATTTAAAAAATTTCGGTTGATATTTTTAAAATTCAAATTTTAATTTAGAAATTTCAGCCCGAAATCCTCTAAAAAATTCCGTCCTACCGGCCCTCCCGGTTAAAATTTGAAACCAGAGTAATAAATCCGGCCGGCCAGTCCAGTCCAGTCCAGTAGCTATAAGCTAGGTGAGGTGAATATATACAATTGAGGTGAGGTAGGTACCGGGGCTCCAACGGTGGAGGAGAGAGCAGCAGCCATCGTCGTCGTCGTCGTCGTCGTCTGCGCCTGCTAGCTGCTGTCTGATAGCTTAGTTTCTGCCTTGTGTGTGTTTGCGCAGAGGCTGAGAGCAAGCAAAGCTAGGCCACTGATCGATCTGGAGTGGTATTAGTGAGGTACGGATCGGATGCCGATGCAATCTATGGCAGCCTAGCTTATATGGTTGCAACACACACACACACACACACACACACACACACACGGCGATGGATGGATCTGGAGCTAGCTTAGCTAGTGTCCAAGCCAATAACCTGCTACAGTGTGCGCGACCCTTCTAGCTAGAGCGTAATTAATTAGACGACAAGCAGGAGGCCTGCCTGCCTGCCTTTAATTAATTATATTAGCTAGGCTCTAATTAGTCCGTCCTACAGATGAAGATAGATGGAGTTAATTGCCGGGGCTACTCCGTCCGATCCGTGAGAGTGTGATGACGATGAGATCGCGCGATCATGTTGATCGATGGAATCTGTGGACGAGGTTGGAGGCGCCCTAGGAGCCACACGGTGAGGATTGGGTTCATACGTGGCTACTCGATCGATCCAACCACCATCTAATTAAGCTAGCTAGCTAGCTGCTTGCATCATCTAGATAGATAGACCCATCGACCGCTACACACAAATAACGTACACTCTCCTGTCCGGATATATACCCCAAGCAATAGCATATATACCATGCTTGCTTCATTGAAGATATATATATATTTTTACAACTAATCTCTGAAGATACATACACACCAGCTGCTGCTGCTGCTGCTGCATGTGTTAATCACCATAGAAAATAATGTTTCGTTTCTTTATATACCTCCGTTCGTTAGTTCAAATATATTTATGTATGCATATGTATTTACGCAGGGGCGGATTTGGGCCCCGGCAAGGTGGGCTTCAGCCCGGGGTACGAAAAAAATTGTAGTGTATAGCCCATGTAGTTTCAGCCCAGCCCGGGGTGGTATTTCTAAAATTCAGCCCGGGTAGTCAATAGCCCATAACATTTTTCTTCAGCTCGCCAGGCCGACACTATCCCGCGGACGGCCCACTTCACGCGCTCGCACCGCGGCCCACTTCACGCGCTCCGGCGCCAGAATCGCCCCGCAGAGCGCTGCCGAAACCCTAGCGCCGGCCTCGGTTTCCGCAGATCCGCGCCGCCCGCCTCCCGGCCCGCCCACCCGCCGCCGCCCGCCTCCCGCCTCTGCGCGCCCCGCCCGGCCTTGCTCTCACCCGCGCCGCCGCTCGGCCGCTTTTTTCGCGCGCCGCCCGCCCGCCTCTCGCGACGCGCCCGCCTCCGCTTCTCGCCGGCTCGCCCTCTGCCGCGCGGCCCGCCCGGCTGCTTTCCCACCCGCGCGCCCGCCTCGCCTCTCTCGGCGCCGCTCGCCCCGGCGCTCCCACACCCGCGCCACCCCGCCTCCGCCCTCCCGGCTGCTCCCACCCGCGCCACCCCGCCTCCCGCCCTCTCCGGCGCCGCCGCCTCGGCCGCCCTTTCCCGACGCCTCCCGCCTCCGCGCCGACCCAGTGCCCACCTCCGGCCAGCGGGCAAGACGCGTTGCCCCTCCCGCTCCCGCTCACGCTCGTCGAGACCGAGTCCCACCGCCTTAGGCTTCACTCTTTGATGGTAGGTAAACCACAATTGATAATTGGTAAAGGATGTGAATTGTGAAATACTGAAATGTGTTATGATGCCTATCCTCCCCATTAATTACCATGCGTGCGTTGGTGAGGTGATGATCTGTTGATTGAACTGTGGTTCATTTTCGGTGGATGTGTTTGGTGCGCAGGCTTGGGGCGGATGTTTTACTTTGTGGTGATCATGCAGACGGCCATCAACACCGGCGTTAGCATCGGCTCCATCCTGCTTGCCGCCGATTGCCTTGAGGTGCGTTGTAGCCTCCCAGAACCCCTGAATTTTCTCTCATATGCATAAATTTGAGCTCATGCTAGTTTGTAGTGTGTGATTAGTTTATTGTAGTGTACGATTAGTTTTAACTTTTAAGTTTCATGCCATCTGCGTTTTGGACATTGTTAGTTAGAGTAGTCTAATCTCTGTAAACTAGGAATATCCACAAAGGATTGCCGCTGCTCTAATGGTAGAAATGATCATTTTCCTTGTGAATGTAGAATGTGCATAAGATATCGCGTGTTTGGCTTCACAGATTTTTTCAGTCCAAATAGTTGGCTCTGCTTATTTGACTTGAGTTGCTTCAGGATGGGAGCTGTCTTTTGTTATATCGTGGTATAGGGACAAATTGGAGTTAGTTTTATGTTGTTAGAGTTCAGCCCGGGGCGTAGCTAAATCCTGGTTCCGCCACTGTATGTACGTATATGCATATGTTCGTTCATGCATGAAACATCTAGATAGATCAAATTGCTTGTTTGTGCTTGCTTAGGTTTCACCACCGTGGTCCACAATCGATCGATCTTCGCTCAACTTCTTTAGTTTGTTCCTTGCAGGAAACTTCATGAACCTCTCCATCTCCATCTCTAGTTTGCTTTTACCTCGCTAATTTACGCGCACCACCACAAAAAACAATTTTTTTTAAAAAAAATTCGTCAACTCTGTATTAATTGTAGTACATACGTTTTCGATCGTCACAAATTTGTTCGGGAAACCTCAAAATTGTTCTGCTCAATCAATATAATCGTTTGCTACCCAGGGATTGAAATATAAAGGAAATGACAATGTTGGGCTGTGAACTAGGGCCGTGCGCTCCCAAATTAACTCGTGCGTGGGCCGCCGCACTATATAGCGGAGCAGAGCAAGCACTACATCGATCTGTTAGTTTGCATGCAGTTTCGTGCATGGGCTACACCCATCCAAGGTCTGCAAAAAAAAAACAGTCCAAGCTACGGTCCAGCGTGTACCACTTCAAGCACCGCCAACCCTTCAATCACGACCGACCCTTCGACCACTTTTCGACGCGACCGATACTTCTCACCAGAACAATTGGACATTATTTGGTTGTAAACGAACATGGTATTTGCATGACTAGCTTCTCCACATTCTATCTCTACCCTTCATTTATTCTTTGAAATTTGTGTCACATATGAATTTTCTCTCTCTTGCATTATGTTCCATCAACATGGTATTTGCATGACTAGCTTCTCTCTCTCCAAAACTTGCCTTATGTCTCTAGGGGAGCTAGTGACGGTAGAACAAGTTTGAACATTTGAATTGCTCATTTAATGTTGTGCAATGATGGTCTGGCTGTCTGCTGTGTGCTCAAACCGAATAGAACATTAACTGAGTTAACGATCTATTGGTACAAATTCGTCCCTTGTGTCTTTTCTCCTAATCTTGTTCCTCCTTTTTTCTTCGAACCATTCTGCTCCCATCTTCTCTCCCTCATTGCTCGTCTTGTTCCTCCATATTCTCTCCCTCACTGCTCATCTTGTTCCTCCATCTGCCCACAACCACAGCCGCATTTGACCACGGCTGCTATGACCATGGCCGCCTTCGATCATGACCATAGTGAGGTGGGGAGCGGCGCGGAGGGGGTGGTGAGGAGGGGAGCGGCACGGAGGAGGCAACGAGGAGGGGGCCAGTGAGGAGGGGAGCGGCACGGAGGAGGCGACGAGGAGGGGGCCAGTGAGGAGGGGGAGAGGGGCGGTTCTGCCCAAATCGTTGCCTGTAACTGGAGCGGCGCGCCCTCACTGAATGAAGACAAGCCACCACCAACACGTGACTCCTCTTCACCGGCCCAGATCAACAACGCTTTGGAGAAGATCTGGCCCACAACGCCGCCGCTACCCATTGCCATCCACCACATTTCCGCCTCGACCATCACTGCGCTGACGACGAGGACCGAGGAGTGAGGGGGGAGAGTACAATATGAGCAGTAAGGGGAGGGGTATCAGTGAGTGCGCGATCTGGATAGCAGATGGAGGAACAAGATGGGAGTGAGGGAGAGAAGATGGGAGTAGAGTGGTTTGAAGGAAAAAGGAGGAACAAAACTATGGAGAAAAGATGCAAGTAACACTGCACTATGTTGTTATAGCTAAAGAGATACAAATTTGATGATATGGACAAGAGAGATAGCAGTCCACTACTGCAGAAATGGTCACTACAGACAGTTCAAAAACATCATCACAAGTGGTTTTGTGAACCGTCTGAGTTTATGAGTCAGTAATGATATGAGGCTATCATAGACAATTTTCGAACCGTCTGTAATGCAGACTATCACAGATGGTTATTAACTCAGAACTGTCTATAATAGCTGACTATCACAAATGGTTTATAGATGAAAACATCTATGATAGCTGATATATCACAGATGATTTGTCCTAGAAATTGTATGTGATATTCTTTTGTATTGGTACATCAATTTCTGTTTATTGGCTAGCTTCAAGAAATGCTAGTTATGCCCTCTAAAATAAGCAAAAATACAACAAGTACATGTATATATCCAATTCACATTTATTTTAGAAACAAGCACATCCATTTTACAAATCAATTGAAGGTAATACTCAATAAAATAGCCATAACTTTTGCATTTGGATTCCGTTTTCGATGTTTTTGGACTTGTTTGAAAGCTGATGAAAAGTTACATGTGAAAATCCATAAAGACAGCTCTAATTCATTTGTGAGGCTCCAGAAAAGTGAAATCTCCAAAAAAATCATTTAGGGCCTTAAAATAGCCTCCTAAGTTTTCGGACCCGTTGAACAGTCGAATAGGCCTTGGTGTATAGCCTCCTCTTCATACCTAAGTTCACACAAGGCACTAAAATTAGGTGGTAGAAAATTCTTAATAAAAGTATGCTCTTTAAGAACAAGTTCACCTGTTGTTGTAGTTTCTTTACTCGTGCCCGTGTAATCGGTCCTGTTGGTTCAATTAGAGTTGGAACTTCTTGCAAAGGAGTGGATGAACTACGAGCAGTAGGGATATCCTCATCAGTGTTGGTTCTTGGAGTGAAATTGAGGGAAAGGGAGAGGGGGGAGTAATAGGGGGGCGAGAAGTGGAAGAAGATTGGTGCCTGCCGTTCGATGTGAAGAAAATAGGCTGGTGATGTCGAGATCTTAGGGAAGATGCCATGGATCGATGACGTGGCATTATCATGGGTGTTTCAGATTAAAAATGGTATGTGATGTATGGAATTATCACAGACGGTTTAGGTTAACAACCGTCTGTGATATTATAACAAACAGTTCAAATTAAGAACCATCTGTAATGTCTACAATTATCACAGGCGGTTCTTAACAAATAGTTCAGATTAAAAAACATCTGTGAATTATCACAGATAGTTCGGATTAAAAACTATTTGTAATAATTGCAGGCATTACAGACGGTTTTTAATCCAAACCATCTGTGATAATATCGCAGACGGTTCTTGTTAAGAATTTTCTGTGATAATTATGTATCACAGACAGTTCTAGCCATTGATAGTAACGTAGGCGGTGTAGCACGCGGAACAAGAACTTTGCAATGACACTCGAAACTGTTGGAGCTAGATCGTTGGTTGTTCACGCACTTTGTAGGTCAAATGTGGGTGCCGACCGTAGTAAGCGTGGGAGGATTTCATCGTTCGCCCGCTAGTTCTTCCACACAGGAGCGATTTGGGATTAGTTCGCCTGCCATTTCTTCCACGCGAGAGCAATTTCTTCCATGTGCATCACCACTGGTCTCAATTTCTTGACGTCTTCTTCCTCTTCGATTCTCACACCCGACGAGGACAAGGCAGCATGGAGCTGCTGCTCTGGGTCGGCGACCGTGAGTCCTCCTTCTCCCTCACCTCGTGCCTGGTAAACCAAGCCCTTCCACCTCCTCCTCGTAGATCTCTCTCTCTCTAATCCCCTTCCCTTCTCCTCTCAGACGGACAGGGCCAGGGTGAAGCGCTGCTTTTTCTTGATGACGGTGACACCTCCTCTTCCCTCACCAGGTGCCCCGGTAAATCTGAATGTGGTATTTCAATGAGTTTCACATCCAAAACCTAAGGTTTCATGATGTTTTAAAAAAATGAGTATCAAGTTTCAAATTGTTTCAATCAGTTTCACATTCGAAAACTACAGTTTTATGAAGTTTCAAAACACAAGTTTCTAGTTTAAAATTTGAATGTTGGTGTTTCAACAAGTGTCATACTCGAAATTTGAGGTGTCATGAAGTTCAAAAAACGACTATCCAGTTTCAACGAGTTTCACATTCGAAAATTTGTGGTTTCATGAAGTTTCAAAACATGAGTTTTGAGTTTCAAATCCGAATGTTGGTGTTTCAACGAGTTTTACATCCGAAACTTGAGGTTTCATGAAATTTCAAAAAATGAGTATCCAATTTCAAATAATTTCAATGAGTTTCACATTCAAAAACACGAGTGTCGAGTTTCAAAACACGAGTGTCGAGTTTCAAATTTGGATGTTGGTGTTTCAACGAGTTATTTCACATCCGAAACTTGAGGTTTCATGAAATTTCAAAGATTTGAAACTCGGTGTTTCAACGAGTTTTGAATCCAAAACTTATGGTTTCATGAAGTTTTAAAAAATGAGAATCGAATTTTGAACCTGAAACTCAGTGTTTCAGTGTGTTTCACGTATGAAACTTGATGCTTCAATGTATCAAAAGAGTTTTAAGAAATTTCAGGCATGTTCACTAGAAGATTAAAAAATTCCAACAAATTTGAATTAAAAAGAAAAAAGAAATTTGGGCAAATATCGCTAAGCCGTCCACGAGGACACCGCCTCACTTGCTCCTTGCTCATGCCCGCTGCAATATATCATGTTTGCCCACTGCTGCAACCATCTCTTTTGCTTGACATTCAATTCGTTAGGGGGAGAGAGAGAGCGCGCGTGCTCTAGCAAGCCAGCCATGGAGATGAGGAGAGAAATAAGTGGATTAGGCCAAGAATTAATGAGCCATGGAGAGGAATGAATCGTGGACATCTTATGCCAACATCGAACTGTAGATCACTTGGCCGATCGATAGGCAAAAAGGGTTAAAATCTGGATCCTCTCTTTCGCTCCCTCCTGCTGTAAAACCCTGCAACTATATATGTTTGGAATTTCCGTTGCCAATGATGGAAATTCGAAGGAGATCGATTTTTTTTAAAAAAGAAGCTAGCAGCTGCATGTTGTATGTATATGATCAGCATGAATTTGCGCGCATGTATATATGGCCAAACAAACCAGACTGCAGGCCACTGGGGCATGCAGGCAGGCAGATGCAGTGGGAGGAATCCATGCAGGAGAGAGAGGAGCTGAGGGCAATTAGCCTCTGTGCTGCTGGAATAATGTCTCAGTGGCATATTATGAGACATTGAAATATATGCTTGTGAACTTTTGGAATTCAACAATATCTCCCCACCCCTCCATCGATCTGCTAGCGACAAAACAATGGCAGGATATATTGCTGTTCGTGTTGTTTCTCTCTCCCTCCGCGCTCAGACTAGTTTATGGCTTTTGATTTTTTTTAACTAAAATTATACTATAATTGCTGTTAGTTTTTTTAAAAAAATTAAGAAAAAAAAAACTGTTATATCGTTACAGACAATGCAAAGAAATAAGTAAAAAAGGAAAAGCCAAAAAACCGAAAAAGCCAAAAATCAAAATAAGCCAAAATTAACAGCCCATGTGTTCCAAGTAACTTCTAGCTGAAATAAGCTAAAAGCCAAAAAGAGCCAAAAGCTAAAGCCGTTTGGAGCGAGGATTATAGAGAGATAAACTAAGAGCTTAATTAGTAAGACAAAACCAAACCAACCATGAAATTATGTACGGTTAATATGGGTTTTTTTGCATTTATAAAAATCAGATGTATGAATTGTAATATTTAAGAAAAAATTATAACTATTGAATATCATAAATGGTCAAGTTTGTACACAGAGTTATAAATAATCTTCATACGATATAAATATATCAAAGGGGTCAGAATATGAGCTGCATTGCCCCCAGATGATGCATATGGGGAGTACTGAATAAGACAAGAACAGATGATCACTTCGTCGGTTCGTCCTCACTACTGTCTGCTTGTGGTCTTGGCTAAGCTATAAAAGAAGCTAGCTATAAACTAATAAAGATGCACACACTAACACACAAGGATCTAATTATAGATCTTTTTTATTTGGACTTCTAGAATTGGAGTTATTTAGGATGCAACATCAAGACTCTACTTAGGGGTCCGGCCAACTAATTATATTGCTTGAAGAATGAATGAAGAACCTAGTCTGACCAACTGGTTGATATATAGTATTAGCTAACGATATGAGGTGGAAATAAATAACCAGATTGATTTGGAAAATGGAGCATTATACTTCCTGCAAATTATCTAACAAACTCAAAGCCTAACGGTAATCAACAAATGAGGCCTGCAAATTACTTTAATTGGAGGAAACAAGTAGGGTAAATGTTTGGATCAATATGAATTATTAATACTCACATATGTATTAGGCAGAAAAATGATTAGGAAGTTCAAATTTGATCATGCAACTATATATATGAACACACAAAAAAGCTTGTATGATCCATTAATATCAATTAGACAAGATACAAGACTTCATAACAAACCCCTCATGTATAACTTCTTATACAACACTTGCATGTGTATTGCAACAATTGATATGGATATGTAATCAAGCCCTTTGGCTGAAAACTAAATTATCCAAGAGAAACCAGAAAGGAACAACTATTTTTGCAGAACTTGAAAGGTATTCATCTGTTTTTGCATTCAAAACTTGTCATTTAACTTAGTCCCAAGCCTAAGCTCTAGATCTACTTGTCGATCCACGAGGGGCGAAATAGAGCTAGGGCTTGCGGTTGTTTTGTGTACCTCTGCATCATGATCATGATCAACAACTCCTTGTAGCCCCTTTCCTTCACATGGTGCCGCCGGGGCAGCAGCCGCCACCGGCCGCACAAAGATCGGAAGCGCCACCGACGGATGATCCACACACCTCCTCTTTGCCCTCCCCGACTCCTCCTCCTCGTCATGGTCGTACTGATCTATAGCTTCTTCTCTCACCGGCCTGGACATCGGCATCGACATGAGGACCTTGTTCTTGCTCTCCTTGATGATGGCTGATAAGTAGGAAGTGGTACTACTACTTGTCACATCCCCCTTGGCTGGGACACTAGGCCGAGTGGTAGTGCTAGGGTTAGAGATTGCCCTGTACAAGAACGTGTCTTGGTGTGGTTGATGATCATGGGGCGCTTCCTGGACGTCGTCAGGGGACGAGCACTGCCGGAGACGAGCCCGGTCGCGGCGGTGCACGTTCATGTGGCCGCCGAGCGCCTGCGCTGACCGGAACTCGCGCCGGCAGAAGCTGCACGGGTAGGAGCGCGGCGGCCACACGCAGCCGCCGAGGATCGCAGCCGCATCGCGTGCGAACGCCTGCTCCTCCCACGACGGCTCGCCGCTGTACGCCACCGCCCAAGGGATGGTGGGACTAGCGGTGCTACGACTTCTCCTCGCTCTCCACATGCCCCAGTACTTGGCTATTTGCTCCATTGCTGTGGAGTTCATCGGGTTAATTGGAGCTAGCTAGGTGGCCTATTGGCCTGCCTTCTAGACTTGTGGAAATTAAGCTAAGCAGCAACTCGATGATCAAAGCTACCAACAAGATCACCTCTTGGTGCATATATGTGCCAAGTTGGAGAAGGCTTTCTTTTGTTGTGTGCATGTATTTGGATGTGCAAGAATCAATTACCTAGATGCATGCATCCCTGTGTGAGAGTGGTGTGTAGCTATGATTGGAGATGGAGAGGACAGCAGCAGCTGCAGGGAAGAGAAGAGGAAAAGAAAGAGGGAGAAGAAGATCAGTCGTATATGTATGATTAGATAACAAGTCTTCTCAAGTTTGTAGTATAGGTATTGGTGCTGGGTGCACTGTGTACATGAGGCTTTTAATTTGTTTGCTTCTTTGATTTCAATTCAGAAATTGATCCATAATTGGTGCACAGTGGACGATCGGGGTTTATGTAACAATGTTTGTCACTGTCGAAGCAGCTTAATTTCTCTCATACCGAAGAGCAGTAGATGGTCTGAATTGTGTTCCTTCTGGACAAATTAAGTTTTTGGAGTACTTGGTGTCAACTGGTCACTGATGGTTGTCGATCTGGACTGGATGGTTTGGCAATCCTAGCTAGCTAGTGACTTCCATCTATCCAGGTGATCCGATCCGGCCAGGTGGTAGCGTGTCTCCGTCGAATCTGGATTAATTGCCATATATATGATCAATATCGAAATTCAGGTAATGATTTGCTCCAAAGAAGAGGCCATGCAAGAAGATTAAACACTGATATATATATACGGTACTCCTAGTTGACAGTTCAACAGGCAAAGGCATCCGAGGTGCTCCCACCCAATCATAAACAAGAGCCGAGCTTTAGAACATGATGATATCCGACGAATATCTCAGTGCAGGGTACATAAATGAGCGCATTATTCAGTAATCCTCATACTTCCTTGTGAAAATTTTCGTCTGAATTCCAATACACAACTAATTAGACTAGCTAGCACCAACAATACTGTGTGTGTGTGTGTGTGTATATATATATATATATATATATATATATATATATATATATATATATATATATATATATATATATATATATATATATATATTGAAATGGAGTATATATTGCTGGTAGTATTTGATTATTGCTAGGAATTGAATTTGAAGAACTTACTATTAGTGATATATCCTAGGGGCAATCATGGAAATAATTGTATCACTTCTATATTTACGATCTTTTGAATAATATGTTGTTTTGTCCCTTTAATAAATATCTTTCGTATTGATAAAAAAAGTATGTGACTTATTCGTGGAACTCTTTATTCATGGTTTGATGTTATTCTAAATTATCTCTAATCTTATTCATTATGTGGGACAATTATAGTTTATAGATCAGCACATGTATTAATTAAAGATCATGTTTCACGGATCATAGATATGTGATATCAAATCAATAATGTGGACACATGTTAGAGAACATGATGTTAGATTACCCATCATGAGACACTGTGGGAATTGTTATATTTTTAAGTATTATCAGTTTGTCTCATACATAGTGTATGTAGGATCCTTAGACTTGAGATCGTCATTGTTTTCTACATGTGTAATAGTTTGCTTAGGGGTTACCAAACAGTACTCCATGACTGGGTGGTTATAAAGGTAGTTTTTAGGTTTACTATGAAATATACGAAGTAATATGAGTGATCAAATTGAAATTTGCCCTCCTATATAACTGAAGAGATATCTCTAGACCTCTCGATGTGGTTGGATTAAGAAAGTGCATGACCATACTGAATGTGGTTGAAGAGTCAATCACAACTGAGTAATCCACTACAGGTTCGAGTGAAGGATCAAACTATCATAGAATGGCATGGTTTTCACCTTGAGTTTGATCTGATATTATGAGGCAAAGGGATCGGTATATAAGCACTATATAGATTCGTCCGATATGATCTTTATGTATGTTTGGGAGTTATTATGTCCTGCTAGAGACTGCTACCGACTTATGGGCCCGAAAGGAGTTTTTTGGCCCATAGCCAAATACACATAAACCTATAGGATCACACACTTAATGGGCTAGAACGATAAGGATCCGATGATAGTTTTCGATTAGGATTCGATCTCTACTCGTATCGGATAAGGAATTGATTGAAGGTTATATAAAGAGAGGTGCGTGGCTAAGGGAGGTATCCCGAAACACACCCGTCGAAATCCTAGCCGCCACCTATCATATCCCCTATTGTGCATACTGGTGTTAGCACGCCGACGTACGATGCTCCATCCCTGGACGTGTGGACATCGGTAGAGGCACTGCTGCGACTGCGACACTGATCGGAACGATCACGAGGACGAAATAGTTGGCCAGAGGACGATCAACTATTACCACTATATTGACACGCTCTTCGTTGGATTGACTGTTTAACTCTATTTTCGTTGCATTGCATATTTTATGGTAATAATTTATGATCTTCTATTTACATATGGCTTTTTAGTTTACGTCGTATCCCAACACCTACCAGTGACCGCTAATTAAAGATGGATTCAATCGATTGGTCCTTGCAGAATTCAACCACATTCCAGCATCTGCACTTGATCTATCCTTGACTGAGAGTTGAGGACAGCTCTGCCTGAATTCGGCTTTTCGTGTCACAGTTAACTTGTACTAGACCTCTACATTAATTTTCAATCGAAACGTTTCAAAATTTTTCCATTACTAATTAATCATAAGTATGTGGTGCCTAATTTAAACAGCATCTGTCGCTCCCAAGGCCCGTCAATATGACTGATGTAACGTTACCTTGACATGATTATCCTTTTAATTTAATTTATCTCATTCTTTGCTGTATATCTCCGACAGACGAAACTTGTTTTTCAGTACATATAAATCCAGTCGTGCCCCATCTGGCATATATTTCTAGGAGGAAAATTGAACAGAAATCACGTTAATTTCAGTATTTCCAGCATTATGATGCTCCAATGCAACAATGATACGATAGATGAGTTTAATTTCCATAAAGGAACAAAGGAAAAAATAGATTTGATGAGTTAAACTTGCACTACTCAACCACCGTCGTTGTACGTTGGCCTTAATTAGCTAGCCTAGCTTGTGTCCTTGTGATTAGAATGAATGACCTCTTAATTTCTTCTCCTAGCTAGCTGATCGAGTATTTAGGTCAAATTTAGCTAGCTAGTCGACCAGTCGCTTGAGTCGTAGTAATATATAAAGTTGATGCTTGCATTGGGTGATGCGTTTGTCTTGTTACTAACTTTTGTCTCCTTTTCTCACCACTTTTCCTCATCTGCGTTCCGATGTCTCGCTTGTTCAATAAAACTACGAACTAGCTGATTAATTAAGCTCCAGTTATTATTGTTGTTGAACGGTGGCGATGCAAACTCTAGAAGACTCTAAACAATGTACGTATGAACCAAGATATTTCCTAGGAGTACTCTAAAATAGCTAATTAAATAATTCAGCAAAGTTTCTAGTATCTAGATATGAAGAATATAGATGTTCCAGATACTTTAGATGAAGGGCCACGATTTTGACACATGCATGTCAAGAATCCAAAGTTCAAAACAAATCGTGAAGTTGAAAGTTTGGAAAAGGTGGTGGGTATGGCGCTGCCGATATGATGGTGCCAAAGTGGGTTTGTCATGCTTGGGCTTAGGGTTAAACTTTTTTTAGGATGAAACACGCGCGGTGAAGAAGATGACATCAAGCGGTAGACCGTAAGATAGACATACTCTATAATGCTGAGAAACGGTTGATCCTGTAACTGTTACATGTATTTAGGTGACATCACTTATCCTCTCGGTCTTTAATTATTTAATTTGGAGGACCCCATACGTACACACACACGAAGAACAATACAGTAGAGCCCGTTGTAACTGGTTTTTAAAATCAACTTTTGTCTTTTATTATAGTATCTTTCTTTTAAATAGAATATTTTTTAAGATAGTATCTGTAAGTTAATTATAGTACACATTAAAAAGCTTATTATCTGTATCAATCAAAATCGTATGCAAGTATCTCTCTGTAATTTCTGTCACGAACAATTAAAATTCAAAAATTTTAGACCACAATTATAAACCGTAACCATAAAATACAGGCCCGTAACGTCACTAGCTTTTAGCAACTCGATCGCCACTAATAATTTAAGCATGCACGCATGTGCATATTAAGGGCCTGTTTGGTTCATGACCAGAAGTTACCTAGCCACAAGTTAGGTGTGCCATAGTTTTTAGGTAGCTGTTTGGTTCACTAACATAACTGTGGCATGCCACATTTTCTTAGCACCCGACCCCACACGTCATAGACTCAGTTTCTTGCCAAACTTTGCCACAAGTGTGGCTTCGATTTTGTTAGCCACACTTTCTGTAGCAGCCACATATTGCATAAGTTTAGGCATGGCAAGGTTAGGCACCAACCAAACAGGTCCTAAGACATATTATTTGCTTGGCGGGTTAGAAATTCAATTCGTACGATAGTATGCGAAAAAGAATCTCGAGATTTTCTCATTATTCAAAAGAAAGGCGACAAACTACTGTGTGTTTCGTACGGCGACAATTAAGTACCGTGCGAGACATGTGGTAGGCGTTTTGTGGCCTGTTCAGTTCTCTGTTAGCTGCGCTTCAATTACACTATGCAAGTTTGATTTCTTATAGCACCTTGATTTTTCTCCGACCCCTATTCTTCTTTCATTAGTTTACATAATATTATAGTATCTTACTCACATATACATCAATACACCATAGGCGACCTACATTGAACTTAACTTCCCTCGTACGCCAGTTGCTCACTTAAGGGCCTGTTTGGTTGCCTGCATGAGCTGATGCAGCTGCATGAGCGTGGCCAGGCTGAGTAGAGAAGGTCCTCAGCCGCGTTTCTCCTCAGCTTGGCTCCAGTTGATTTTTTGCATCCGCTCGTGCAGGCTCTCAATCCGATGCAGGCAACCAAACACCATCTCCCTGCATGCGCTGGTGCGAGCCACCCCGATGCAGGCAACCAAATAGCCCCTAAGTAACCGTCTAATGATATGGAGAATCTTCTCGCCCTCGCCATCACTGGTGACACCGTGACCATCACCAGCAATGGCATCGTGACCATAGCTCATCTTTAGTGCAAAATTTCATCTTCTCTCTACTATGGTTTTCTCATGATCGAGCTTCTTTGGCTATTGACTTCTTCAACAACGCCAACGCTCACCACTCGTCGTTTCGGCCCTTGACTCCTTCGACTATGGTATTTCTCTTTAATGACTCCAACAAGTAGCATGGCATTATCCTCATTGAACGACTAAGTTGAGCAGCCTGATATTGTCATAATCACCAATGTCGCTGCCTCAGCTCTTTGCTTCTCCGTGGGTCAGTGTCATCTTGCAAGATATATTAGCGCTATTACACTCTTTCATGGTCTCCTCTAACACCATTCGTCCTATACTCGTTATAACCTTTATCTTTATTCAAAATTATAGTTATTTTTAATGGGGTTCGTATATAAATCAAATTGCTAATTTTATTTAATTTATTTAAAATTTTAGGTATTTATGGATTTTACATTGGAATTTATAAGAAAATCAAATTGCAAATTTAATTTCCTTTTTGTTCTAAATTTCAATTATTTTTGCTAGAATTAGTACAAATCCAATTTATATTTTTTTTCTTTAATTTTTATTCTAAATTACAATTATTTAGGGATTTTACTTTGAAATATGTACTGAAATAAAATTGCTAATTTTATTTTGGTTTTTATTTTGAATTTTAGTTGTTTTTACTGGAGTTCGTATACAAATTCAATTGCTAATTTTATTTAATTTATTCTAAATTTTAGTAATTTAGGGACTTGTACTATGAAATTTGTATGCAAATCCAATTGCTATTTTTTGTTTAGTTTTAATCCGAATTATATTTATTTAGGGATTTTCTTATGGGCTCGCATGAAATCAAATTGCTAATTTTATTTTTATTCTATATTTTACTTATTTTTATTGGAGTTTGTATACAAATCTAATTGCCAATTTTATTTATTTTATTCCGAATTTTAGTTACTATGGAATTCAAGTGGAAATCAAATTGCAAATTTGATTTTATTTTCTATTTCTAGTTTCAGTTATTTTTTTGCTAGAAACCAGATACAGATCTAATTTCTAATTTTGATTCCAAATTACAATTATTTGGAAACTTTACTTGGAAATTCATATGAAAATCAAGTTGCTAATTTTATTTTATTTTATTTTTATTAGTAATTTCAGATATTTTGTATTATACTTAACATGGACCCTTTTAATCTAGGCTATTATAATTTAGACCCACCATAATAGATGGTGTAGATCTTTTTTTTATACTGATTAACATGAGATTTTTCTTTTGCACCGATTAACATGTGAATTTCTAGGGCCGAGTTTGCAAGGAAATGTCACAGGACAGGATAAAGCCAGGTAAGGTAACACAAGCAACCAAACGCACGACCTCAACAACACAACTCCCGGCGGAATCGATTACCAAAACATACAAGACAATTAACACACAATTAACCAATCAGAATCAGCATTTAACCGGCAAATCTCATCTCAGTTTTTTTTTTACTTCACTTGCAAAACTAATCTGATACTTTGTTGCTTCAGATAGTTACTTCTGGCATGGCATGTATCCGTCCAACAAACCCCAATAGCACACACCAAATTTAATTCATGACAAATTACATGGGCAAGGTGACCTCGATAACACAGGATCTCATCATGATGGTATCTCAGGTGATAATTGTGCCTAGCATGCCTATCTCCTCCCACGAACGCAGTGCTATCACCAGTAGAACAGATCAAAAACTCGTTTCGATGAGTTGCTAAGAGAAAAAAAGAGTAGCTTCCACAATTTACAAATGCTTCCCTTCTTTCTCCTCAATGGCCTTTGCCTTGCGGTAATCCTTATCCGTCCCAAACAGCCTAACACAAGATGAAGAGCTTGTCACGTAAGGGAGGTAAGGTTACCATGCATGATTCAACACATCAATGGCAAACAAATACTCACCAGTCCATGTAAACAAAAGTAGAGGCATAGTTCCCAGACTTGGTGTAGAGCACACGATGATGGTAGTCATGGAAGTCGGAGCTGTTCATGAGGAAAATTCGGAATAGTGTTAAACGTAACACATCGAATAGACAAATAGAATCCCCCTACCATCCTGTAGCACTTTTGTAAATTCTAGCTAACTTACCCTCCATACAGTGGCAAGAAATTTGATGGGCTCCATGGGAAGTGGTATCCACTGTGAGCTTCGACCGTCTCCAACACCCTCAACACCATCCACAGCCATAGGGTGAACAAATGAGGGCCAGTCAGGGCAGGACCAACAATTGTGGCGAATCCCAGGAACAAAATTTCAGCAGGGTGGGCATATTCGGAAGTTAAGCCAAAGGGTGTAGCATATCTGCTCACAATTTATTGTGTTAAAAATTAGAATAATAACAAAATGATGTAATACGTAAAACAAGAGGTAATGAGGCAGTATCACTTACTCGTGGTGGACACTGTGGACATGCTTGTATAGCCATTTGGTATGCAGAGCCCTGTGCCCCCAATAGAATATGAAATCCTCGAGTACAAAGTAGAAAAGAACTTGAGATACAACGACCGTCCTGCATAAACATTGGTAGCAAGTTAAAACATTTTCATTTCAACTTGAATCTTGTTTATCCTGGTACTTTCATGTCTACATTCTTAGATGAGAAGAACACTGGTAATGCAATTAAGGAGGTGAGCAACTTTAGTTGGAAGAAAGAAGTAAAGGAAACTAAATTTGAATACCAGTGTGGCAGAGGAAGAGAGCTCCTCAGGCCCATGAATTTGAAGGCGGGATAGGAGAAAATCATGACAGGCAAATTCACACAGACATGGTACAGAATTAGACGCAGGACACATCTGTTTTGGTAAGAAGGGGCATTGCACTTCTTCTGCAAAGATGAACACACTTGTTGAGGAAAACAAATATGGTAGCAAAGTAAGTACAAATGTTTATAGAATTATATAGTTCCAAAAGATCAAATGGTCCTTTACAGAAAAAAAGAAAAGAGAGCAAATTCAACTTAAAGGTGAACACTAAAAACTTGAAACAGAATCAATAACATGCACTCCAAGATTGATTTCTCGGAGAAAACTAAATTTGATTTGGGCATCAACAAAAATATTCGTGGAATGACATAGCGCCAATAGCTCAAGTGATACTATTGTGAGTTGAGCATTCTAAACTGGGATAAGACCAATCGAACGCAAGTTGTTTTTTAGAGCCAGGAGGATAAACCCCGGTCTCAATTACTGAAACAAAACATACGCATTTTGTTGTGGACTCGTATTGGGGAAGGCATTACACACGGTGGTCAGGCAAGGGGCGATCAGCAAGCTCAGCTGCGCGAAGCACGGTTGCGGCGACCGACAACACGTGACGAGCTACAGCCAGCAAGAGCAGTCGGTTACTTTGGGTTCGGTTTAGAGGAGATAACATGAGTTAAGGAAAGTATTGGCTGTTACGGCTGTTAAGATATCAGAGCTATATATTAGATAGGTTTCCGATTGTTATAGCAATCGGCTAGATATGATATTAGTTAGATATTGGTTTGGAATTGGTTTGGTTGGAGTCCGATATAAAAGGGCTCTAGGCTGTAACGCAAGAACTTAAGCAATAAAGATTATCTTCCTCTTCTTGGCAGCTCAGAGCCTCAACGCTGGCCGGTGAAAACCCCACCCAGTTGCCGGAGGGCGAGTCTGTCGTGCCTCGCTATCCACTGCGTTCTCATCCAGCCTCTAGATTGCATCTGTTTCCGCCTCTCTCAGACCACCGTAATCCAGCTTCAAGGTCCCGCCACAACACATATGTTGTGGATGCTTTTATCGGGAAGACATATCAACGGTGGAGATGGTCTGCTGCCACGGCTATTGACACTAGCGGGCTGGTCGATATGGCTGGTGAGGCCGGGTTGTCGGACAGGCTACAACAGCCGAGACGCAGTCAGCATCCGGGACAGTTGCGCCAGCAGCTGATTCGACAAGTTGAAGGATTGCTCTCACAGGAGATTAGTTCCATCAGTAGTTTCCTTTTATTAGCTATTCTTGTTAGGATATTATGTGTGCTTTCCTAAATATGATATTAGTTTCCTTTAGGGACATTGTGCCTGCTATAAGAAGGCCACCATGTATCGTGGGCAAGCAATAAACAACTAGTTCTTAACCGGTTTGTTTTGGTCAGAGCCTCTGCATGAGGGTGACTTTGAGCTTTCCTGGACTGCTATCTCTACCATATCACATTACAGGGTCTTTTACAGAATCACCTGCATGTTTTACTTTGTAAAGAGAAACAAACAAGCACCGCCTAGAAACATTTTGTGACAGCTCTGTTAGAAGTAACAGATTAGCTCTCGGTTATAAAGCAGATTCTAGAGATAGACCTGTAATCAAACTATAGAAAGGGATTGTAGAATATCTGCATCCTGTTGATTTGTTTCCGTAGATTCAGGCAGGAATTCTGTTCTCTGCAGATAACTTTCCCTTCTGTAATCTGTAACCATATTTACACTGTTGCTCGTTCGGCAATATATTGATGCAGTGCGGCGGCAGCGTTTTGTGCTGTGTGCTCAAACCTAAATCCCTCTGAGTCTTTTCATGGTATCAGAGCCAAAGGCCAACCATGTCTTCCTTCTCCACATCTCCATCCATGAACTCATCCCTCTCATCCGCAACCATTGCAGCTCCATCTGTTGCCATCAACCACGCAGTCACAGTTAGACTCAACAAAGATAATTATATGCTCTGGAAAGCCCAATTTCTACCGTATCTTCGAAGCCATCAGCTCATCGGCTATGTAGATGGGACTCTTCAATGTCCAGCCAAGATGACTACTACCACGACAGAAGAAGGCGCGTCTCAAGTCGTGAATCCAGCATATACCACTTGGTATAACCAAGATCAAATGGTGCTTAGCGGGATCCTTTCCTCGCTGACGGAGGACATCCTAGCTCATGTCATGTTCATGTCTACATCGCGAGAGACATGGCTGGCATTAGAGCGGATGTTTGCATCCAAGACAATGGCAAAAGTTGTTCAAACCAGAATGCAACTCGCCAATACAAAGAAGAAGGAGATGACTGCTGCAGATTACTTCAAGAAGATGAAGAGTTTAGCAGATACTCTCTCTGCTGTCGGTATGCCACTCAAAGAAGATGAGATTATTTCATATATTCTTGCTGGTTTAGGATCAGATTATGATCCATTAGTTACATCTATTACCACAAGATCAGAAAACATTACCTTAGATGATGTCTATGCATATCTGATGAGTTATGAGCTACACATGGAGAATAATTCTGCCGATGCACAAATTGGCAATGTTCACTCGGCAAACTTTTCTGCCTGAGGAAGAGGTGGTCCAGGAGGCAAGAACCGAGGACATCGTGGCAGATATAACCAACAGCAGAATTGGCGTGGAAACCAAAAAATTACAATTACCAAGAAGGCCATGGAGGACACCAAATAATGGAGGACGCAACACTCGTCCCACTTGCCAAGTCTGTGGAAAGGTTGGTCATACGCAATAAAATGTTATCATCATTTTGACCAATCTTACCAGCGACGGTGGGCACTCTTCATCATTGCTGCAAAGATATACCGATTCATACCAAAACACCCACATTGGTACATGGATACGGAGCAACCAATCATGTAACCAAATGATCTAGACCTAGTGACATTCGGGAGAAATATAATGGCATGCACTGATTCAAGTCGGCAATGGAGCAGTTTGCACATTTCAAATATTGGCCATTGTTCTATTAACACTACTTCACCTCTAGCTCTTAGGAAAGTTCTTCATGCTCCACACATCTCAAAGAATCTTGTGTATGTCCATAAACTAACTCGTGACAACAATGTTTTCATTGAGTTTCATCCAAACTTCTTTGTTGTCAAGGATCAGTGTCAAGAAAATAATCCTTCAAGGCAAAACTGAGTGGTCTTTATCCAATAAAGCCTTTGAGACAATCCACAATTGCTTTAGCAAGCACTAGAGTTTCAAAGGAGCGATGGCATGCGCGTCTTGGTCATCCTTCCCAACAAGTTGTTCAATCGGTTCTAGCATTGAATAAAGCGCTGTAGTATCTTGAAAAACATACTCATATGTAATGCTTGTCAACAGCAAAAAGCCATCAATTACCCTATAGTTTATCCATTCATACTTCAATATCTCCCTTGAACTTGTATTCTCGGATGTCCGGGATCCCGCACTCAATCACCAATGGATACAAGTATTATGTGAGCTTTATTGATGATTTTAGTAGATTCACTTGGGTATATCTACTGAAATTCAGATCTGATGTCTTTTCGTGTTCAAGCATTTTCAAACTCATGTTGAAAGGCGTTTTGAGAAGAAAATTAAATGTATTCGATCGATTGGGGTGGGAATACCACAAACCACACAAATTCTTCAACACCCTTGGCATTGGCCATAGGGTATCTTGTCCCCACACTCATCACAGAACGGGTTAGCCGAGAGGAAACATCGACACATTGTTGATACCGGCCTTGCCCTTCTTTCTCACGCACGCATGCCACTCAAATTTTGGGATGAAGCCTTCACAACAATTTGCATATCTTATAAGCAGACTTCCTACTCGTGTTCTTGGTAATGTGAGTCCCCTTGAGAAGCTATATGCGATTAAACCAAACTATGCTTTCCTAAGAGTTTTCTTGCTCATGTTGGCCATGTCTCGCACCCTACAACACCCGAAACTATCCTTTCGCTCAAAGGAATGTGTATTCCTTGGCTATAGCTCAATTCACAAAGGATATAAATGTCTTGATCCACTTTCGTGCCGAGTTTATATTTCGTGGACGTCATCTTTGACGAGTCGCTTTTTCCTTTCTCGCTTTGTCCTTGTGATGACACAAAGGATTCATCCATCCACCTCGACGCTTTTGCCAATTCATCACAGATTCGGTCTCTGGCATCATTCAAACAATAGTAGTACAAATAGATCAATCGCCAATTATTTGAAATCGCATTGCAATCTTCTCGCCAAACAACTCTATGATGCAGTATCAATCGAGAGAAGATAACTCCTTGACAGAACTTCTTCCGAGTCGCACTGGAAATACTTTGACACGGTAGACACAACAATACTACCTTCCACTCGAACCTCCTCATCGCTATGGCACAAGATTGCGAATAATATCCGATGCCCCAAACGACGAACCGACGCATTGTAGTATATACAACAATGACGGTTCACTCTCAACCGACAACCCACGAGGAAGCACTACAGAGCCACGGTGGCGTTCAAAGAATGGATGCTGAATTTGCGCGTTGCGAATAATAACACAGGATTTGGTACCACCAAGACTGGTCCGAACATTATTGGGTGCAAATGGGTATTCAAGACAAAACACAAAGTTGATGGAAGTATAGATCGGTACAAAGCAAGATTGGTGGCAAAAGGTTTTAAGCAGCAGTACCTGGTTGATTATGGAGAAACTTTTAGCCCTGTGGTCAAACACACAACGATCAGGCTATTGATCTCCTTGGCGATAACAAAGGGTGGAATATCGACAAATTGATATTCGAATGCATTTTTGCATGGCATTTTGAATGAAGAGGTATACATGAGTCAACCTCCGGGATATGAAGATCAAAAGCGTCCTCATCACCTGTGTAAACTGAAGAAATCACTTTATGGACTAAAACAAGCGCCACGTGCATGGTTTGCAAGGTTGAGCACTAAACTTCGAGAGCTCGGTTTTGTACCGTCTAAAGCAGATGTGTCACTATTCATTCTCAAACAGTCCAGACTAGTTATGTATATGCTAATCTATGTTGATGACATTATCATCATAAGCTCTTCAGCTCAAGCTACTGAAAACCTGCTGAAACAACTGCATCAAGAGTTTGCAGTTAAGGATCTTGGACCGGTTAGCTTTTTCCTGGGTATTGGGGTAAAACACATGACAGACGGTCTTATGTTATCACGATGACGTGATATCCAAGAATTACTCAAGAAGATGAATATGCTGCAAGCTAAGTCTGCTTCCACACCAATGTCCGTGGGGGAAAAGTTGAGGAAAACTCAAGGCAAGGTGTTGACAGATAAAGAAGCAGAGAAATATCGAAGTGTTGTTGGAGGTTTGCAGTATTTGACTTTTACCAGACCAGATATTTCATATTGTGTTAATAAAGTATCCCAGTATATGCAAACACCAACCGATGAGCATTGGACGGTACCAGAAACGAAATCGTGATATCTCAAAGGAACAAAGAACACATGGCTTGATTTTTGGAAGTCTAGCTCCTCATTACTCGATGGTTTCGTGATCTTGATTGGTAGGGTGTGCAGATGACTGTAGAAGTACCGGAGAATATGCTGTCTTTCTTGGAGCAAACCTAGTGTCATGGAGTTCGAAGAAGCGACCCTCGTCTCACGCCCAAAGACCGAGTCGAATATAAGTCAATTGCTAATACAACGGCTGAAATAATGTGGATCCAATCGCTATTGGATGAGCTGGGAATTTCGTTGTCACAGGCACCCTGTTTATGGTGTGATAATTCGAGAGCTGTTTATCTGACCGAGAATCCAATTTTTCATGGGCGAACAAAACACATCGAGATTGATTATCATTTTGTTCGAGAGAGAGTTTCACGCAAGGCTCTAGATATCCGGTTTATTTCTTCACATGATCAAATAGCGATGTGCTTACAAAGCCTCTAGCTACTCGGTCATTCCAGAGTTGAAACAATCGAACGCTTGCTCACGCCCGATTGAGGAGGTTGTTAGAAGTAATGATTAGCTCTCGGTTGTAAAGCGATTCTAGAGATAGACTGTAATCAAACTATAGAAAGGGATTGTAGAATATCGCATCTTGTTGATTTGTTTCGTAGATTCAGGCAGGAATTCTGTTCTCTGCAGATAACTTTCCCTTCTGTAATCTGTAACCATATTTACACTGTTGCTCGTTCGGCAAATATTGATGCAGTGCGGCGGCGGCGTTTTGTGCTGTGTGCTCAAACCTAAATCCCTTTGAGTCTTTTCAAGCTCCACACAAGCAAATGGAGGCAGATTTTTCCTCAATGATATTGAGAAATAGCTTAGCTTGTTGGGATAAAATTGGTCCAATGGAAATATAGCACCATGTTATACAGTTATGAAACACCATATATCTCCAAGGCGAGATATTATACAACACTAATGTGCTTGGTGAGGACATTTCACTATCAAACTGGTTCACTCTAAAAGTCTACACGTTAGGCCCTCAAGTTTAGATTATTTGTAGCGCCCAAAAAACAGTTAAGATTATATCTAAATTTGCGGCAGCTGTAACATAGCCCGAGGCTCTAGCGTAATTATGAAAGCACTTATGTTTTTTGATGATTTGCTAGTACAGAGATTTGAGTCTGGATCTCAACTATTCCACATCTTCATGTATTTAGCGCAAGTTAAGGCATTTGTTTGCACTGACAAAGTGCTTAACATAGAAGCATTCACAGTGAACAGCAATAACGTGGGGTTTTGGCCTAGGGTCACATCAACTTTTCGACGTCTCTAGACAAATATTAAGCTGAGCTCTCTGACCGAGTGCTCCACATGCTTATTTTTTTTCTCTCTAAATAGGCGGTTTTGATTTGGAAGCAAGGCATACCACTCTAATAGCAGAAGCCAGAAGGGGTTTCTTACGTGGAAACGTAGCATAAACAGAAGCAAAGAACAGGAGTGTTTGCCTACTCTTGTTACCATTGGAAACAATAATGAGAGGCATCCTTTCCTTGTTTTCGCTGTCTTACTTGCCATCTTGGAGAGAGTTTTGTGAAAAGAAAAATCAAATCAATTCAGAGCCTACACTGCACTACACTACAGAGGTGGAGAAAGTTGTCTCGCTATCTTCCCTTGGCTTTACTCTTGCTGTGAACGGACCGACCATTTTATCTTGGTCGTGCCGTGAAATTTCAAAGGCGTAGAGTAGACGGGTAGATACACAGAGACGGAGAAGGGAACTGCAACAACTGATGCGGGCAGCGCATGGACGGATTGGGGGCGGGTCAAACAAACAATCGGTAGCAGTCCAGTGTGCATGTGCAGGCAACATATATACTGGACTCACAGGAGGAGCGTGTGTTGGTGGTGAGGCGGGAAAGGAAAGAAAAGGGAGTAGTGAACCTGACCTGGATCTTGTACTTGGCGAAGAGTCCGAAGCGCTCCAAGAGGAGGGAGGGGAGGCCGGAGAGGAAGAAGACGCTCTCGTGCAAGAGGAAGGTGACCACGGTGGCCAGATGGAACTCGCTGAAGCTTCCGATGAGGCACTGCAATCCGTCCCGTCCCAACAAGGCCGCCGCAACAAGAGCAAGAAGATGAGGAAGGAAGATCTGTCAGGATCGAGACGTACAGGGGGGAGGGAGGGAGAGATGCGGGGGCGGCGGAATCGGATGGGTGATGAGTGGTACCTCCCAGGCGGACTCGAGGACGGACGCCGCCATTGTGGCCTCGCCGCCGGAGAAGCAAACCAGCTTGCTGTATCTGGCTGGCTGGGCTTAACTGGAGTCAAGTGTTCCTTCCTTTTCCTCCCTCGCTCGGCTTGTTTCTCTCACTGTCCCATTGCCTTTTCATTCGTTTTATTTTTTTATTTTTTTCTTTACAGGAATTATTTTCTTTGGGTTAGAGGAAACTGTTTTATTTTATCTAAAAGAGATTTTTCTTTTTTCCTAGAGAGGTTTGGGCCTCTTTTGGCCCACGGGAATCCATGATGTATCACAGGAGACTGCTGCTCTGCTCTGCCCTGCCTGCGAAAGATACAGGAGTGCAGCCCAGTTAAGAATACGGCAGCAGATGCGATAGCGTACGAGAGGGAGCTACTCCTTATCATTCTCGGCTTTTGTTATATTAACATGTCATCAAATAGTACTGATATATTGTGGGGCAAAAAAGAATTTGTGCTTATCTGTACCTAGAGGTTTCTTCCCATCGCAGGACCAGATTCCCTCCGGAAGGCAAAAATTCTTGCTACATGGAGCTATGGGCCACAAAAGTTCCAAACACTGCAGATCAAAAGCACCATATTTTTTTTGGTAAATAATCCCTATTTTATTAGAAATAACATAAATATACATGCGCTAACATTTTTTTTACAGAAATGGCTTCCAGTCGCTAAGCCATTGGGTGACTGAAACTTATCGACCAACGGACGCGCAACGCGCAAGCAATCCATGGACCGTTGGGCGATATAATTGCAGTCGCCGAACCGTCAGGCGACTTTTTCCAGTTGCCCAGCGGTTAGCCGACTGTAATTCCAGTCGTCCAACTCTTCGAGTGTATCTAAATCAGTCGTGCGGCCGAGCCCTCAGAGCGCCGACGTCGCGCGGTGAACAGAAAGCAGACGGGAAAGAAAGAAGAGGAGAGGAAAGAAAAAAGAGATGAGAGGGAGAAGGAAAGATTCCGCTACTTCTGTTAGGTAAATTTTTTTTGTATGCTGTGGTCAATATTTTTATATAAAGTAGATAGTTTAGTCAATGTTAATATCCGTATAAAATTGTAGCTGTAGAAAAGAATAGTACAACTTTGGTATAAAAAATTTAGTCAATGTAGTTATAAAAAATTAGCAGCTGTAGAAACCTGTAGTTGTAGAAAAATTTAGTGAATATAGTTGTAGAAAATTAGCATCCGTAGCAAATTAGCATCTGTACGAAATTGTAGTTGTACAAAATGCAGTCAATGTTATGTACAAATTAAAGCTCCGTAGAAATTTGTAGTTATTCAAAAATCAGTCAATATTTTTGTAAGAATTAAATAGTTTGCTTTGTATAAAACAACAATACGCAACATTTATGATTAATTACAAATGAATGTAATGTCGTTAGTATATTAAAAATTCATGTGTACTGTTATAACTGGTATATTGGCATTTAAATCGATATGTCATGTAAATTGTCGAAACCCCTTCGGAATTATTTACAGTAAGAGAGCTTGAGCATCGAGACAAGAGCGGCGTCGATGCGTGTTCTGCCGATAGGGAGTTAATGCTATAAGGGTAGTATATGTGATTACTATAGGCGAATTGTCGTTGAAATATAAATTATAGTACATCAGTACTTCCATAATGTGCGATGCAATTTGATTAGTTGCAACGTTGAAAATATGTGCAGGCAGATATCAGTAATGCCGATAACCACTACATTAAAAGTGCATTATGGTATTAGCACCGTTCGTGAAGGTTCAAACGGTGTTGATTTGAGCGGTTTTGCTCAAGACACTCTGGTACACCCGGACGGCGAGAATGCTCGAAATGCAGATGTGATGTACTAGCTCACTCGCAGTTTCTCCTTGGACCCTAAGGTGTGCGGCATCGTCATACAAGGGCTTTGGAGCCAATCTCATATGGATATTATGTGGGAGTTGAGAACATTGATGCGCACTGTTGCGTGGAATGGGTTTGTGTAAGGGTGCCGCCGTCGTGGATATGAGTGTGTGATACTTGTACAACCATACCCAATAGAAGTTGTACAAGGTCGTACCGACAGCTATCATCCGGGTGGTGCGAGCAGCTCGGGCGCCCAGCATGCTGGTGAAGAGAAGGAAGTTGCTCGTGATAAGGTTGATGCGGTACATGGAGGAGCGAAAGAACGGCCACAGCATGGTGAGGCTACAGGAAAAACTGATAAAGGGGAGCATATGGAGTATATAGTGCATCAAATGGAGAGCGATGGCCAGATGGCTTGGGATGAAGAGGAAGCTGTACAGAAGGACGACGAGGACAGTTCGGATAAGGATGAAGCTCCCATCCCACAGAAATAGAACCGATTTGATGCTGAGGGTGTTGCCACACATGACGAGCACGAATCATCTTGGGAGTATCATGACATAGTGGTTTGGTTGCATTCAATGTTTGCTGACAAGGCATCATTACAAGATTCTATCAAGCTGTGGGCCCTGTCCATGCAGCGGACTTTTTGGGTCATGAAATCTAGCTTGGAACAGTACATAGTGAAGTGCGAGTATGCCGGTTGTCCTTGGAGGGTGCACGCATGTAGACCGAAGTATGAGACTCACCAAATTGTGTCGAAGGTGGACCATACTTCTGCATTCTTAGTAGTGTTTTGCCGAAGCATCGTAACCTAACATCCGTCTTTATAGCCAATCTGATGTATGGAAAGATAGTGGAGAAGAAGGACATGGAGGCCACGCACATCATGATGGTTATCAAGAAGAAATTCAAGTACAAGATTAGCTACGCGAAGGTGTGACATGCAAAGCAGAAGGTGTTGAAAAAATGGTTCGGGTCTTTCGAGGCGACATAAGACAACCTTCCTCGTATGCTTCAGGTGTTGCAGGGCAGGAACCCGGGCATACACTATTATGAAGGACAAGCCATCTACAAGGCTTCCAGGTTTTGCGGTGTTGCAGAGAGCCTTCTTAGCTTTCAATGCGTGCATCGAGGCATTTGACTGGACCTTTTTGACCGACAAATACAAGGGCCAGATCCTTACGGCCATTGTCGTTGACGATAACAATCAAATTATGCCCTTGGCCATCACATTCATGGAAAGTGAGAATTATGATAGCTGGTTGTGGTTCCTTAGACATGTGAGGGTTAGAGTTATCAGCACTCGTCCTGGTGTACGCATAATCTATGATTGCCATGTCAGGATAGTGAAAGCCATAAGAAAACTTTAGGAAGACCCCGACGAGCCCTTCCCTTGTCTAGATATGAGAAACAGGTGATGCATTCGTCACCTGGGGGCGAACTTATTCAAGCAGTTCCCAAAGCAACTATTTATGAAGCAGTTCAAGAGGCTGGTTATGCAGAACCAGAAGAGAAACTTTGATGCTTTGTTGGCGTTGTTGGACAAGCATAGTAGGAAGCAAGTCAACGAGAGGAACAAGGGGCCGCCCATGCCTGGGGTAGCACAACACAAATGCCTCATAACACTAGCTAAGCCTAACAAAGCTGGTCCGAGGAGGAGCTCATGGAACATCAAGTGCTTCTCATAGTGGATCGAGGGAGAGCCATTGGAGAAGTGGTCCTTGCTGCACGACATGGATAGTGCGAGGTATGACATAATGACAACTAACCTTACCGATGTGTACAACTGGGTTCTCAGGGGCCTTCGTTCTTAGCCCTTCGTTGCCATCATGGAAGGTGTTCTGCATAGCACAATAGGCTATTTCAGGGAGAGACATGCAATTGCAGCACTTCATGCAGCCAACCCACAAACATTTTACTCGTCGAAAATTATGACATACATGGAAGCGAAGACACAGAAGAGCCAATTGCATACGGTGCACGTCATGGGCAATAGGGAACATCGTTTTGATGTGCTCTTCTGGGATAGAGCCAGATTTGGGACAGCTCGTGCCCTTGTTACCCACAAAGTATGCCTTGGAGATCATGTAAACGAACCTAGCTACTCATGCAACAAGCCAAAGCTATTACATAAGCCATGCTCTCGTGTCCTCGCTGCATGCGGGACTGTGGCCATGGATCCTTCGAACTTCATATCTGAGTACTTCTTCAAGGAGAGGGTGATGCATGTGTGGTGTGGTGAGCTCAAGGGGTTCAGGGTTATGGGGAACTTTACCACCTTGGATATTGCAGGGAGGACCTAGATTCCGAATGTTGACATGCTGAAGGGTGCAAAGGGTTAGCGATAGAGCCGTCGTATTAAAAATGATATGGACGAAGCGCAAGTGGGAGCACCTGGTGCATGCTGCGGGTGATGTAGTCGGGAGGGGCACACATCTAGATGATGTAAGACATCTGTTGATCAGTAGGCAGACTAGCATGGTTTCTGTGACTTGGCTTCGGGACGTATGCAAAGTGGCTTGAAGACTACAAATAACTGTCTATTGTAATCTGCAGTTTGTTAGTTGGTACTTTTGACATACGTACTATCGCACTAACTGTATCGTATATTACATGTACCATTTGTACAACTGTTGTGGTATTTCCCCCTTTTGCAGTACTGTTGTAGGTATTATGCTGGTAGCCTAGTATTGTTTCATTTGTTTATTCACAAGTTCTACTTACTATTGCTTTATATTTGATGTTGTTTGTTCCGTATAAATGCTAACTTCAATTCATTTTGCAGGTATGGCTCGTGAACTTCATGGATCGGACTGGCCTTACGACTTGTTAGATGAGCATGAGAAGGCAACGGTGCACGGGTGGAGGAGACTGTAGAGCTAGCAAATGGCTCATTCGACACGGCACAGGTCTAGATAGAGCACGACCCAATTAGGGCTGGTACGACTGGCCTGAATAAGTTAATATGCCATACTAGTCCATGTGCTTGCCCTCCGACCTAGGCACGGCATGGAGAGGGGTTGGATCATACCGGGTCGGCCGGGCACACTTGGCCAAACAAGGCACCGATGGCTCATTGATTTTACTAACAGTTGCAAATAATTTTACTGCTAATTATAAGTAATTTTACTATCAGTCGCTGAGTCAAAAGTATTTTTACTGTCAGTCACAAGTAATTTTATTGCTAAGTCACTCGTACATGTTCAGAAAAGTACAGTAACCCAAACATAATTAATTTTACTGCCAATCATAAACAATTTCACCGTACTACCACAGAAGAGTTGTTCGTGCCGTGCCGAGGTGCCGACCTAAGCACGACACGTCCAGTTGAGCTAGAGCGGCATGATTCATTTACTATTTGTGTCTTGTGCTGCCGTGCCAAAGCCAAACCAATAGTATCATACCTTATGTCGACCCATTTGGCCAAGTATAGAAGAGACAAGGGGAAGAGAGGGGAGGAGGTTGGACCCCTTTTTTTATTTGTTTAGGGCAATCTTCTCCCTCAACTAATCTTAGCCGCTAGATATCGATCCGACGGCCAATAAGGTATACGGTGACATGGCCAGCACCTCACCTCCCAGCCTAGCCCCTTTTACTACGAACAATATGACCTCTTCTTTTCATATTATGGCTTATGACTTTTTTCAAACAAACAAATAAGACATTTTCTTTGTTATCTTTTCGAAGCGGCTTATGGAGGCAGCCTTTTCAAAAATAACTTATCGGCATTCGGTTTATTCACAAGTGCTCACGCTAGGTTCATAAGCTATCAGTCGCAGCAAAAAGAAACATACATCCATGGGTTGCTATCATTAAGCACTTGCACAAAACAAATGTATATCATGACATCGCAAGTCGTACGCAAACACATCCACTTGTTTCTTGGGTTTACATCAGTTTGTGTAGCACAGGTCTACTAGCTCTAATTAATGTTTACATCAGTTTATGTAACAGTGTATGATGCATGGATGTAAACAAGGGATCCAATGAGTTTACACTTTAGATTCATTAATTAATTAATTAACAAAATGCTACAGAGCAATTCCAGTTCGTCAAGTGTCGAGATAGTTTGCAGCCATCATCAGCTCCAGGGTTATCTCAGGTTCTATCGGAAACTCCGCCATCTCCTTCCCACTACAACCAAACAAGAAAACAACTTCTCGACTCAGCAAACAAGCAACTGCGACATGCCGCAAATATGTTACTATATCTACCAATGAGGAATTTCAGTACAACCAATAACGCATCTTTTCTTTGCAAATTTGCATATCCTGGTTCATCATATAATAGAGAGAAGCTAGAGTCTAGAGATGAACGGCCAGTAGTCTGGTATTAGTTTGTCCAGAGAAATAATATGCAATATATGCGGGGAACATAAAGATTCTTCTCCTAAGTGAAAAATGCAGGGCACCATAATCTCAGCGTTGAATTTAGGCCCTGTTCTTTTCAGCTTCTAAAAGCTGCTTTTCGGCTTTTCTACAGTAACTAGCTTTTAAACGGAGTATTTTTTTAAGATAGGGTCTATTAGTTAATTGTAGTACATACTTTACTATCTTCATTTATTGGTAAAAACCGCACGTGAGTTTCTGTTACTCTGTAATCTCTTGTACAAACAGTCCAAAAGCCATAAGCCGCAGCCAAAAAGAACAGACCCTTAGTAGTTGTATGTCCACGATATTTCAACAGAGAATTAAGTCACAGGAGTCATGCATCCTTTATACTAGGCTGGTCTAAAGTAGCAAACATTAGTCTGCAATTCTGCATTGCAAAAGTTAGGCGGTGAACATTTGGAGCGCTATTATTAAACCGGTATGTGTTATCTTCAACCAAGAACCCTCTCAACCGATATGGTGTCTGCAAGCTATCTAAAGATGCACTGCAAAATTTGGTGACTGTAATTTAGTCCTTGCGGCCCTATGAGACCATCCAAATCCTCATCTGAATCCCCCGCACCAGCTCTGTTCTTTTGGTCTTTTGGCTTCTTTGAAAGTCGAAATAAACGGGGTGGCTTCTTAAAACGGATTTTCCAAATGACTTTCCGAGCCTAAAACCGTATGCGCCGTCCGTTACCGTCTTGAAAAATGTAGTTAAAAGCCATCAGCCGTAACACAAAAGAACAGGGCCAAAATTTAATAGGACAAGCCAAGTGGCAACCAAAACAACTAAAGAAGACAAGTCTGCCTTGAAATTAAAGGAAAATGTTAAAACGCAACCAAAGATACCCCGACAGTTCTAGCTTGAAAAGGTACAACCAAGATCTATAAGGTAGAAAACATGCAAGGTTTCTTTTTGGTGCTATGCAGTTATGCCACTTCAGTAGCACCCATCAGTTGGAAAAAACTGCCCAACTTTTAATGTTTCTAAACCAAATGGATCTTAACTAAACACAAAAATGGTGAAGTTGATCGCAAAAGCGGATAGCTTAGGGGTCACAGGGTACGCACAGCAAGATTTTTACCTCAATTTAACACTAGCACCAGTAAATTAAGAGGAATACGCATGACCAGTAATCCACTAATCCAATGGGAAAGGAGAAAAAGGTAAGGCAAAAGAAATTGCAAGGTAACGCAATTAAGTTGAGTGCCTGTGCGTACTGTACACTAAGCTGTCTAAAGTGGATGTCAAACATTTGGAACACTGTTATTTCAAAGGTTTGTGATGTCTTCCAGACTTGCAAAGAACCTCTTGTGCCAACGGCAAGCCGGAAATGATGTACCGAATGCAGATTTAGTATCGTTATTGGAAGATAAAATTGCCATGGTTCATAAGTTCTAGATCATCTAAAGTCCCATGAGCCATAGGAGGGAGGAAGCATGTGGGAATAAATGGGGATTCCTTTTATTTAAATTATCTTGATAGGCTGTCCCCCAAATACCATGGTGGACGATGATTTTCTCAAACTTGTGAAACAGAGCCATAAAGTGATGAAAAATTAAAATTTTATTCCTTTTCACTAGGATACATTTACTTAGTTTGTTTTGCCATAATGAAGCAATTGGAAGCACCTAGAAGAAAGAAAACTATTCCGTTGGTTAACTGCAGTTATCGGAGAAAAAAACTATAGGCTGTCATCAAGCCTAGCGCCCTTAATTCTGGATATTTAGGCGCTAGGCATTTGAACAAAATATAGAAGGTAGTGCAAATAACATAAAGTCAAACACAGAATAGAGTATACTAGTAATTAGTGAAGCGGTGGGTTGCAGGTTGGTTAGGAAAGTCATCCAATTTTTTTAGTACTAGTCAAAGAACACGAGCAGTTGATTAAAAACAATCGGGAGGGTGATTAAGAGTTAAGACGCAGTGAGAGGGCAGCTAATTGGATCATAACCTTGGTTCTACAAAGCTATAGAATTGGGGCTGATTAATTGTTAGGTCATAAATATCCACGCTAGGACACGGAATCATGACCATGGCAATGAGAATAAGCTATTAAGCTAGAGGCAATCCGAATCTATCTCCATAGGGGGGGGGGGGGGGTAAAGAAAGGGGGAAGAGAATAGGTACCCGGAGTAGTGGAGCGACCAGTAGAAGTACTGGCAGATCTTCTCGAGGATGGGAGTGCTGATCTCCGGGAACCTCACCTCGCCCTCGCGCGTCTCAGAGAAGCCGCCTTTTTTTAAAAAAAAAAGATTCAATTTGAGAGATTAGTTAGTTTACCAATGGATAGATGGATGAATCAGAGGAGAATGAGAAGCGAATGGAATGGGAAGACTTGCAAGGAATTAAGGAGGGGAGTACGAACCAGGTGATGTGAGCATGTTTCTGAGGGTGTTGGAGACCATGGCGGCCTTCTTGTCGACGACGAACTCGAAACCCTCAGCGCTGATCAGCTTCACCACGCCCGCCGTCTCGCCCTCCTCCTCCTCCTCCTCCTCAGGCTCCTTGTGCTGCTGCTGCGCCGGCGCCGCTGCCTCTCCTTTTCCCACCATCTCTGCCTCCCTCCCGACCTCCTTGGAATCGAATTGAAGATGGGGTGGTTGATGATGCGGTCGAGGACGGAGGAAGAGGGATTGGGCCTCAACTCCTTCTTCCTACGTTAGGCCCGGCCCACCTTACATACAAAGCCTCCATTTTTCCTCTCCTCCTCCCCCCCTTCGGCGTGGTGTGGTGTGTACTGTGTACTAGAATGGAATGGAATGGTGACTGAACTACGACGACAGCGGCGGCGGCAAAGAGGCAGCTGAACCTGGTGGAGCAGGATACCGTCGTGGTGCTGGGCGGCGGAGCATCGACACGCACCTCCGCTTGGGCCTCGCCACCATCCTCCACGTCGACAACAGACAAACCGCAGACGCCATCCTACCTCCGCTGCCAGACTTGTCTCAGTCAGTGCCACACTGCTAGCTTCTCCCCTTCATACCTTTCCATTCGACCTCCTTTCGGGTACTACAAACTGCAGGCTCCCATGTATACTACTGCAGTAGTAGTACTATATATGTGTGTCATCAACGTGCTGGTCGTGGATAAAGTGAAAATCAATTACAAATTACAATTCATAAACTGGGAACCGGATCTATCCACCTATCTATCTATCTATACTAATCAGAGACTTTGAAGTCCTTACATTAACCCTATGAGAGAGAAAAACTAGAAATTTCTATGTTAATCAAAAAAGAAAAATCTACACCATCAATTGCATGCCCTAAATTACATAACAGTTATGGACACGTAACAACTCGGATGAGTACAAATCAAAGTCCAACAACGATATACACTCGTGAGGGTGCCAATGGATTGGGTTAATCCTGATCGACCTGGTATCGAATCCAGGAAAGGACATGAAATATCTGGTCGAATTCGGTAATGGATATTGCATGTCGGATTCAGTAACAAAATCGGGATATCTATTATCTGACTGAATTAATTCGGTATCCAGATAGTCGGATAGAATATCACATTAGCACTCTCCTAGTCTCCCTGGATGAGCCGCCACGCCACTGTCTTCTCCCAATCTCTCGTGACCCCCATTCGGCCATTCTCCTCTGGCCTCCACTCCTCTAGGCCCCACGGCTCCGCATCCTGAGTCCTGACCTCCATGTGTCAGAGTCCCCGCTGGCCGCTGCATCCACTCCGAGCACGCCGCCTCCAGTCCGACCGCATCCACTCTGAATACGTCAACTCTAGGCAAGGGCATGCCGCGTGTACTCCAGCCATCTCAAGTCCGACGCCCACCACTCAACCTCCAGATCCAGTCCGTCGTCCACCACTCAAACTCCAGTCCGGCTGGCTTCCGATCTAGTCTAGTCCACCACTCCGACCACCTCTAGATCTAGTCTAGTCCACCACTCTAGGCCTGCCGCTTCCAGCTCCAGGCAAGGGCACATGGAACATAGGATGATTAATGAATGTATGATCTTGCTAAGGATAACATCTTGCTAGTATGAATGTATGATCTTCTAAAGATCATGGTCAGGATGAATGTATGATCTTACTAAGGGCACTACCATGATAGAATGATTCTTGATGTATTACTTATGCTTCATAGCATGCTCTATTATTCCATCATGATAGCATGCTCTCCTATATAATTGTGATTCTTATTAAGGACACTACCATGATAGTATGATTCTTAATGTATTACTCATGCTTCATAGCATGCTCTGTTATTCCATCATTCTTACTAAGGACACTACCATGTTAGTTATGATTTGGGTTTTCGAATCTTTGCTCATTTAGTCATTTGAGGAGTTGGGTGTGTGATACATCCGTGACCTTCTGTCTTATCCTCAGAGTGAGACGGAAGCGAGAGGAGTGGAGAAGCCGTTTCGAAAAGCCGATTATTCATATTGATTTATGGTTTCTTCAAAGGAAAAAAAAATCAGAAACAGAAGTTAATATGAATATGGCCTGGATTGGACAAGCAACAAGCTAGTAGTAAACAAAAAGAGAGAAAAATTAAAGGAACTAGATTGAATCGTGTTGGGAGTGGACTGGATTATTGTGCTGCATGCATATATTTGTGTTGCGGTTGTGGGTGGACTAGATTGAATTGAGAAAGTTGAGCAAGGAAATTAAAGGAATATTCATTGGCACACACAGTGCAAATTGATGATAGACAACACATATATACGCTTGGCTAGCAAGCTAGTGAATTAATTAATGGTCCAGTAGTCCACTACTAATCCATTCCGTCAGTTAGTATATCAAATCAAGCCGCTTTTAACTCTTTATTCTTCTAAGTAGTAGTGGATTGATTTGACCAAAAAAAGTAGTATTGGATTGGACGCTGTACGATTTAACTCACCATCCATCCACCCATCCATCCAAATTGTTTGTCAGTGCATTGCAGAGGCAGCATGTAGATGAAGGTTCGATCCCTATGTTTCGAGTAATTTGTAAGGGTGCGCGTTTACCATGATTTTAATTGCTAGGCTACACTAGCTAGATTGCAGTCATTTGATTCATTTACGCCCATCACATGGCATGAGTGCACTAGTCTACAACCTGTATCTTTACTATTATAAAAATATAAGTTGGTGGTCATCGGTCCGTTCTTCCTCCTCTTTTTTCAGCCATCCGATCAAAGATCAGCCATCCAGATTCACATGTAGATAGTTCTTCTGCTCCTCGTAGAAAAGGTCGGACCGACGCGTGGGCCGTGCTCCTCCTCTTCTCTTCCCCCGCATCCTCTACCTCCCGCAACCACTCCACCTCCCGCAACTGCCACCTCCTTCTCTCCCCCGAACCCTTATGCCACGCCTCCTCCTGCTCTTTGCTCGGAGCCTGTCGCGATGTCTGGCGATTTGGTCTCCCAAGCTGGTCATCGAAATTGGTGCCGTGATCGAATGAGGCCGTGGTCGAGGGGCCATGGCCGAAGTCAAAGCCACGGTTGAAAGGAGCCGTGGCCAAAGTCAAAGATCTGTGGTCGAAGTTGAAGCTGTAGTCGAAGTCGAAGGGCCGTGGTCGAAGTCCAAGCCATGGTCGAAAGGGGCAGTGGTCGAAGTCGAAGGGTTGTGGATGAAGTCGGTCCACGGTCGAAGTCGAAGGGCCGTAATCGAAGTCAAAGGGTCGTGGTCGAAGTCCAAGGCATGGTCGAAGTCGAGGTCGAGCAGGCTGGCGCTGGGAATCGGGCAACAGGGCACAAGCACACTAGAGGCCTGCCAACATATGACCACCAGCGATGATCGACCGCTCCCGACCTACGATTACGCGCGATGGTCGACAGCTTCTAACAGCACTAGTCGATGTGTTTCGATATACAACCACGAGGTGTGGCCGATGTCTTTCGACTTACAACTACGGGCATTGGTCAATGTGTTCCGACTTACGACAACAAGGTATCCTTGATGGCTTCTGACTTACAACCACGAACGATGGTCGTCGGCTTCCGATGTACGACCATGAGTCATTGTCGAAGGCTCCCGATTTAGAACCACGATCGATCGTTGATCACTCTGCCAACTTACGACCACCAATGATGGTTGACTGCTCCCGACCTACGATCTTGTGTGATGGTCGACGGCTTCCGACTTGCGACGACGAGCTGTGCTCGTGGGCTCCCAACCTACGACCACGAGGTGTGATCGATGTCTTCTGACTTATGACCACGAGGTGTGATCGACGGCTTTTGACTTACTTGACAGATTAAAAAACTTTTAGAACATGTTTTTCTGCATATTCTAAAAAATTTTACCACCCGTGAGTTTTAAAACATGTAATATGATAAATTTTAAAAATGCATAGCAACGCATGGGCATTCAACTAGTTTATATACATACACCAGTGAACCTCAATCGGTTTAGTATAGAAAATCGCATGATAACCTTTAAATCAGAAAAAAAAGCTTTAGAAATTCTCTCATTTATGGGGGAGGAAAAAAGATCTACACCATTTATTTTAGTAGGATCAAATTATAATAACACATATTAATTATATATAAATATTGTAATCAATATAGTTGTATAACAAATGGCAAAATTAATGGTGTGAGAATTCTACAATGAAAATATGAGGGCTATTTATAGTTAGGAAAGGGCGAGGGATGTCATCGAAGTTTGCACGGTGGTAGAGCTACCGGCGGCGGTGATAGCCACCTCCCTCCTACCTCTGTACAATACACGGACCTCACATGCCACAGTAGGGACAGAGCACGGTTTGTCCATGACACATGGGCTAAGGTTTTAAAAAAAGTTCGAAACTTGCGAGCTATTTAAGTTTGATTCATTCTAAGCTCAATTTGAGCTCGGCTCGAATTTTAAATGAGCAAAACTCGAACTTGATCTCAAGCTCGCGAGCTTCACTGAGCTGAACTCGAATAGTTTGTAAATCTCAATTCGAGCTTAAATAGTGGTACATATTAACTCTTACCGAGCTTATCCGAATCGAACTCGAGCTTGATTTTTTCTTATTGTTGAAAATTAGTATATGTTTAAATTATTTTGATTGTTATTGAGCTTATTCGAGCTGAGCTCGAGATCGAATTTTTCTTATTGTTGAAAATTAGTGTATAATAAATTATTTTAATTATTATCAAGCTTTAACGAGCCGAGCGCGAGCCTACTCGAGTTTAGGTCAAGCCGAGCTCGAGTCTAGGTCCAAGCTCGGATCCCAACTCAAGCTCGGTTTGAGCTCGGCTCGAGTTTCTACCGAGTTCGAGCATGGAAGGCCAGGTTTGTTTGAGCTCGGCTCGTTTATAACCCTACATGGGCCACCATCTTAGGATAGAGCATGGAGAGAGAAGGGTACCTCGGGAATTTTGAATTATTTCTTTCCAAAGCCCTCAAAAATCATGTTTTGATGTCAAAGGTGTGTTGTAGTAAATATATGCGGTTTTGCAACATCCATCGACCAAATATGCCTTTTGCAGTGTGTTTTGTTAAATGCCATAACAAACATATCTCAAAGATGTTAAGAGACATGTAATGAATAAAATATGTTGTAATATCTGATCGTTCAACTATGCAAAAATTTCACTAGTTTTGTCAACAACATGAGCAGGATGAGCTGTCGTGAAGAGAAGAAATACATACATAGGGGGTGATCGGTTCGGCTGAAAAGCTCACTGTAGCTGGCTGAAAAAAGCACTGTAGCTGACAGAGCCTTATTTAACATAATTAAATTTAAAAAAATTTAAAAATATAAAAAATATGTTAGCCCATTATGTATAATACAAACAAATACGGAAAAAAAGAACCGACAAAAAAGCTCAACAAAAAGCCAAAAATTCAGAAAAAGACGAAACTTATGAATAGTACCAAATAAGCCCGCAGCACTGTAGTGATCGCGCCCTAGCCTACCGGCCGAATTTAGATATACTAGTACTGTAGTTGATGTCAACAGCCAGATGACTAACAAGTAACAGATTTTTAGGATTCAAATAGAAATGACAGTTCCAGGTCAAGCAACAAGTGGAGTACAACTCAATGGGAATGACCAAATTCATCTAGAGTCCCAGAACAATATCAACATAGCACTGACAATAAAAAGTGCTTAACTGCCAGAATAACAGCTGGTTTCTGTCCATTTATGTTACTTCTGAATATTCCAAGCAGGACATGACAGTTAACTCCTAATTTGTAGATTGTGAATGTCTCTTTCTATTTCATTCCTATCTGCTATAATCAGAAAGATACGATGTAACCTGACACTGCTAGTTGATTAATCCACAATGCAACCATATTTCCAAGGAATAGGCTATGGATTTTGATTAAAGTATACTACAGTCTGACGTTGGTCCGGGAATCTATTCTGCACCTTTCAAATAAATTTTGACTGTACAATGACATTGACATTGAGCCGTCCTTAATGTTTAAAATGGTAAACTGACAGTATCTGGGGCAGGTGAATTTTTGGAAGGGCAAACACACCAGCTGGCCCGGGAAGTAACCAGCAGAAGCGATGCAAACAATCTAACAATTGAGCACACAACAAATGGAAATAGCATGTAAAGAGCTTCCATAGCAGCACACAACAAATTCACAATACCTTTGGCAAATGAAAGATCAATCAGCTCGGCCTTCTCAGTTTGCACATCACTCAAGACTGAAAAGTCTCCATTGAAGCACAATGAGGGGGAAAAACTGAAACTTACCATCAAACTTCTTTACATTAAGAGCCTCAAACGACGACTCCAATGTCGAAGCTGGTGAAATCTGCACAAATGAAGCAGCATGAGCAATAATCAAGCAGAATTGAAGTGAAAAAGAAAAAAGAAAATCAGTGATCCATTCAAAGAGATGTAACCTCCTATTAACATCCTTTTTGTTGGTGCCCTCTTCTTGGGCAGGCTCTGCATCGCCACCTTCTCCCAAATCTTCAATGGCAATCACCAAATAAAGACATTGTAAGATTATGACAAAAGCATGAAACAGATAAATACTTCCACTTTTATCATTAAAAAATGAAAACAACAATTAGTGGCATCCAGCATAATAAGAGTAATTTTGCAATCGATACTAACTCACTTAAAATTTAAATTACACTTAAATTGATACACGAATGGAAGACATTAGCAAAGGCCAGTGAATCTTTACCCGCCTCTTCCCCCCTTCCGGCACGGTTGATCCCGCCGAGCACCTTGTACGCCTCAGAGTGCACTGAATCAACACGCAGCGAGTAGATCTTCATGCCCGCCTCCAGCGTGCAGCTAGCCTGATCCCGGAACCAAGTTTGTTCCCAACCAGATTCAGAAGTGACCCGACAAATCAACTTGAAATTGTCAAACAAATAAGACATTTGTTGTAGATGAAAACTAAATTTACATTTTTAATACTGCCATAGCAACAAGAGAAGGTTCAACATAAGAACATAAATAATGATAAACATATTGGGAAGGCTGCAACAACTACCCTTCACCCGGTTTCCAAGTACAAACCTCAGATAGATGTATATCAAGTGAAACAACTTGTCTGATCTGATCAAATTGGGGATCGATACATAGCCATTCTGAGCACAAGGTTGCCTTGCCCTGCCCACCAAATGTCGATGTGGATAGCCAAAATATTACAGCCCCACATGTCTCCATGGAGCTCAGAGCATTTGATTCAAGAGCCCCTAATGTTGCAAAACCATATATACTAAGTGGAGTACAGAACCACTGCCAGAGTGTTTGTGCCCTACTGTTGGCCTCTTGCTAACTTGAATTCAATTGACTAAATATACAAAAAAAAATCATACTTCATCTTTTCCTAAATGTAGGTCGATTTGCGGCATGTGTGCTTTTTCTAACTTCAACTCCACATATTTGTATGAGTATCAAGATTGACCACAAGAACATAGCGTTATAGCATTGCTATAGAAAATGATTTCAAAATATTATGTATCTTCAGTTTGAGTAGTATATATTGCTAAAAGATCAATGATCAAAGTTGTTCATTTCTGATAGCAGAGGCAAGATTATTAAGGAAATTGGGAACCCTAGAATCCGAGCCTAAACATTGAATCCCCAAATCGAAGTTCCCATTTCAGAATTCCCAAGAGCAGAAGCAAGATATTACTCGAAACTTAGAATCCCCAAACAAGTCGGGATCCAGAATTTGCATGATCGGAACCAAAATTTTGATGGAAACCGCGAACCTTAGAAACCAAATTCTAGCATGGATTACCCAGATGACAGTTGGTAATCCCCAGAATGAAATCGCGTGACTGGAACCAGAATGTAGACGAAATCGGGAACCCTAGAAAGCGGATTGAATTGAGGCACGTGGGAAGTTGGAGGTCGGATTGTAGCAATTGGAGAGCATAGAAGCGAGTTGGGGAGGGGAGGGGAGGAAATACCTGCGCTGCGTCGTCGCCTGTGAGGGGGTCGGAGAATGAGAGGACGGACGAGACGGGGGCCTCGGATCCGGCGGTGGTGGGGGAGGAGGAGGCAGTGGCGGCAACGCGGGGTTGGGAGGAGGAGGCGGCCGCGGCGCGGGGTGGGGAAGAGGAGACGACGGCGCGGGGTGGGGTGGGGAGGAGGAGGATGCGGCGGCAGAGTGGAGGAGCGGGGGAGGAGGCGGCGGTGTGGGGTGGGGTGGGGAGGAGGAAGAGGAGGCGGCGGCGCGGGGTGGGGGTGGAAACCGCGAACCCTAAAAACCAACTTCACCATGATTGAAGCGTTAGCATGGCGGCTTGGGATCGCGAGTCGCGCGGGGGAGGTGGGCGTCACCTTTGAATTTGGATGTGGATCGTTGGATATGAGTGGGTAAGGAGAGAGAAAGGTGGGAATTGATCCTTGATCGTTGATTTCACTGGTTGGTTTTCCTGGGGAAACGAATTGGTGTGGACACAGGAAAACTCATGACTGCTGGGGGCACAATTTGAGGTGGTCGTAGGAAAGAACTGAACTGGTGGATTTTAGGGGTAGAGACTAGTACTGTAGTTGATGTGCATCTGAGTCATCTCATGGACGGTCATATCTCTGTCATCGACCTATGTATCAGCTAGCACCTCCAGAATCAAAATCGATGTAGCAAGCAAGCAGATGGAAGAAATCGTGGAGAGCACCAAAACCCTAAACAAAGCAAAATCGAAGAGACGAGAGAGAAAAGCAGCAAGGCAGGAAAGGAAGAGCCCAAACGGAGATTGCTCTTCTTGATCGCCCCTTCCCTTCCCTTGGCTTCTCTCTGTCTGTCTGCGATACAAACAATTCTCTATCTAGGATACTAACTAGTAGGAGTCGTCGTCAAGCATGCCGGACCACGGCTCCAAGCCGGACATCTCCTTCGCCGGTCGCTTCACCGCAAGCGCCATCGCCACATGCTTCGCCGAGGTACCCCACTTGGCTTCGCTGGATCTTGCTGCTTCCCGGGATCACCCGCTGGATTGTTCATTTCTTGGCTCGTCGGATCGCCCATAGCTGCTTAACAATCATAGGATCAAAAATGTTAAATCAAGCTAGAATTTTGGATGGTTTGGTCCCCCAGCTGTGCACGATCCCCCTGGACACGGCCAAGGTCAGGCTGCAGTTGCAGAAGAACCTCGCCGCTGGGAACGCCGCGCCCAAGTACCGCGGCCTGCTCGGCACCGCCGCCACCATCGCTCGGGAGGAAGGTGCCGCCGCGCTCTGGAAGGGCATCGTCCCCGGTCTCCATCGCCAGTGCATCTTTGGCGGCCTACGCATTGGCCTCTATGAGCCCGTACGCCCCTAGGCCCTAGCTTCTCTTCTCTCCGACTCTCCCTATGTGGCATTTTGTCGAATACTTCGTATGCAATGCAAGTATTAACCCACCGGATCGATTGTGCCTGCCTGCCTTGCAGGTGAAATCGTTCTATGTTGGCCAAGATCATGTTGGGGATGTGCCTTTGTCCAAGAAGATTGCTGCTGGCTTCACCACTGGTACCGTCATGATCAAATAAACTCTTGATCAATTATACCTTACCTCGTGACATATGCAGCAAAATCAATGGTGTGACTGACATGCATGCTTTTGATCAGGTGCCGTAGCAATCAGTGTGGCCAACCCCACTGACCTAGTCAAGGTGAGGCTTCAGGCTGAGGGGAAGCTTGCACCTGGTGTGCAACGGCGCTATGCTGGGGCAATGGATGCTTATGCCAAGATTGTTAGGCAGGTCAGTGTCTACTCTTGTACCAACTCGGTATTGGGTTGTTCTATTGCTGAATTCATTCACATCTGTTATCTGTATGATCTTTAGGAAGGGGTTGCCGCTTTGTGGACTGGCCTTGGACCGAATGTTGCACGTAACGCAATCATAAATGCTGCTGAGTTGGCCAGTTATGATCAAGTGAAGCAGGTATGGTACTTGTTCGTGATTTCTCCATTTGTTTGCTCATTCACTTGCAAATGCAAACTGTGCTCTTATCGTGCAGACAATTTTGAAACTTCCTGGGTTCAAAGATGATGTAGTGACTCACCTCTTTGCTGGTTTGGGTGCTGGCTTCTTTGCTGTTTGTGTTGGTTCTCCTGTTGATGTGGTGAGATGTCCTCCGTGCTCTATGATCATTTTATTGTGTTCATTTCCCTACTGTAGTGATGTAGTCTAAAACATTATTTCCTTTCTGACTAATGTAAATTAATTATTCCGAATGACACTTTCTTTGGTATATCTATCCACTCAGTATTAAACTGAGGACATGTTGCACACAATGAAACATTAGTTCTCTTTGATACCCTCTGCCAGTGCCCCTACCAGGAATCAAGCCAGCCAAATTTCTATTATCAATGGTGGTACGTGACTGGGATACACTATCCCAAGATCCAACTGAGAAAATTCAGCAAGTCTTTTATTGTGCACACCTCACAGTTCCATGATGTGTTCACGATCTTCCCTTGTAGTTTTTTTTCTTAGTCCTGTCTTTGGGATGTTCGTATTTCTTTAGATTTATCATTTATGCCTTTGTATTAATGTGTGCATCCATACTCACCGCATGCTAATTTGCCTGCATGGATGCTGATCATCCTTTGTACAGCAAGGAAGCCCTAATTTCCTGTGGTCATTATCAAAAGAAGCCTTTCTGTAGCATTGAGTATTGATTTGTGATTGAATTATTGGCTTCAAGATCTCTACCTGTAGATACAGTTTCTCTTTTTTTCCTTTAGTATCTGAGACTGTTAAAAACGCCTTCTTGCAGGTTAAGTCAAGAATGATGGGTGACTCGGCCTACACGAGTACTCTTGATTGTTTTGTGAAGACACTAAAAAATGATGTATGGTCCACTCTGCTACTCTGTTCATGTTTATTTGAGTCACAATTAGATGAGCAATAAATACATATAACATGATCTTTCAAAAACATTTGGACAGTGATTGAGAAGAACATTCTTCTGATTTCATACTGACATTTTTTCACAGAATGGAATGTATCAGTATAATTCATTGGCCACTTTTGCAGCCTCTTTTGGAATTAAACCGCCTGATGGTTGTCAACTTGTCATTGTGAGTGACAAGTATCTGGTGGTTCCCAACTATAACATTCTACTGGAGTAGTTAGTTTTGCCACCCAGACCTTTTTTTGGCAGAAATTGTGTACGGCAGATGTTTTGTTTACTTGAACATAAGTTAGTCTTGTTAATCAAAAAGTGGAACTCCATTGTTTAGATGCCATTATGTACCATCAAACTTTCTGTTCACGACAGACCATTGTAGGAATAATCTTTGATCTCCTGGCAACCACCATTTGATTTGTGTGAACCAAATCTTGAAGTCCAGATTATGTGGAAAATTTCGTCCCCTTTGTGCTAACTAATTCCAGGTTTCTGAGCTGCTAAAACGCATTTTGTGCAGTGATTTGTAGTCAGAAATGACTGGGAACTGGGAAATCTGTTTATGTGTAGCAACTGCTTTATTTATACCTGTTGGATATAAAAGGAACTCCAAGCAGGTACTAGATAATAAGAGTTTTCTCTGCAGGGTCCTCTGGCATTTTACAAAGGCTTCCTCCCAAACTTTGCGAGGCTGGGATCATGGAATGTGATTATGTTCTTGACACTGGAGCAGGTAAAGCAATGGCTGAATTTCGTTATAACTATTACAGTGGAAGTATATACGCATGTCATGTTGAATCGAATATATGAACTTTTGTCTGTTTACTTGCATGCACAGGTCCAAAAGCTCTTTGTGAGAAAACCTGCGAGTTAAAGACATGGCCATGTGATTTTTGCAGTCAGGTGGCATACCAGATGTTTTTTCCTACACAAGAAGTGACACTTTATCCCATGAGAATTGGGGAACAAGGAAATCTGACACCTCAACTGTGAGATACTATAGTAATAAAAAAAATTAGCGGGCCTTTTGCATGAGCCTGAAAGGATTCTAAAGTAGCGAAGAGAAGCTGTCAATCAAAGTGTTTTAATTTGTGTTCAATGGAGGAACTTGAGCTGCAGTTGAAGGCTCACTTGATCGTTCCATTGTTGGTGTTGTCATGCTTTTGCTTGTTGGGTGGGTGGTATGATCAAACTAACTGCTAGGTACGTTCCAGGTATTAGAGTATATGGTAGTTAGAGATAAAATAGGATAGAATTGATTTGTATCAAGTCCTTCCTTATCTCCTCTACCTTGTACACTATATATACCGCCCCCGAGGCTCAATACAACAATCACAATATTTGCAGTATCTCTCCCTCTCAATCCAATCTAACATGGTATCAGAGCGGGCGTTCTAGCGCGCCGCTCACGCTTCCGCCGTCGCTGCCCCCGGGAGTGGACGCCGATCCTCCCAGGGGCAGCCAATCATCGTTTTTTATGCATTGTTGGCCTGTTGCAATTTACTTGATAATTGTAGTAGCAGGCCATGACATCCTGTACCAGCATTGTGCGTAATGGAAGCCAAAATGCCGTCCGGCGCCGCCCGCGACTGCAATGCGTGCTCCTGCACCTCGCCTACGGCGACGCGTACGCTCGCGCTGGTCGTCCTCACGGCCGGCGTCTCCTTCGCCGCGCAGCTGCTGGCGCGGGGGAGTACGTCCTCCTCGCCGTCTTCGCGTCGCAGCTCCTTAGCTTCTGCGTCTTCACGTCGCTGCTCGCGCTATGCGTGCTCCCGGAGGAGGACGGCCGCCGGCTCGCGTGGGCGCGGGCCGCGGCCGGGCAGGTCCTGCTGTTTTTTTTCTCCCGATCAGAGATTGGGTTTGCGTCACCCACCGCTGCTTGTCGACATCGTCTCGATCTGGTCGTCCACGACAACGCCGTCTCTGACTCCGTCATAGCGGCCACGTCTTCGGCGTCCTGCTCCGCGCTCACCTCGGCTTGATCACCCGATCGAGCGTACGGCTGCGACAACTTCGGATGGATCATCTTCGCGTAGCCATCAAGCTTTGGGATGCCACTACGTCGCCTCCTCGGGCCGTAGTGTTGTCGCTCGTGGTCCATGTCCACTGGCTGCCGCGGCGTTGACAGGCGCCCTCCTCGGCGTAGCCGCATCGCCAATGGACCCCCTGCCGCTGCTTCGACTTGGAGTTGCACCTGTGTCGCCCCGTCTGGCCGCATCGTCGCTGCTCTTGTCGTCTTCACCGCCGTCAACATCAGCCACTCGGGATCTTCTTCGCCTACATCGAGCATTGCCGCCGTGTCTTCCTCCAGCTGTCACCGTTGCCGCTCTCGGCCGGTGGTCCAGCTGCTCGTCCTTTAGCGACCGACGTAGCCGCTCCAGGCCGTTTGTCCCTCTACGTCGCCTTCGTCCTCGTCCACCATGCCTCATCGCCAGTGTCACCGTATCTTCCTTGACTACATTTCGTTCTTCTCCAGCAACTGCGAGCTGCACCAGCACTTCTCCTTCTACGCCGTTCTTGCGTCGTGACCATCTTGGAGGCCTTCTCTGCTAGTCTCCTCCGACAGTGGCGCATGGTTCATGGTGGTCCCTCCCTCGCCCGCGCGGTATTGGCAACACTGTTGTGTGCTTCATCCCGATTCATCCTTGGGCCTGGCAAACCCATTGTGACGTCTCGTCCTCGGCGGCTTCGACAACATCGGCTCTTCGGCGTCATCTTCCTCCACGACTGCCTCGATCGCGTCACCGTCTTCGTCTACAGCGCACTCTCTTCGCGCAACCCGGTTTAACGGCGTCATCCTGCATGTCGTGACCACTTCCTGGTGCCTTCCTGCGCGCCTGCGGCTTGGCTACTCGTCATCAGCACCCGTCTTCGGCTGTATCGACCACGGCTACCTCACGCACGGCTACCTCGACCACGACTTCTTCGCTTCCGTTGCTTTGGCTACATCGACTTGGGCACAAAGGGCTATCATCGTGTTGAGTCCCCTTGTCGGTTTCTTCTCCAGTCCAAGTGTCCGCGTCGCTCACGCTTAGACTGCAGGGGGATATTAGAGTATATGGTAGTTAGAGATAAAATAGGATAGAATTGATTTGTATCGAGTCCTTCCTTATCTCCTCTACCTTGAACACTATATATACCGCCCCCGAGGCTTAATACAACAATCACAATATTCGCAGTATCTCTCCCTCTCAATCCAATCTAACACCAGGGTGACGAAGCCAAAATCCTGAACCGTGCCAGTTTGCTGCCCAGCCGGTAGGTTGGCTTACTATGGACGCCCTTAACTTCCAAAATTTGCCCTGCTCAACTGCACTTTTTTTTAAAATCAGCTGATACCAGCATGTTACTGCGACTAAGTGTACGAACTTGCAGCACCTTGAAGAGGTGCATTCTATTGTAATAAGTGTGTTGTAGTCATTTTGCTATTGGCCGAATCCAATTGTCATACATATCTTGTTCAATGAAAAAAACTATATATACTCCAGGGCATATTTTGTCTTTCACATAGACAAATGAGACATGGCACCAAGGCGAGTCAGGTCGGGGCATGCGGTCAGTAGCAGAGAGAGAAGGAAAGAGAGATGGGCCAGGCCAAGGAGTTAAAGAAAAAGGGAGACGAGAAGTGGGTTGGGTCGAGAAAAAGAAAGGAGGAAAGAAAGAAAGAAAGAAGAAAGGCTTCTAGGCCGGGAGTTGGGCCAGGGAGGAAAGGAAGGAATGGGCTGAGCCTGATTGAGTTTGGAATTTTTCTTTTTCTTTTTATTTAAATTTTGATTTTAGTTTTAGATTTGAATTTGAGTTCTGAATTTGAATTTCACTATTTTGGTTGCTTTCAATTTCCGAGGGAATTTACCTTAGATTTAAAAATTTGTTATTCTTTTATTATTATTTCTATTTATTATGTATCTTTTAATTCTAGATTTTGATTTTATTTATTTTTGTTAATTGTATTGTTTCAAGCACTGTTGGGGGATGGCCCCCACTAGGGCGCTCTCGGCCCATTATGCCAATAACAGGGGGCAACCAGCCCACCAAAGGCCTGCCACGTAACAAAATTCCGATCTTACCCCTGTGTGCATAGGTCTGAGTAGGGGCATCTATGTAATCTTAAGGAAAGGAAAGGGCACAGTTGCCCTTGTAAACATAGACCCAGCTAATGTCACCCTTTTAATACTCCTCCTCATGGGTATAAAAGTAAACCCTGAGCCCTATAAGGGACAAGGAACTCATTTTTTTTTTGGGAAAAGCTACTTAGTCCCAAGGCAGTTCACGTTTTCCCACACTCATCGGGCCCTAGGGAAGCCGCCTAAGCGACTCCCAGGTAGCCATGTTCGTACTGTTTGGTATGTAACCACAACAGTTGGTGCTGTCCGTAGAGACTACGTGCAAAGCTACAAGATAAGGTGAGCCCTGCCGGAGAGGCAATGTCACTAAAGAAGGCGGCGACCTCGACCCCGAAGGAATCGTTGACACCAGTCACCAAGAGAAGGAGGAGCATCGTGTCCGAGATCACCGCCGCAAGAGCCATAGGGGTGGCGGGTGGAGAGCCCCCGCCCTCAGGATAGATGAGCATTGGTGCGACAACATCCGGGGCGGTGACGACCAACGAAAGAAAGCCCTCCACGTCGACGCTAGTAATGGAGCAAGTGGCACAGCAGGCGGAGGGCTTAACAACAGCTCAGCTTCGGCGCTGTTGTCGTTGCCATATTAGCGGGTGCTTTGGAGGTGCTTTTGCGGGACCCTGTAGCGCGAGTTAGCGGTCTAGATTCTTAGATAAAAAAAATTCAAGTAACACCAAACGCATTAAAAAGTTTTTAAATTTTTTATATTTTCAAACGTCCAAATTTTTGGGATGTTATAAACAACGACCTGCACAGGTTTCCAGGTACAAACCTTACACAGATGCGTCTCAAGTGAAACAATCTCTGACCGCGAGAGGCACTGAGAATCCAAAATCCTGTACCGCAAGCCCCATCAGGATTATTCAGATTATTCAGATCGCAGATTCTTCAGATCGCGACTTATCAGAAAATCTTGATCAAATTAAAATCGATTCTCAGATAAGCGTATCCAAACAGGGCCCTTATCTGATCAAATGGGAGATCGATCCATTACCATTCTGAACTCTAGGTTGCCTTGCCCAGCCCACAAAATGTCAATGTGAAGAGCCAAAATATTACAGCACCACGTCTCCATGGAGCTCGGAGCATTCGATTCAAGAGCCCGTAATGTTGCAAAACCATATATACTAAGTGGAGTACAGCACCACTGCCAGAATGCTTGTGCCTTACTCTCGGTCTCTTGCTAACTTGATTTGAATTGAAAAAAAACATGCATGTCTTATACAAGATTAAAGGGTGTAAAGTTAAATGATATACTCCACTCCCAGCGGGAAATAAGACCATGTAAGGTATCCTCCAACACAATCGCCAGTTCACTTGCGACCCTTCTCAGCCTAAGAAAAGTATGATTGTGATGATGCTAACATATAAGCTATATATGCACATTGTAGCTAAGGCAACAACAACAAGAAGGCCAAGATGAACATGCCTTCATCTCTAACCGTTTACTGCTAGATCAGTACAGTCCAAGCGTGCTCCGAGCGGGCCTTCCATTCCCGGACATTCCATTGCGACTCCGCCGGCTACCTCCCACCGGATTAAGATCATTGTCAACCCTGCTTGCACTCAAATTCCTCTCGAGTAAAACCTCATCCCTCCTCATCCTCCCTAAGCCATTTAGATGCGTTTCCACATTGCTCCTCCTCCCGCTCGCGCCAATGGCTGCGCGGCTAGCAGCACTGAAAGAGCTCCTCACGCTCACGCTGCTATTGCACCTGAGCGTCTGCCCATTGTACCCCCTTGCGTGGAGCTCAGGCCATGACTCCGAGAATGATCTTTCGGCTTCAGATTCCCTGGTGCTGCTCTTCTTATGTATAAGACCCCAAATGTTCCACCCCTTGATCCACTTCTTAGACTTCTTTGCCGTTGCCGGCACTCCCTTGGACTCAAAGCTCTCGGAGGTATCATCCCGGAGAGAATACGGTCCTCCCTGCTCCCAGTGCCCATGATTGCCAAGAACGCTCTGCCCGTGATGGTAGTGGTACAACTCTGCGCCAATCGCCGGTGAAACCCTAGCATTGGCATTGGCACCAGCTATCATCCTGGGCAGCTCATTGGCATCGGAGAATGACTTGCGGCCGGAGACGGACGACCGGTCCAAGCTCCGACGCCTTCTGCTGGAGCTGGAGGAGTCCAAGTAGTAATCCCTTGTCTGGGAGGAGCCGCCGGGCACAGCTTCGTCGTCTTCCTCCACAGGGATTTGGCCATCATAGCGTGGGACAGGCACATCCTCGACCACTGACAGCATCGGGGGCAGGCGAGCAAGCACCGGGCGGCCGCCGTGGTAGCCTTCCCAGGAAGCACGGGGCTCGTCCACCAGCGAATACTTTGGAACGTCAACCGAGATGCGGCCGGCGTCCAGCGAGAGACGAGGGTCCACATCGCAGGAGCGCCGGCTGAGCGCGTCGACGGCGACCTCCGACTGCGTGTCCCCGAAGCTGTGGTGCTCGTGCCGGCGGGGATTCTCCGGCGGCATGGCGGCCCTGCTGGTGGTGGGCCCCTGCTCCTGACCCTGCTTCTTGAGCTTGTTCTTGCGGCGCCATTCCTGCCATCTCTTGCCCAAGACACCGAAGGTCCCGGCCACCTTACTGGAGCTGGAGGGTTCTTGGCTGATGTGCTCCTTCATCGGCCTCCCCGTGGAGCCGAAAGCCCCGATCTGTTGTTCCCCCTCCTCCGGGACGCACGGCGGTTCTTGGTGGAAGAGGGCGCCGCGGGCGTCGCAGGAGCGGCGCTGCGGCTCCAAGTAGGCGGCGGCGGAGCGGCCATAGGAGAAGGACTTGCAGCGACGGAGCTCCGCGGAGTTTGGGTGGGAGGCGGGAGGGTGGAGGCCGGCGAGGCGCTCGCGGAGGCAGGCGGGGCAGAAGCCGGTGACGGCGACGCCCGGGTGGAGGCCGCAGATGGAGGGCAGCGGTTGATCCATCCCCACCACCAAACTAGCTCAACGCAGCTCCATTGATTCTTGGCTGGAAGGACTGAGCCAGTGAGTGAGCGAGCCAGGCTTGGTCGATTAAGGAGTGGATTTGGGAGGAAGACAAGACAAAAAAAAACACTGGACTGGAGGAGATCGAGGAGCAGCAACAGATGGAATGGGAAGGAATGGAAGAGGGGAGGAATCTCTTCTTCTTGTTGTGTTGTATATTTCTATTCCTCCCTCTCTCTCTCTCTCTCTCTCTCTCTCTCTCCTGTTATCTAAATCTACTGCTAGGAGCATACTCTTTTGAGCTGAGGCTGAGCTGAGCAGGCAAGAGAGGAGGAGAGGCTACTCACGCATCAGCATCACTCTCACAGCTGCTGCAGTGCTGCTGCTGTGGTGTGGTGCTGGTGACTTGCTTTTCCTTTTTTTTTTCTTTTTCCTTTGTTGCCTCTTTTGCTTTACCCTTTCCCCATCTTGGACTCCTGTTGCACATTCCCATAACTACATTTGTTTGCTTTCTTGTTTCCATTGCTTTTCTCTCCCTCCTCCTCCTCCTCCTTTAACTTTTGGTTTCTCTCTTACATACAACACACCAGACAAACAAATTTAACCGTATCTTCTTCTGCAGCCTTCCTCCATCAAAAAAAGGTGCCTAGCTATAACGTATATATGCAGTGTCGTGTATTTCATACTTCAAATTTAAACGGCTAGCTTATTGTAAGTCTAAAACTATTCTTCTATTTTTTTTCCTACTATAATTGGACATTCAAGCATGCAGCATAATCCACATTAATATTCAAGCATGCAGCATAATCACATTCAAGCATGCACGCAGCGCAGGGTGTGGTAGGCGAAATCGATGCATCGGCATAGCAAATTATTAGCTGGGGCAACCCAACCATGACAATGATAATATTCCCAAGAAATGCAGTGCATGACAATGATAACTGCATGCGTGCTTGCTGGCTTCTCTCTGGCGATCGAGCGAGCGAGCTGCTTTGGATTGTAGTAGTAGTACCTACCAGCTGCTGCTGCTACTGCCACCGTGCTATTCAGCACCATGATTGTTTAACTTGAGCTAATTTCCATCTGAAAGCAACAGCACCAGAGTTAACACGTGCAGCTGGAGAACTATATAAATACAGCCTAGCTTGTACAGTTGTGCATGTAGCTAGACATCTTTGGGAATTTACAGAAATTTTGCATGAAACAATTTGCATAGCTAGAGCTAGAGCTAGGCCACTGCTGGCTTGGCTGCCATGGATGGATGCTGAGCGAGCGAGGTGGCAAGAAACATGCATGGATGGTGCTGTGCTGTAGGATATGATCGGCAGCTAGCTAGCTGGGCGGAATTAATGATGGCAACCATGCATCGACAGGCAATGTGCACATGCCATGCACGAATCCCAAGGCAAATCTAGCGGAGGTTATTGATTGTTTTTAATCCCCCCCCCACCGGGGTCATGCCCAGTTAATTAGGTGCTGACCGCCAGCTACTGTCTCATTTGAACGAACGTTAACATTTAATTAAGCCAAACCGATCCTTTCCTTTCCGGGTGATCGAGCTTATAGATATTGTTGTAGGGTGGCCCCCACCTAAACCCAGCAGGTCTAGTAGGAGGTTATAAGGTCCAGTATAAGTTATGTGTAATGACATAAGTGCCCTCGAAGGGGATAACCAAATGTAAGGGTATAACTGTAAAAACACTCCTCATGTGTGCATATATATGAATACAGGTCATGGGGAGAAGGCAGGCCATTTGACTCATCTCCCGCACTCTCCACTACTATCTCTCTCTGTTTGGTCTGTAACCACAACAGATATAAATAGTGTTCTCCATGTTGTGGGGTGTATATATGCAAGCGCATGTACATGTCTTAGTAATAAAGCATGAAAATATACCTAAATTTAAACCCAAAGAATGATTTGAACCTGGGTCGTGGAGACTGAGCTAGGCTCATTTACTGAATGCCTGCATTGTAGGTCTATTGGTGAAATGATAAGGTGAATTAGTGGAATTTGCACAAGGGACTACGGGTATTTGTGCTTTGAATTTGGAATCAAATATGTTTGGATTGTATCAATGGGCAATATGTTGACAACATAGTAAAAACTAATCATGGATACCTAGGAGGAACTATATATCGATTTAATTAAGAAAAAATTATATACCTATATTCGGATTAAAGAGAACTTTAACCTTGATGGGCGGGGTGTACGTCCACACCTCGCACCAAATTTTCTCCTGGTAACTTTCGTAAAAGCAGCACCAAGAATTGCTCCAATATGAGGATGGGGTTTTTAAAGATTCGAGCGTGTCCTCGTTCTAGAGACGTACTACTACAAAAAAGGTTATTATAGACGATTCAAAATTGTCATCACAAACGATTTTTTTGAACCGTTTGAATTTATGTGTCTGTGATAATCGGAGGTTATCACAGACGGTTTATAAGTCGTCTGTGATAACTACAACACAGACGGTTTATAATTAGAACCGTCTGTGAAAAACACTATCATAGACAGCTCGAACCAAAAACCATCTATGATACTCACACATCACAGGTGGTTCTAACTACCAAGGCGAGTATCACAAACGGTTGGTATATAGAACTGTCTGTGATACTTTCTCATCAAAGACGGTTGGTAAATAGAACCATATGTGATGTGCTACCCCAGACGGTTTTTGATTCGAGCCGTCTGTGATAATCCTTCACAGACGGTTTATACCACAAAACCGTCTGTGATAGTTTATTCTATACCTAATTTTTTTCAATTTTTGGACTAGCCTCAAGAAATGTTAACTGTACCATATGAAAATAAGTAAATACAGTAACAAACACATCAGCACATTCCATTTTCATTAAGATTAGAATCCACTATTACAACATCACAAGATAACGAGTAGGTTACCCATCTACCTAACACAGTAAGAGCATGAAAAGAACACATATCCTAATCCTACAAACCTAACTCTTAAACATGGCAAGAACAGAGAAAAATCAGAGATCCTAGTAGACAGTAGAAGCTCAACTGCACTGACGAGACCTCTATGTCTAGGCCTTCTTGCCCCTGATGTAGAGTGCGAGCTAGATGTCCTTGACACCCACCATTGCTGACGCCGACTTGAGCGTTGTCTTGGTAGCCAATTGCTTCCACGGCACCTTGCCTCCCGTAGATTTGCGTGTTGTCTGCTTCATACGGGACGGCAAGGAGGCTGGGTTTGGGTGAGTATTTATAGAGGAGGGAGAGGTGGGAGTGCAAAAATTTTTGGAGCTACGATCCGTGTGGTAGGGGTTGGTGGGTTTCTATTGGCTAGGATTGGGTTGGGGAGGATCGACAGGCCCAGCAGTTAGGGACATAATTATCACAAACAGTTTGAATTAAAAATCATCTGTGATATATAATTATCACAAATGGTACAAACCGTCTGTGATACATAATTGCAATATATACATACATACATACGTACGTACATACATACATACGTACATACATACGTTCATACATACATACATACATACATACATACATACATACATACATACATACATACATACATACATACATACATACATACATACATACATACATACATCGGTACAATGTAAACAACTAGTCTCAAAAGTCATTATAGCAAAGTTTTATATAGCTTATATATATTCATTTAAAAGATTTCGATGAGATCTACAACTTTGCAGTTGAGGCGAACCCTAAATTCCAAAGAAAAGATAAAATTTTTTTTGGCAAAAACAGAAACTGAAAACTTACGATGCAAATTTGGGGCTAAAAATGACCGATTTTGGGGGTCTTAGTGGGTGACTGGTGCAAGCGAGTCATTTTTTGGACCGAACTTGTCGTTAGCTTTCCAACGAGTATAAGAATATCGAAAACGGACACCATATGTAAAAGTTATACCCGTTTAGTAAAGATGTCTCGGAACGGAACTCAAATTCATCTCGGAGAGAAGTAAGCGGGAGATTATAAAATTTTAGAGGATTGCAAGACGGAAAACATATCATAGACTATTTTTTTGTACAAACTGTCTGTTATAACTTCATTATCACAAACGGTTTGTAATAAAAATCGTCTGTGAAATATCACAGACGGATTAAATAAATAACCGTCTGTGATGTTTACCATTATCAGAGATGGTTTTTATCAATAATTGTCTGTGAATTATCATAGACGGATATTAGTAAGAACTATTTGTGATGTCTGTCATTATTACAGATGGTTTTTATCAATAACCGTCTATGAATTATCATAGACGGGTATTAGTAAGAGCCATTTCTAATGTCTTGCATTATCACAGACGGTTCGTATGAACAATCGTCTATGAAAATATCATAGACGGTTATTCATATGAACCGTCTGTGATAATTACAGTACAGACAGTTCCTATAAACCGTCTATGATGTAGGCGTCTAATATAGTCTCTTTTGTAGTAGTGACGGTGTCATATGATGCTATGTTGATGAGGAGTTAATTTTTTCCAGTCAAATATACAACCAAACACATGCATCACGTTCGGAGCTGAAAGCGAATAGACAACAAACATGCATATAAACCCTAAATTCAATTAAGACATTTGATTAATTCAAGGAGTAAGTGGACATATATGCACCGTGATTCATGTGGGGTTGGAAAAGAAAAGGCAGTGTATCACGTGGGGGCGTATATCTATAAATCGAAATCAACGTAGATAGTACAGATGCATGGAGTGAAGTATCTGTTGCTGGATCTGGATCTGCAACCCCAGCTTATTGGTGGGCACCTTCCATTTAGTCTGTAAATAGAAGATTTCAATTGTCATTATTTATATCTTGTGGAAAAAGAAAGCAATAAAAAAGACAGGAGTTCTCTCTCTATCTCTGTGTTCAATCTTGTATTTTTCTTGTATTACTCTGTGATTGATTCATCTCTTTTACATAGGAGGAATCGATCGAATTATACTCGTCAGCGATGGTTCCTCAACAATATCATATACTACTCCACTAGCTATACATTGTCATTTTCTTTTATGAACGAATACACATTGTCACTGTTTGCACAACAATTTGTTTCTTGCTTGATCCAATATCCTCCTGTATCTGCATGTGTACTCCTATATACTTATATGTTGAGCAGGATGATGGTTTATGGTTCCATTCCAATATCCTCCTGGATCTGCATGGCCGTCTCTTTTTATCCATATAATTGTTTCATTCTTTTTAGCTTATGATTTATAGTTTATAATTTTTTTCAAACAAACAAACGGAACAAATTCTACGTCGCATTTTCAAAGCGGTTTATCGAGACAATGTTTTCGAGGCGGCTTATCGTATTCGGTTCATTCATACGAGTGCTCGCGTGGAGGCTAAAAGCTATCAGCCGGAACTAAAAAAATTATACCCAATGAAATGGCACGCAAAGCTTTTACATGTTTTGGAAAAGAACCCTCAAATAAAAGAAAATAACATATTGGTCCTTGAGGCGGGAATCGCCTAGGACTGTTCGTTTGGTTTTTTCAGTTTATACGGTTCGGTAAATGTGGTTTGTTCGGTAAATACGGTGTTAGTAATTCAGGAAATACGGTACTTAATAGAATACAGTATGGTATCGGTAAATACCATCTTATTTCGGTACGGTATCAGTAAATACCAATTTTACCAAAGTTTGCGCGAATTGCTAAACGTTAATCTCATCTCCAATTCTCCACTACACAAGCAGAATGGCAGTGGTATTAAGTAGCATCAACTTCAATACTATTATACTAACACATGGTAACTATATCATACCTATGCTAGCAGCCAGCATGATCGGATTGCCAAACAAAAAAGCAGACGTGGAAGCAAACAACCATATTTCACTTTCTTTCCAGAAGACCCAAAACCAAGCCTTACATAACAACCATATGAAGATATTATCTGTATGGCAGCTCCAACTCAGCATAGCAAAATTACATTACTAGAGGAAAGCAAGAAATGCTGAAACGGCCATTGGCCTTGTAACACACAGTCACAAAGTCACAACTCACAAACGAAGACTTCCAGAACCAGAAGTCCAGCCCAAATCATCTAATCGAACATATCAAACCAACCTATTCTTCTACGCTGATCTGTATCAAATTATAGATTTGCACCAAGTTCTTGAACTAACAAACTTAGAAAGTAAGCAAGAAGCAGCAAATCGCCAGCTTGGCGAGCGAGCACGCGTGGTCCGATGAGTTGAGGATCTCATAGTAGAACACGGAGAAGTTGAGCGCGAGGCCCAACCTGATAGGGTGGGTCGGTGACAGCTCTTTCATGGCTATGTCCTAGAGAAAGGAACCCCCAGATCCAACCTGTTTGAGTCAAATCGTTCGCCAGAGGAGAAGAGAAGCAAGAAAAAGATGCGGATGCTGGTGGAACAGGGGGAAAGACCTGGGCGGCCTGGTAGGTGGCGAGGGTGGAGTCTGTGGCATCCTTGCGCTCGGTGCCGGTCTTGAACTCGACGAAGTAGCAGTGGTAGTCGCCCTTCATCTTGAGCTAGAAGACCTTGGCGTCGACGGCCGTGGCGGCGGGGACGAGGCGCTCGTCGAGGAGGTGGATGATCCCTGCACAGATGTTGGTGAGCTCAGCCTCGACACGGGCGCGGTACCCTCGCGCCGCCGTGGTGTGGCCCACCGCGCCGTGCCCGTCCTCCTTTTGCTCGATCGAGGCAGTGCATAGTATAAACCAAAGAGCAAGAAATTGTTTTGTCTCAAAATTAATGTTCGAGGTTTACAGGGGACAGTGGCCAAGCCTTTATACCCTCGTACAAGTCTAGCCAAACTACAAGAAGAAAAATAACTCAAATCCGATTCTCATTTTACCTTACTAATTTAGATAACTCTTGCCTAACTTAAACTGATAGTAATACGAAGTGGTTATCTGGTTGCCTTAGTTTGTGCGCCCATGAGGTGGGCCCATGTGGTGGCTGGCCCATGAGGGTGGCGCATAACTCTCTTGACAACAACTCAACTTCCATTGCAGCCCAAGTATTTGTTTTCAGCTCGTTTCAAGCTTTGGCATCGCCATCACCTCAAAACTGGACCACAACAAATACTAAAGCCCAAAACACCCTTAATATGTCTTATTATAGATATAAACCAGCCCATGACTCATGGAACTTGGCCAAAAACTCAAACGAACTTAGAATTGAAAATTGGACACAATCAAGCTTTCAAAGCGTAGTCTACTCCAATCTTCAATTTGAAGCTTGGGAACTTCATTCCAGCAACTTGGTGGCTTTTTCCACTGATATAAGTGAAGTGACATTGTCTCCTTTTTTAGACCTTCTCTTGGTGCACTGGCCTCCCTTACCTCTCACTTGGTAGCACTAAGTTTTTGCTTACCTAATAATCTGAAAATACATAAAGTGAACGCATTATGTAGCAAGCTGTTCTTAGCAGTGAAATCAAAGGAACTTAGGATCAGATTTACCTTTTTAGTGAGTTCTCTTGCTCTAAATCAAGTGATTGGTCCCTTGTATACTTGTTACAAAGCTTAGGCCATAGGACCAACACTAGTCTTATCATTGTTACTTGAATCCGATGATAGAGGTAATGATGATGTGGATGAAATCTGCTTGATAATGATGTCCTTTTCACAAATCATTTTCAAATAAACTCCAGATATTCAAATAACATTATGAAGAAATCAAAAGTTTTTAAATTGTAGGCATTTCCATGCAGTTGAACTGCAACACAAAAAGTGGGACGTTACAAAGGGTGAGGCAGACCAGACTTCGCGAAGGAGGAGGTTGCCTCGAGTGTCCAATTCTTGTTTACATTGAAATATTGAGTTAGACTCCAACCTTTTTCCTATGTAGCTTTTTACTATTTAAGTATTGCACAATTTACACCCAACTGAAGGGCTGCATAAATTGCTTAATGAATACCTTAGCCGACTGGTCATTTATCCTTGGTACTATACATATAATGGAATATCATTTACTTTTAAACAATAGAATGTCATTTGGCAGCCGTTATTTGCTGATCTTTTATTTACCAATTTTGTCTTCTTTTGTACTCTAGCTAAAAAGGAAGCCTTTTTTGTTTGTTTTGTGAATATTTTGTACAAAAATATAACTAAAAGTTGTTCTCTGCTCTGATCTAAAAGATCAGCGTGCAGGCTCCTATAATGAGTACTAAACTTATTCAAGATTTGTGCTGTTCACGGGAGCAAAAGGATCCAAGGAAACGCCTCAGTGATGCCCGATGGAAAGAGATTAGCGCACGTACAATAACTTAATTGTCTCTAAGATTTCCACCTTATCTAAAGGCAACATTAGAGATAATCTCTTTAACAGTAAACTATTCATCTGACTATTTATACTATTTTTATCATAACTGTGACATCCCGGCCCATGTTGGCCCATGTGTGTGTGCACATAAATTTCTGGATTAGTCCCACCTTACTAGCTTACCTTGAGAAGCACTTACATATAAGCCTAGGAGTTCCAATGGTAGCACCCCCGGTTAACCGTTTTGCGCGAAGCGAGGACGAAAGTGCAAGCGGGTTGCTACGTGTGCGTGGCCTGAGCCCGCCCCGAGAGGGGCGAGCGGGCGGCTGCACGGGCCCCAAAATTCAGGGGCCCCCAATCCCCCATATACATAGTATATATACTATGTATACTATCCGTCTATGAGTTAAATGATCTAATTTCTGAGTTAAGTGTTATGCAATTGACTTTATCAGATAAACCAATGTCTGCTATGGAGATCTTTGAGTTTGTCAGAGAAGCGGATTGTTATCCTAATATTTCTATTGCTTATCGGATTTTATTTACTATGCCTGTGACTGTGGCACCAGCTGAAAGAAGCATTTCAAAGTTGAAATTGTTGAAGAATCATTTAAGGTCAACAATGTCTTAAGAGAGGTTAAACGGTTTGGCAACTTTATGTATTGAGAAGAAATTATTGGATGAGATTGATATCAATACCATCATCAATGACTTCGCATCTAGAAAGGTTAGAAATTTTTTTTAAGGTAGTATCTATAAACTCTTTGATATGAATTTTTCTTTAATACATAACGCATTTTAAGTGTTTGTTGGTAAAATTAGATACATATATATGTGTATGTAGATTTATATTTAGTTATTTATACTAGGCCCCCTATTTCTAGTTTCGCTCTGGACCCCTAAAATCTCAGGACCGGCCCTGGCATGGCCTATCCAGAATGTGGTTAGGTCTAAGCCGGTTTGGACCCTAGGGCGTTACAAATGGTATCAGAGCCGACTCTCGCGGTTACATGGGCGCGTGCGGGTCAGGGACGCGGGCATATAGCGCATGGCGCGTGTGGGCCCGGAGTGGACACACGGTATGGCATATGTGCTGGCACTGAACGCACGGACATACGCCAAGAAGGGAGATCCTTATCATTTGCCCCCGTGTGGGTATGTTGGTCCGACGAGGACGTCGGGTCCTTTGAGGGGGTGTATATGACACTCCGGCCCATGTTGGCCCATGTGTGTGTGCACATGAATTTCTGGGTTAGTCTCATCTTGCTAGCTTACCTTGAGAAGCACTTACATATAAGTCTAGGAGTTCCAATGGTAGCACCCCCGGTTAACCGTTTTGCGCGAAGCGAGGACGAAAGTGCAAGCGGGTTGCTATGTGTGTGTGGTCTATCCAGAATGTGGTTAGGTCTGAGCTGGTTTGGACCCTAGGGCGTTACAATAACTTTCTGCCTCACACTCTCACTATTTGTATTAATTTGTGAGTTCAAGTCGTTTCTTGCATAAGAGACAACATATTATTTCACCACACATTCTCTCCTCTACATAAGATCTTACTATTTAATATAGTTAAGAGACACTTGAGATGGTACTATTGGAGATGCACTTACTAGAACAAATATGAATTTAGAACAAAGATGAATTTAGCCAATCAGGGAGGTTGCTTAATTGTCTGGAAAAAAGAGAGCAGCAACGTCAGTCCTGTTCTTTTCTTTTATTATTACCTGATCTATAACCTATGTTCGTCTTTGCTTTCTTTTTTCCCCCACCGTTACACAGTACATATACTGATTACCGAGCCTCTGATTAAAGCGTACGATATGTTATCTTCCACTTGTAATTTTCAGATGCTGAAGTGTAAGACTGTGCGCGATGGGTAGGTTTTTTTTGGAGGGATCCCTTCATATAAAGTGCAGTGTGTAAGGGAGCCAGCCGGTTGGTGCTGCAAAGATGGATTGATTGTGTATCTGACTGTACATAAAGCTAGCTAGCTATATAGGGGTCCCTCTCCTCTCCTCTCTTGGCCTCTCTTAGGCAGTTAGGAGGATGTTTCTTGTACTATATAATATATATTGTGCAATAAGCTTTTCTAAGCATTTCTGAACTTGCATGGACCATAAGCTTCATTCAGTCCAGAGGACTGACTGTATGTGAATATGACAAAATCACACTAGCTTGGAGATGGTGGATCGATCGACATTCGAGGCTGTTCAGTAACAGCGACGGCAAGTGCTGTGTTGGTCACTTCAAAAGTAATACTCTACTCCATCCATAATTAAGCTCCTTTCTTGTTTCTTTTCTTCTTCTTCTTCAGTACTCGAGAATATATCCAGATATTGTTGGTTGTCAGGTCGGAATTACGGTGCAGTGCCAGTGATCGAGGGCCGGCTAGGCTAGAATGTTATGTACTGGCACGTGGAAGACCATTCTTTCACGCCATATATAGTCCATAGTTTAGGTAGGGCAGTTTAGTTTAGGCTCGCCATCCATGGATGGCAACAACATGAACTGCCTACCATTTGCAGGCATTCAGGTCAGGGGCATTTCAATTGCAATGCTTACAGTGCACACCTGTGATGTGAAAGCCACAACAAGTGCTGCTGCTGCTGCTGCTGCTTCTTTTCAACAGGGACAAGTAATGTAGTATAGAATACAATTGTGTAAGGTATAGTATACCTGAATGCAAAGGAAAAGCAAATAAAAAAATCATTCGATCTCTTCCATGACATACAAGCCAGCCAGCCAGCCAGGTGGACATGGGCTAGCTCTAGCTTGGCTTTGAATCAATCGAAGGAAAGCAAATTAAGCACTACATATCATATCATCATATATGCGTGTATCAATATGCTTATGCCAGGCTCTGGCTGCATCTCTGCATCATGAGTGCATCGATATCGATCGTATTCTCCTAGCTACTCTAGACAGGCACCTCCCAACTACATGAGAAGGAAAAGGATGCAATGGCAATGTACCATCTAATCTAATCTAATTCAAATGGATGCATCGGCCACATTCCTCAGGATTCCGGCCCTTTCATATAATGCATTGCATGCTTCAGTTAAGCTCAAGAAAAAGAAGAACAAAAAAAGCTTGATTAGGCTGAAGCGCACGCACCACTTACTAGACCCATGATCCAGCCAGTACACAACAGCTGACAGGGACGCATTGCGAACTCTAGCTGCTTGATCCATCGACCATCCCACAGATACATCATCTAGCTACTTTTCTTCTTCTTCTCTCTCTCTCTCTCTCTCTCTCCCCGCCGCCCCCCCTCCTAGAGGCCGAAACATACAAGAAATCAAATTAATTAATTAATGATCATTCCTTTCAAAAGAGAATAAAGAGAGATATGGATCGGAAGAAATTAAGCCGACTAAACCTTGTGCATCAAGCTAGTCTACACATCGATCGATCACTTCAGGATGCTTCACATCATAGCATCGCCAAAAGTGGTTGCGAGTTGCATTACTCTCTCCTAATTCCCCTGTAGACAGAATGAGAGAGAGAGGGAGAGAGATTCGTTACTTTCTGCACAAACAATAATATGGTATATTTGCAACCACTAGTGAAGTTCTGCACTCTACCTAGCTACATGTACACACATACCGTCCTTGCAATTTGTTGCCCCTGCCGTGCAATTGCGCACACAACCTTTAACAATTTCGAGTCCAACAGGTCCAAATAAACATTGGGAGGTGGTTGCAGCATCCACTAGATTAAGATCTAAATGATTTTTCCTGTTTATGAGAATTTATAATGTTTTTGTAGAGCATTTACAAAATTACACCACCATCATTGTTTTTTAGTACTCAAGTAGGGCCTGTCTTGTTTCGAATATGTACGAATTTCACCGGAATCAATTCGATTCCAGCAAGAATCCAGAAAAGTTTTCGCATTCCAAACTGCGCCAGAATAGAGTCTCGAACTTTACCCTTGTTTCCCCCTTCTCTCTCTTGCAGTCAATTAATCAAATCGGCATTTAATGCTGTGATGGCCTACTGGTTGTACTTGTAGCCCGTTGTGTCGCCAGGATTAGCAATCGCAGAGCTAAGAGTGACCTGATGCATGCATACTCCAGATAATAGTATCAGATTTTGCACGCCACTGAGCTTGTCAGTTAGCTCACTTGTCATATTCGGCTTATGTTACCACAAATTAGAGGATTTGTCTTTTAATTATTTTGCATGCTTGGTGCACATTTGGTTAAGAGAGGACTTTTGCCTATGTCTAGGTACGTAGGGTGGTGTAGTCCAGCAGTGTTACAATGCTCAGATATGCAAGGTACATCAATGTGGGTGTGGGTCGCTTCATTGCTTGTACGTATGACATTCAGACACGAGGACATACATACAAACATACATACATGGATGTGAACTGCAAGTTACTTAAAGATGGATCAATCTTTCAACTCCTCCCCTGTGACTGAAGGATCACGATGATTGATTAATTGATACTGGCTAGCCTAGTTAATTATCAGCGCAAGTGCTTTTGTTAGTGAGGGGTACGTAGCAGGGGACAAGCACAAGGAACCAAACCCCAAATAAAAAAGGCATGTACGCAATACATGGATCGATGTTGGTTACTAGTGGTGGTAGCTTTGATCGACCAGCTGTTGTAATTTTGGGAAAGCCGTCGGCCAGCCAACCCATGGAAAGGGACATTCATGCATGTCCTCAGTGGACTCGTGGTTAATTTCCAGCCGTCTACCCGCGTGTAATTAGCAGCTAGCATCTATTTCATTTGAATCTATGCAGATATAAGGTATTCTTCCAAATAGCAATGGTTTCTGATTTTTAGAAGTCAAAACAGAATTTTTATTTTTCTATTTTTATCATTTTCTTTAATTAATACATAATAAAAAGCTAACAGTTGCTATAGTGCTATTTCAGCCACAACCAAAAGCCATAACACTTTAAAACATGGCCTAAAATGCACCACTTTCACTTTGAGGGGCTGTAAATTTTCACAATAATATGTAAAAGGGGAAAAAAGATGTTAAAAATTCTCTAGTTAACCGAGAGAGAAAGAAAAGGCGCTGTGGCCGGTGGGTGCCAGGTTCGGTGATGCCATGACGGGCGGCGACGGTGGCCATTTGTGGAGGCCGGCGTCCGGCGGTGGCCGGAACCGATTCCACGACCGTGGGATTCGGTTGGCCCGAAATCGCAGCCGAATCACGTTTCTCACCACATTTTTGTGGTATCGTGCTGTGGACGTGGCTCACACAGCCGAACGGCGATTCACACGATGAAAGCCCAGTGAACATATTATTAATGCTTGCCAGTTTTATACTTTTAATATTGTATTCACACTATAATGTTCTAGGTTATCTTATTCACATGCTTTTACGTTTATTATATTACTCAGTTATTAATGTTTAGAGTTTATGCTTAAATCGTTAATGGGGATAGTGGATGATCATGTTATAGACTTAGGTTAAAACCAATAGCAATCTTTTAAATATCAATGTTGTGGTTACTGACCAAACAGAGAGAGAGATGGTAGTGGAGAGGTGGGAGTGTTCTGCTTCACCCTCCCCCTCATCCTGATATATATATTCATATGGAGTATACTTTTACAATTATGCCCTTACATCCGTACATCCCCCTTAGGGGCATTTGAGTCATTACACATGTTACTCTGGTTCTTATAACCTCCTAACAGGCCTGCTGGGCTTAGGTGGGGCCACCCCTACAACAATCAATTTCTATGTTTAATCTTTCTGATATCATAATGTATTTCTGGTATGGTTTCTTATGTGAATCATGACCGATATATATTAACAAATGTTAATTTGACTAATAATCACCTATCACGTAATAAAACTTAGTTGGTTGTCAACCCTTGTGTGAGCTATGTTATAATACCACTTTCAGAATAATTTCTACATCGATATCACTGTGTTATCATTTCACATCAGCATCTATCGGGATCTAATTCTTCTCCATTTCAAACCTTTAGCGAATCCTTCCACTTATCATAATCACATCTTAGCATTCACTCAGTTCCATTAAATTCACACCATTTTACCTATTAACGATATAACAGTTACATGGCTTGGGGTTATCCATATATAGAGGAGATTTCCACCCATCTGGTAACATACAGGAGGCCGTACACTCTCGTTACTCAGGATATTACACTCCATCTGTGGTTATACAGTTGAGGACATTGTTGTACCTAACTATTCTCGTATAATCGGGCTTGTGAGAAGTAATCGCCGATGCCATTGTCATAACTTACTAAATAACAATTATCTTTGATTCCACCATTCATGTTGTCTCGTTACTCAGGATATCATATAACATGTTAACAATATGATAGTTATTTGGCTTGGGATTATCCACATATAGGGGAGATTTCCACCCACGTGGTAACGTACGGGGGGCTGTACACTCTCGTTACTCAGGATATTACACCCCGTATGCAGTTATATAGTCAAGGATAGTGTTGTGCCTGACTATTCTCGTATAATCGAGTATATGAAAAGTAAGCACCGGTGCCATTGTCATAACTTGTTAAATAACGATTATCCTTAATGTCGTTGTTCCGGTTACCTCTATCCTGACTTTCATCAATGTTTTCGGTAACCTAGTTCTATTGCAATTAACCTGTGTCAATTACTTGTTTGCATTACTTGTCCTTTACTCACCGTGTTACGACCGTTGTTGGGTACTTGCTGAGATTTCCAAATCTCACGCTTGCTCTTTCTATTATCAGGCAAAAGGCCAGTGAAGTTATGCAACATGCATAGGTGGGAGCACTTGAGTTTTCAGCACCGTGGCTTACCACTATTTATGTCATTTTATTTATTCTTCATATGGTTAAAAGTGGACCGGTCCCATATTTCAAACATTACTTTTAGCTTATGTTAGCTCTCTAATAAAGTATCTTTAAAGTTTTAATTTTCTTGTGGTTTCTATTATTGCTTTTATTATTTATTCTTTACTTTGGTGATGACGTTTCATATCTCATATTAGTATGTGGGGTGCTACAAGTGTATATTAATTAGATATAGATATTGTAACTATTACAATTGTAAAACAAATACATCTATATTTTCAACCGTAGCATTAAAGAAGTATATAGCAAATACAATTGTATTTTCAAATCTATCCGTGTATGTAAAAAAAAAAAAGAGTTGGCAGTTCTGCTAGTTGTATGTAACAAGTGAAGCGCTAGTTGTATGTAACAAGTGAAGGTGGAACGGAAGGCAGCAACAGGGAGCTAGCTAGCTTTGTGTGGGATTCAAGAAATGTGGTGTGCAACTGCAGGTGAAATCAAGATGGATGAATCACGAAGAATGCAATCTGTATGATATGTGGTGTTACATATTTCCTACCGCAGCCTTGTTAAGCAATGCTTCCCCACCTAAAATTAAAAACGACATGGCAGCTACAAACCCAACACCGCCCTCAAGCCTCCATCCAACCTCCCCCAAGGCCATTATAAGCATGCGTTGCCCTGTCATTCCATGCACGGTCACTCACAGGCAGCACGGCCATCTAGCTAGCTAGCTAGCGTCCCCTTCCTCCGCACAGCCTGCACCATCAACACCGTCTCCGACCAGCTAGCTCCGATGGCCGTGCCGCTGCCATCTCGTCGTCTTGTGCTGGTCCTGATGGCCAGCTGCTTCCTGCTTCAGGCTCTCAGCGCCCACGCCATCACTCGGCACTACAAGTTCAATGTGAGAACCTCATCATCCTGTCATGCATTGCACACATTGACTTCAACCATGTATGCAATCATAAGAAACACACACATACTGTACGACATACTGGAGCAGCAATATCCATGCTAGCTAGACCATGCACATTCACTCTGTATATATTTGCATGCATGTTGCCTGGATTATACAGCATATATATCAACACTGCACCACTCTTTCTAGTTTCTACGGCCAGATATAGACTAGCAGTGTAAATAGTACATGCTTTCTTTGCCGCCATTTCACAATGGTAGAACACCGCCAAGGTGCATGGCATTTTTGTATCCATTATAAGACCGGTTACAGCAATAATCAACATGAATGGCGTGCTGGGGCTCCCTTCATGCCTTCCCAGATTGCAATAAGGCTCATTTCAGCGTCAACTTCTGGCTTATTCTTCACTATTCATAAATTTCGTTTTTTCTGAACTTTTGGCTTTTTTGCCGGTTCTTTTTTCCCTGTATTTGTTCACGTTGACTGTAATGAGCTAACATATTTTTTCTATTTTTAATTTTTTTTAAAATTTAATTACGCTAAATAAGCCACCTTCAGCTACAGTAAAATTTGATCCTCCATAGTGCAATTTTAGTCATAAGCCACAGCTTTGCAGTTCAACCGAGCGGGGCCTAAGGTTCAGGTGCAGCCATGACAAAAAAAAGGGGGCAAAATGGTCCACAGAGCTACAGATCATCTCATTCCAGGTGTCATGGTGATTTAACGTGGTTTGACTTGGGCAGGTCGTTATGAGGAAGATGACACGGCTTTGCTCGAGCAAGCCCATCCTCACTGTGAATGGCAAGTTCCCGGGGCCGACCCTATACGCCAGAGAAGGCGATAACGTTCTGGTCAAGGTCGTCAATCATGTAACCCACAACGTTACCATCCACTGGTAAGTAGCTAGCTAGCTAGTCCACTGGTAACTGATCACAACGTTAATTACTTTATAGCTTGCTAATTAACTAAGTAGTCATAATTAATCAGGCACGGGGTAAGGCAGATCCGGACAGGGTGGTATGATGGACCAGCCTACATCACACAGTGCCCAATCCAGCCAGGCAACAGTTTTCTGTATAACTTCACCATTATCGGCCAACGTGGTACGCTCCTCTGGCATGCACATATCAACTGGCTGAGGGCTACCGTCCATGGTGCTATTGTCATCCTCCCCAAGCTTGGCGTGCCCTACCCCTTCCCTGCTCCTCACAAGGAGGTCGTTGTTGTCTTAGGTATGTACGTACGTACGTAGTTGATCATTCTCTCAATCTAGCTAGCTTGTTATTGATCAAGAATAACGTAACCCATTTATTTAATTAGCACTTGATTTGCTGCGTGCGTGCAGGAGAATGGTGGAAAGCAGACACAGAAGCTGTAATCAACCAGGCCATGAAACTAGGTGTGGGACCCAATATTTCTGATTCACACACCATCAACGGTCACCCTGGTCCGATGTCGGATTGTGCTTCCTCGCAAGGTATATCTTGTTATCGCAAAGTATGTGCTAGCTAGCTAGTTCACTACAAATTAAGTCAAAAAGGCTGGCTTTTCGATCTGATCATGCATGTGTCTTGACAATAATACAACACTGACTGGGCATGCAGATGGATTCAAGCTCAATGTTGAAAATGGCAAGACATACATGCTCCGGATCGTCAACGCTGCGCTGAATGATGACCTATTCTTCAAGATTGCTGGGCACGAACTAACAGTGGTTGAGGTTGATGCAATCTATACCAAGCCATATAAGACAGATACCCTGCTCATCACTCCAGGCCAGACCACCAACGTCCTCCTCACCGCTGACCAGAGAGCTGGACGCTACCTTCTCTCGGTCTCTCCCTTCATGGATGCTCCCATACAGGTTGACAACAAAACAGGCACCGCTACCTTGCACTACGCCAACACCGTCTCCGCCACGGCAACCCTCACTCTCGTCAAGCCACCACCGCAAAACGCCACCCCTGTTGTGTCAAAATTTGTTCAGTCGCTCCGCAGCCTCAATTCCAAGGAGTATCCAGCCAATGTGCCACAGACAGTAGACCACTCCCTTTTCTTTACTATCGGCGTGGGTGTCAATCCATGCCCAAGCTGCATCAATGGGACAAGGTTGGTTGGCGCAATCAACAATGTGACATTCGTTCTGCCATCCACCCCAATTCTCCAAGCCCATTATTACGACATCCCAGGGGTGTTCACCGAAGATTTCCCTGCTACACCACCACACAAGTTCAACTATACAGGAAGCGGCCCCAAAAACCTTCAAACCATGAATGGAACCAGGGTTTACAGGCTGCCATACAATGCTTCAGTGCAGGTCCTACTCCAGGATACGGGGATCGTATCACCAGAAAGCCATCCAATCCATCTTCATGGCTTCAATTTTTTTGTGGTCGGGAGGGGGATCGGGAACTACAACTCCAAGACCTCTCCTTCCACATTTAACCTTATCGACCCCGTTGAGAGAAATACCATTGGAGTTCCCACTGGAGGTTGGACAGCCATCAGATTTAGGGCAGACAACCCAGGTATAGATTTCAAACCTCCTTATCTGTTTCCAAACACGAGTTGCTTGATCAGCTGTAATTGTATTCCAGGTGTTTGGTTTATGCATTGCCATTTCGAGGTGCACACGTCATGGGGACTCAAGATGGTCTTTGTGGTGGACAACGGGAAAAGACCTAGTGAGACTCTGATTCCACCACCCAAAGATCTTCCGCAGTGCTAAGAACAAGGGATTGAACGCTGCCTCAGAGAAGTGAAGCTCATTACAAGGGTAATTGGCTTTGCTCCATTGAACGGAAAACAAATGATGGAACTTCGGACAGTGGTCATTTGCTCGGTGTGCTTTTGCTTGGCTCCTTCTGCCACACATTTTCTTTCCCTCCTTTTTGATATTTTGGTTTGTTTGCCAAGATAATGTATACAAGACCTTCAGGTTGCAATTAGCTTTCGCCGTCAACAGTTAACCTCTTCCTTTTTCACAATAAATGAAATTGTATATGATATTGGAATTTGTTTGACAATTTGAGAACGCTCAGTCTGTCCTTAAAGTATTTTCAATCCCCAGCAAGGGAAGTACTAGTCTGCTAGAATGTGGCTAACATGCATATAACTGATCTTTAACAATTCTTGACATTAAGAACACATTCCTAAATTAAAGCAGCACCTGTTTCTAACTTTTTAAACAAGAGGCTACCAAAAATATGTGATCACCATCGTTTGCCTCCTAGCCTCTTGTATTATGTCCAAAATGAAACTCCACAGGAGCAGGCAATATTTCCAGAAAACCGTGGGGGTAACAGGCTATATGAGATGCCACGGTGAAGAAACGCCTTCTCTCGTAGATCGTTGTGCTATTTAGCGAGGCGTAGTTGCTAAGTGTCCATTTTTTCTACGAGATGGAATAACACGGTGACGTATAGCTGGGTTACGGTGAAGCTCCATAGGAGCAGGCAACATTTCTGGAGAAACGTGGGGCAACAGGCTATATGAGATGCCACGGTGAAGAAAACACCTTCTCTCGTGGATAGTTGTGCCTTTTAGTGAGGAGTAGTTGCTAAGTATCCATTTTTTCTACGACATGGAATCACCCGGTGACGCATAGCTGGGTTACGATGAAACTCCACAGGAGCAGGCAACATTTCCGAAGAACCGTGGGGCAACAGGCTATATGAGATGCCACGGTGAAGAAACATTTTCTCTCGTGGATCGTTGTGCCTTTTAGTGAGGCGTAGTTGCTAAGTATCCATTTTTTTTCTATGAGATGGAATCACCCGGTGACGCATAACTGGGTTACGGTGAAACTCCACAGCAGCTAGCAACATTTTCGGAGAACCGTGGGCAACAGGCTATATGAGATGCCACGGTGAATAAACGCCTTCTCTCGTGGATCGTTTTGCCCTTTAGTGAGGCGTAGTTTCTAAGTGTCCATTTTTTCTACGAGATGGAATCACCCGGTGACGCATAGCTGGGTTACGGTGAAGCTACGCAGGAGCAGGCCACATTTTCGGAGAACCGTGGGGCAACAGGCTATATGAGATGCCACGGTGAAGAAACGCCTTCTCTCGTGGATCGTTGTTCTTTTTCGTGAGGAGTACTTGCTAAGTGTCCATTTTTTCTACGAGATAGAATCACCCGGTGATGCATAGCTGGGTTTCGGTGAAACTCCACAGCAGCAGGCAATATTTCCGGAAAACCGTGGGGCAACAGGCTATATGAGATGCCACGGTGAAGAGAAGAAACGCCTTCTCTCGTGGATCATTGTGCCATTTAGTGAGGCGTAGTTGCTAAGTGTCTATTTTTTTCTATGAGATGGAATCACCCGGTGATGCATAGCTGGGTTACGGTGAAACTCCACAGGAGTAGGCAATATTTTCGGAGAACCGTGGGGGCAACAAGCTAAAACAGATGCCACGGTAAAGAAACGCCTTCTCTCTCGTGGATCGTTGTGCCATTTAGTGAGGCGTAGTTGCTAAGTGTCCATTTTTTCTACGAGATGGAATCACCAGGTGACGCATAGCTGGGTTACGGTGAAGCTCCACAGGAGCAGGCAACATTTCCGGAGAACCGTGGGGCAACAGGCTATATGAGATGCCACGGTGAAGAAACGCCTTCTCTCGTGGATCGTTGTTCTTTTTCGTGAGGAGTACTTGCTAAGTGTCCATTTTTTCTACGAGATAGAATCACCCGGTGATGCATAGACTGATGAGGCGATGGGGTCCCGATCTTCCGATAGGATGATAACTATCGATTTCGGTGGAGATGACTCTTGCGATCCGACTACAACCGTACGAGACGTCACGTGCGCCTTAGCAATCGCTGAACCAACCCCAAGATGTTATCAACCGTGCCAAGAACACGGTTGACCTGACCACGAAGGTCTATTCCTGCATGCAACCGAAGAACACGCAAGAACAAGGATAGTGAGCAACCTGAAACTTGCTAGATATAAAAGTCGCACAAGGATAGTTGAGGTTACGTAACACGAATCTGTTGGTCTAGCCGACACAAGAGAACGTGGAGTTTGCACAAGGGCTAAACTGATCTAAACAAAACCTAAGTCCTAGAAACGGAGGGCGGCTCCTATATAGTGAAAACAACCGGGAGGCGTCCCAAAGGGTACACCCTAGGGTTACAAGGCCCATGGGCCCAAGTG
>CM070667.1:29031596-29034087 GCA_036346575.1 Dendrocalamus sinicus
TGGCCCAGGCCCAGGCCAGGGCCCAGGCCCAGGCCCAGGCCCAGGCCCCCAGGCCCAGGCCAGGTCAGTGGCCCAGGCCCAGGCCCAGGCCCAGGCCCAGGCCCAGGCCCAGGCCCAGGCCCAGGCCCAGGCCCAGGCCCAGGCCCAGGCCCAGGTCAGTGGCCCAGCCCAGGCCCAGGCCCAGGCCCAGGCCCAGGCCCAGGGCCCAGGCCCAGGCCCAGGCCCAGGCCCAGGCCCAGGCCCAGGCCCAGTGGCCCAGGCCCAGGCCCAGGCCCAGGCCCAGGCCCAGGCCAGGCCCAGGTGGCCCAGTGGCCCAGGCCCAGGCCCAGGGCCCAGGCCCAGGCCCAGGCCCAGGCCCAGGCCCAGGCCCAGGCCCAGGCCCAGGCCCAGGCCCAGGCCCAGGCCCCCAGGCCCAGGCCCAGGCCCAGCCCAGGCCCAGGCCCAGGCCCAGGCCCAGGCCCAGGCCCAGGCCCAGGTGGCCCAGGCCCAGGCCCAGGCCCAGGCCCAGGCCCAGGCCCAGGCCCAGGCCCAGGCCCAGGCCCAGGCCCAGGCCCAGTGGCCAGGCCCAGGCCCAGGGGCCCAGGCCCAGGCCCAGGCCCAGGGGCCCAGGCCCAGGCCCAGGCCCAGGGCCCAGGCCCAGGCCCAGGCCCAGGCCCAGGCCCAGGCCTGTGGCCCAGGCCCAGGCCCAGGCCAGGCCCAGGCCCAGGCCCAGGCCCAGGCCCAGGCCCAGGCCCAGGCCCAGGCCCAGGCCCAGGCCCAGGCCCAGGCCCAGGCCCAGGCCCAGGCCCAGGCCCAGGCCCAGGCCCAGGCCCAGGCCCAGTGGCCCAGGCCCAGGCCCAGGCCCAGGCCCAGGCCCAGGCCCAGGCCCAGGCCCAGGCCCAGGCCCAGGCCCAGGCCCAGGCCCAGGCCCAGGCCCAGGCCCCCAGGCCCAGGCCCAGGCCCAGGCCCAGGCCCAGGCCCAGGCCCAGGCCCAGGCCCAGGCCCAGGCCCAGGCCCAGGCCCAGGCCCAGGCCCAGGCCCAGGCCCAGGCCCAGGCCCAGGCCCAGGCCCAGGCCCAGGCCCAGTGGCCCAGGCCCAGGCCCCCAGGCCCAGGCCCAGGCCCAGGCCCAGGCCCAGGCCCAGGCCCAGGCCCAGGCCCAGGCCCAGGCCCAGGCCCAGGCCCAGGCAGGCCCAGGCCCAGGCCCAGGCCCAGGCCCAGGCCCAGGTGGCCCAGGCCCAGGCCCAGGCCCAGGCCCAGGCCCAGGCCCAGGCCCAGGGCCCAGGCCCAGGCCCAGGCCCAGGCCCAGGCCCAGGCCCAGGCCCAGGCCCAGGCCCAGGCCCAGGCCCAGGCCCAGGCCCAGTGGCCTGGTGGCCCAGGCCCAGGCCCAGGCCCAGGCCCAGGCCCAGGCCCAGGCCAGGCCCAGGCCCAGGCCCAGGCCCAGGCCCAGGCCCAGGCCCAGGCCCAGGCCCAGGCCCAGGCCCAGGCCCAGGCCCAGGCCCAGGCCCAGGCCCAGGCCTGTGGCCCAGGCCCAGGCCCAGGCCCAGGCCCAGGCCCAGGCCCAGGCCCCCAGGCCCAGGCCCAGGCCCAGGCCCAGGCCCAGGCCCAGGCCCAGGCCCAGGCCCAGGCCCAGGCCCAGGCCCAGCCCAGGCCCAGGCCTGTGGCCCAGGCCCAGGCCCAGGCCCAGGCCCAGGTGGCCCAGGCCCAGGCCCAGTGGCCCAGGCCCAGGCCCAGGCCCAGGCCCAGGCCCAGGCCCAGGCCCAGGCCCAGGCCCAGGCCCAGGCCCAGGCCCAGGCCCAGTGGCCCAGGCCCAGGCCCAGGCCCAGGCCCAGGCCCAGGCCCAGGCCCAGGCCCAGGCCCAGGCCCAGGCCCAGGCCCAGGCCCAGTGGCCCAGGCCCAGGGCCCAGTGGCCCAGGGCCCAGGCCCCAGGCCCAGGCCCAGGCCCAGTGGCCCAGGCCCAGGCCCAGGCCCAGGCCCAGGCCCAGGCCCAGGCCCAGGCCCAGGCCCAGGCCCAGGCCCAGGCCCAGGCCCAGGCCCAGGCCCAGGCCCAGGCCCAGGCCCAGTGGCCCAGGCCCAGGCCCAGGCCCCAGTGGCCCAGGCCCAGGCCCAGGCCCAGTGGCCCAGGCCCAGGCCCAGGCCCAGGCCCAGGCCCAGGCCCAGGCCCAGGCCCAGTGGCCCAGGCCCAGGCCCAGGCCCAGGCCCAGGCCCAGGCCCAGGCCCAGGCCCAGGCCCAGGCCCATGGCCCAGGCCCAGGCCCAGGCCCAGGCCCAGGCCCAGGCCCAGGCCCAGGCCCAGGCCCAGGCCCAGGCCCAGGGCCCAGGCCCAGGCCCAGGCCCAGGCCCAGGCCCAGGCCCAGGCCCAGGCCCAGGCCCAGGCCCAGGCCCAGGCCCAGGCCCCAGGCCCAGGCCCAGGCCCCAGGCCCAGGCCAGGCCCAGGCCCAGGCCCAGGGCCAGGCCCAGGCCCAGGCCCAGGCCCAGGCCCAGGCCCAGGCCCAGGCCCAGGCCCAGGCCCAGG
>CM070668.1:1200000-1517500 GCA_036346575.1 Dendrocalamus sinicus
GTTCTAGCCCCGACTGCTACTCCCATCGCTACTGCACCTGACGGTACGGATGCGCGTCTCTACGCACTACCGACTCAGGAGTCGCACCGTCGTTCTGATGTTGTGCACGGTAACTTATCATTTCTTCACATTTGCTTCGGATGTTTTTACCTATTTCTTTAGCCTGTTTTCACGCTTGCCTTACTCTGTTAGGTATGGTTACATTGCACTCTTATCCTGCTCTTGCGTTATTTGATTCTGGGGCTAGTTTTTCCTTCTTGGCATCTCGCTTTATTCAGCAGCATTCAATTCCAGTTAGTTCGTTGGAGCTTCCAGTGTTGGTGTCAACCGCTAATGGACCTCTCTCTAGCAACTTAGCTTGTCTCAATGTGGCTTTGGAAATTGAAGGTCATGCTTTTGGCATTGATGCGATGGTTGCGCCAATTCACCCCTTTGACCTAATTGTGGGCATGGATTGGTTATCACGTCATCATGCTATTATTCATTGTTTTGACCGCAAGGTTATTCTTTTCCAAGATGATAGCGAAATTGTTTATCAGGGCAAGGAGCGTTACCTCAGTCTCTTATTCTTGGCCTCTTACTTTGGTCGCCGTGAAATGGCCAAGTCCGGGTATCTTTTTGCCATGCTTGAGAAGCCTGCATCCGGACCTTTACCAGAAGATATGCCCATTGTTCGGGAGTTTCTTGATGTCTTTCCGGCTGAACTTCCAGGCCTTCCTCCAGACCGGGTGGTTGAGTGTGCTATTGATGTTATTCAGGGCACCACACCTATTGCCAAGGCTCCCTACGACCTGTCGCGCGCAAGACCGAGCTAGAGGAGTTGAAGCGACAATTGGATGATCTTGAGTAAGGGTTTCATCGGCGTAGTACCTCAGTGGGCTTCCCGATCACTTTTGTGGAGAAGAAGGACAAGAGTCTGCGCATGTGCATTGATTACCGCGCTCGAATGCAAAGTGACCATCAAGAACCGGTATCCCTTGCCTCGTATTGATGACCTTTTCGATCGGTGAAGGAGCTAAGTTCTTTTCCAAGATAGATCTGCAGTCGGTTACCACCAAGTGCGGATCAAGGCTTCGATATTCCCAAGACGACCTTCGACTTTCGGTATGGTCTCTTCGAGTTTTGGTGATGCCATTTGGTTTAACCAATGCTCCAGCAGATGTTCATGGATCCGATGCACGGGTATTTCATGAGTATTTGGATCGGTTTGTTATTATCTTTATTGATGACATATTGATCTATTCCCGCATGCGGAGGAGCATGAGCACCACCTTGGATTATTCTAGACCTTCTTGAAAGCATCGACTTTTGCTAAGCGAAGAAGTGTGCTTTCGCTTTCTCTGTCGGTTTCCTTGGGCATGTCATTAGCGGAAAAGGGCTTTCGTGGACCCTTCCAAGATTGCAGATGGTGGATGGCGAGACCCGAGAACGTGGCGAGATACGCGAGCTGGGTTGGCGGGTACTACGGCGTTTTGTTGAGGTTTTCTTCCATTGCCAAGCCTTTGACCAAATTGACTCGAAGGGGAGCGGTTCCTTTGGACGGAGGATTGCGAGACCAGTTTCCAGACCTTGAAGGAGCGTCTCATCACCGCTCCTATTCTTGCTCTGCCCGAGGAAGGGAAGAAGTTTACTGTTTATTGTGATGCCTCTCGGTTGGGATTGGGCTGCGTCCTTATGCAGGAGGACAAGGTGATAGCTTACGCATCTCGTCAGCTTAAGAAGCATGAGCTTAATTATCCCACGCATGATTTGGAGCTGGGGGCAGTGGTTTGTGCCCTCAAGATTTGGCGTCATTATCTCTATGGTGAGAAATGCGACATCTTCACAGATCACAAGAGTTTAAAGTACTTTCTCACCCAGAAAGAATTAAATTTGAGGCAGCGTCGTTGGCTGGAATTGATCAAGGATTACGACCTCACCATTCATTATCATCCGGGCAAGGCAAATGTGGTGGCGGATGCTCTTAGCAGAAGGCGAAGTGATGGTGTACCTGTTCCTACTTCAGTTCAGGAGGAGTTGGAGGACCTTCAGACCACACTTTGCTTGGCTTTTTCAGCCTTGTCAGTGAGCTCATCTCCTTTGTTTGATGCTGTGCTTGAGGCCCAGGCCGCAGGGTCGGAGATCCGACATGTTCGCGGGGAGGTGATTCGAGCAAAACCTCATGGGCCAGACTTTACCATGGATGATAGAGGACTTTTGCGATTTCGAAACCGCATTTGGGTGCCTTCTGATTCTTCCTTGAAGAGGGACATCCTTTGTGAGGCTCATAAAACTCCTTATTCCATTCATCCTGGTGAGACTAAAATGTTTAAAGATCTCCAGCGGCAGTTTTGGTGGCCAGGGATGAAGAAAGATATAGCCAAGTTTGTGTCCCAATGCGCAGTGTGCCAGCAAGTGAAAGCAGAGCACCGCAGTCCTGCTGGTCTTCTGCAGCCTTTGGAAATTCCCCAATGGAAATGGGAGGACATTGCTATGGACTTTGTGGTTGGACTCCCTAGGTCGCCTCGGCGAATGGACTCTATTTGGGTCATTGTTGACCGCCTTTCCAAGTCGGCTCACTTTCTTCCAGTCAGGACTACTTATTCTGCCAGTGATCTTGCTACCATTTTCGTCAAGGAGATTGTCCGCCTTCATGGTGTTCCCAAGACCATTGTTTCGGATCGCGACGCCAAGTTTGTTTCTCATTTCTGGAAGAGTTTGCATCAGAATCTGGGCACTAAACTCAATTTCAGCACTGCCTTCCACCCTCAGACGGATGGTCAATCTGAAAGAACTATTCGTACCTTGGAGGACATGTTACGCTCTTGTATACTGGTATGGAAGGGCAGTTGGGAGAATCACTTACCTCTGGCAGAGTTCTCCTATAATAACAGTTTTCACTCTAGTATCGGGATGGCTCCTTTTGAGGCACTTTATGGCCGACCTTGTCGCTCTCCTCTTCACTGGGATGAGGTTGGAGAGAAAGAGTTGTTGGGGCCTCAGCAGGTCAGGGATTGGAAGGAGCAGATCGATCTCATCAGAAGCAATTTGCTATTCGCCCAGAGTCGCCAGAAGAGTTACGCCGATCGTTCCCGTCGGCCCTTAGAGTTTGAGGTGGGCGATCAGGTTCTCTTGAGGGTGTCTCCGACCAAGGGAGTGGTCCGGTTTGGGGCAAAAGGAAAGTTGAACCCTCGTTATGTTGGACCATTTCCTATCACAGAGAGAATAGGGAAGCTTGCTTATCGTCTTGAGTTGCCTGCTTCGCTGGCTGGTGTCCATAATGTCTTTCATATCTCCATGTTGAGGAAGTACCTGAATGACCCTGATCAAATTCTGGAGTTGCCCACTTTGGAGGTTTCGGAGGACCTGTCCGTCGTGGCACAGCCGGTCCGGATCTTGGAGCGCTCAGAACGTCAATTGCGGCGTCGAACTCTCACTTATGTCAAGGTATTGTGGTCCAATCAGACTGAGCGTGAAGCTACTTGGGAGTTGGAGTCCCAAATGCGCGCGAATTACCCTGATCTCTTTTCTCCAGGTCTGATTCCTTATTCCCCTTCATCTGTTACTCTCAATTTCTCAAGCTTTTATCTGGGGTAGTCGATTCGAGGCCGAATCTCTTCTAAGGGGGGGAGAGCTGTAACACTCAAAAAAATAAATAAATAAATAATATATAATAAATAAATAAATACAATAATTACATATCCAAAACCCTAATCAAGCCTTAACCTTAAATAGAGGATCCCATCTTTTTCTGCTCCATTCGCGCCTCCTCTCGAGTTTGCATCTTCTTCTTCTCTCTCCATCTACCTCTCTCCACCTTGCTCTCTCTCTCTCTGCATGGACTGCATGGAGCAGCAAGAAGCGGCCGGGCGGCAGCACACGGTGACGCCGGCGGCGGCCGGCCGGCCGGCAGCAGCGGCGGTTGCGCAGCGGCCTGCGCGTGCCTGATTCGGCACGGAGCTCCGGCCATGGCGCGTAGTGGCAGTAGCGAGGTGGCGGCTAGGCCCGGCGGTCCGGCGGCGGCGGCACCGCCGGCCGGCCGGCAGCGGCGGCGTAGCCCGGCCGTGGCGGCCCGTGCGTGCTCGGTGTGCACAGCCTTGCCGTTTGCGGCGGCAGCGCGGGGATGGCGGCGACTTCGGCGGCAAGAGCGGCGGCGGCCGGCCGGCAGCGGCGGTGGGCGGCAGCGGTGGCGGTGGCCATTTTGTAGGTGGCGGCGTCGGCTCAGTCATACCGCACCTCCACGCGCTTGCAACCGCGACGCACACCCTTTTGCGCGACGCACGCTCACGCGCGCATGGCTTCGCCGGCGATCGGCGGCGGCAAAGATCGGCGGCGGTGATGGCCGCGGCGGCGACGCCAAGGCCGTTCCTTAGGCCGTTGCCGCCGTTCATGTGGCCGAAGCGCGACGCACGGCCGAGCGGTCGTTCGCTCAATCAAATGCCGTTTTCATCCCAGTCTATTATTTCCTATCGTCCCTTTATCAATTGATCTTATATTATCGGTGTTTCCCATATCATTCTGTAGGTTCTCACACCGCTGTTGAAGGAGCAGCGGGGCCATTGCGTTTCTCGGATCCTTCGTGTAGTGTGACCGTCGAGCGTGCTCAAGGCAAGTACCTCGCGGCCGTAACCTGTTTCTTTCGCATTCTATGTCTCATATTTACCTGTTGCCTTAGCATGATTACTAATCGTTACATTGAATTGTTGCTTAACGTAGATCGTTGTAGTTTAGTAGATTTTCCTATGATGAGGTAGATTGTAATAATGCTTGTAAGAAGTATACTGTCAACCGTAGAATTCTTATGTGGTTAGGGTTATAACATACGTTTAAATGGTAATAATTAGGGTTGCGCTGATTCATGCTCAAATATAAGGTTAATCACTAGTAATCTTTAACATTGGCCGGTTATTTATATGTCTTACATCAGTCAGCTATAGTAGTTGATTATTGTTTGTAAACTGCTGTTGATTTAGTTATTATACAATAACTTGACTAATGACCAATTATCACCTAATAAAATGGTTTGTGTGACAACCCTTGTATGACTCTGGTTAGGAACCTTCTTATCAACATATCTGATTTCCAACATCATGAATCACCAATCTTGTCTCTAGTCTCATCGTATCAAACCTTCACTCTTATGACTATATCTTAATTCAATTACAACTCTCTAATTAATCATGGATAAATTGCTAAATAACAAAATAAGGGTTATCAGCAGGGCTACCCACATATAGGGTCTTTTCCACCCAACTTCGTAACGTCACGGGGCCGTACATTCTCGTTACAGGATATTACACCCCGTCTGCGGTTATACAGTCGAGGACAAGGTTGTGCCTGGCTATTCTCGTATAACCGGGTATGTGGGATGAGGTCGCCGGCACCCGTGCTATATCTTACTATAACTTGTCACATAACAGATATCTTTAATACATGGTTCTCATAATATCCGTCCTTCACTTATGACAGTATTTCCGATATCAGTTGTCCATTGCTTGCCTTATGTCCATTGCTTACTAGTCATGCTTACCCTTTATTTCATATGGTTGCATTACCTGTTTTACTCCCGTGTTGCGACCGTTGTTGGGTACTTGCTGAGATTTTCAAATCTCACGCTTGCTCTTTCCCTCTCAGGTAAAAGGCCAGTGGATTGATAGCAGCATGCATGGGTGGGAGCACTTGAATTTCAGCACTGTGGCTTGCCACAAATTTTGCCATTTATTTTAATTGTCATTTGATTAGAAGTGGACCGGTCCCATATTTCAAACGTTATTGCAACTTCCGTTGATTGTCTAATAAAGTACTTTATCGGTTTTAATTTGTGTATGGATTTTCTATTATTGTCTTTTATTATTACTTTTACTTCTTGGCGATGACGTTCCATAGTAGTATTCCACCTTGGCTATATGTGGGGTGCTACACTCATCATAGACAGTTCTGCGAAATTGTCAGTGTTGTAATTATCACAGATGGTTTACAAACATTACTATCCATGTTACTAGCAATGACGAGAACCGTCTGTGATGTGTTACATACAGTTTTTAATCAGAACTGTCTGTGATAATGGCACGTCATTGATCCGTAGCATCTCCCCTAGGATCTCAATCTCATCCTCCATTCTCTCTACATCAAACGGCAGACACTGATCTCCTCCCACCTCTCGCCCTTTATTACTCCCCCTCTCACTTCCCCTAGCTTCACTCCAAGAACCAACACTGATGAGGACATTCATATTACTCCTAGGTCATCCACTCCTTTGCAACAATCTTCAACTCCTCTAATTGAACCAACAAGGTGGATGAGTGGTTCAGTGACTTGATGATATGCTACACTAAGCGAGAGATTTTTAGAAATCTTGGTGATGGTAGAATTAGAAAACACTCTCAAAGCATAAAATCTCGTAGAATACTATTGCCTCGTACTTACACTACTACTACTCAATCCTAGTTACTAGTATGTTTCATCCTTTTTTTAATCTTTATAACTATTCACAAATACAATTTCTGATTTCATCACTAAATTTGTTAATTTTGGTGTGCAGATAACTGCTTACATATATTTATAGGCATTGAAAGACACATTATCTATTACCAAGTTACAATATTTGTTGTATTTTGTATTTTTACTATGTGCTTATTCTAATTATGTGTAATTTTGGATTGCAAAATATAGTTCGCTTTATGTTTAGTGTATTTATCTTTTGTATATTATGTCCCACTAGTCCCTTCTAAAATTTGGCTCTGGGCCCGCCACTGATTGCCCTAACTCAATAGGAGGTATCCGAGATTCCAAATTATAGTGGAGTAATCAAATTTGCATCCCCTCGTTAAAGCGAGCGAGATGCTAGGATCAGTGGTGCTTTTGTGCAGTTCGAAATTTACTTCTTCAGACAGATATGCTTTTCCTCTCGGTACAGAAATGCTCTACCCAAGCATCCAAAGAAACTAACAGGCACATGAACAAAAAGTGTAGGCTTGTAGTTGTAGCACACGGAAAAAAGCACAAGCCTAACAGGAAGGAAACAGAGCAACTAGTGCAGGAAGCCATGGTTTATATATAACAATATACTTTCGATCAATCATTTGAAACGATAAATTATAAAGCGACAGTGGGCGGGAGAGCGTATCTTGTACGACTGCCTCCTCCATTTCCCACACAGCTTTGATCTCTGCCCATTTGGCCAACACTGCGACAGCAGAAACTCCAACCCTAGAGGCCGAATCCCATGGACACACACGCACCCAGCTCCAGACACTTCTGAGACGACGCCTCACCTAAAAGCACCAACAGTCCAACCGATACAGCTACAACAACGCAACGACCAGACGCTTTTCGTGGACTAGTTCATAGTAGCTGCATTACGAGTGCTTGTAGCAGCACCAGCAGCAGCAGTAGCGCCGGCTCCAATTGCGGGCGCCTAATCGACCGGCCGGTTCAGCTGTACTGCACGAAGGAGCGGTAGAAGGTGTTGGGCCGCCAGTTGGCCGGGATCACGTCCTTGGCGACCAGCGTCTTGCCGGACTCGTTGCGGATGCGGATGGAGAAGGGCGCCTGGAGCCGGTGGTTGGTGTCCAGCCTCCAGATGGATCCCCACGACTCCCGCATCGGCGTCCACACGCCGGTGGGCGGCCCGTGCGCCGTCCGCGACTCCATGAGGTCCACCTGCACCACGTCGCCGTCGCCGTCCTCGTACTCCACGAGCACCGCGAAGTAGACGGGGTTCGAGAACTCCTCCACGTGGAACCCGATCTTGAGGCCCGGGAACTCGCACGGCACCCTGCACATTGCAGATAGAGATACAGCTCGTTGTGCTACTGCTTTACTACACGAATAAAAGGTGATTGGGTACTAGAAAAGGAAAGGAGAGGTAGCTAGTCTTGTCATGTGCTTTAGTAATTCTTGTTGTTTTAATCTTCATGTGGGATCTTTTGCTTGCTGTATTGTTGATCAGGGGCCCATTGGTTGATAAAGCTTTGCTACTAGATCGAAACGGACGGCCGGTGGCGTGCAGTAGCAGGGCACCCATATGTCAGCTGCAAAAAGAGGCGTGCCCACTAGTAGCCAAAAATAAGCATGTTGAGATGCTGCACTGCACCCGTAGATTCAGAAAGAGGACCGAGTAACAGGGTGTTTTTTTTAGGTTTTGGCTACGTTTTTTGAAACGATAATAGACAGCGAAGATGTCGATATAGATGGTATATATAGTTTCAAGAAACTATTTGAAAAATTCTTCTAAAAAATAGTCTTATTTTCGATAAATGTAAGCTCTGCCGTGCGCCTATGCTGCACATGCATGTGCAGGACAGAGGAGTGTGTCCTCTGTCCGGTGTGTGCGTGCCTGTGCCCGCGTCCGGCAAGGAGTAATGTGGGCAGCTGGGTCGATCTACTCCACGAACTTGCCGCGCCAGGCCTACCAGCTGCTACTTGCCCGGCTAATAGAAAATTCAACGAAGAATTGGACTGGAGGGAAACGTCTATGGCAAATGGTACAACTTAACACTACGCCAGTACAACACTGAGTGGCAACAGAACAGCGCAGTTTCGTCACTGACCTGGTGAACTCGATGTCGATGATGCCGGAGTGGCGGAGCTTGTCGTTGAGGCCGGGCCTGGCGAGCCTGCCGAACGCCGTGCCGCTGAGGTCGAAGTGGAAGGGGGCCACCGGGTAGTAGTTCATGTCGGTGATGATCACCGTCTCCGACCTGCCGGAGCAGGAGGGGTCCTTAAGGCATCTAATCTGAGGAAAAGCGCACAAAACAGAAGAAAACGTCAGGTTCAGGATTTGATAACCACTAGCGCTGGAGAGCGAGAGACAGAGAGTCAAATCAATGCGTTGGCACCGGCACGCCGCACGGTGAAAGACGCTGTCGCAGAAAGCGAGTGAGCCACACACATACATATGGGTCCCACTTGCAGACGCTGCAGATCAACGGCCTACTTTGACAGTTGGGAGTGGTAGTGGCCTGTGGGTGACTCCGGTTTTCTTACCTTGTAGCAAGAGCCGCATCCCTTGCCGTCCTTGAACAATGGCTGGTTGCCGCAGGACGTCATGGACGCGAACGGGTACTGGTTGGTGTGCTTGAAGCCGCAAGCGCCACCTAGGAAGGATTCGGCGCCGAGACATGAGCCACATTGCCCGCAAGAACAGCGGAACCAAGAACAGATCCTGGGAATGTGGGTCCTTACCGTTGTCGTCGGGGCCGGCGCCGTTAGGCTGGCCGTACCAGGTGGCCCTCGCCTTGGTCCAGGGGCCCCAGTAGACGGCGGCGTCGCTGGTGTTGAAGTCGACGGCGGGGCGTGCTCGGCGTCGCAGTGGCCGACGGCGAGGAGGGAGAGGAGCGCCGCCAGGGCGGCGAGGGAGCCCATGCCTTTCGTTCTCCTCTGGGCGGTGTGGTGCGGATCTGATGAGTGAAGTGCAGTGCGAGTGAGGGAGGGTCTGTGGTGGGAGGTGGCCGTGGTGCGGTGGGGGCTATTTATAGGCCAGATGAGGGTTTGCCGGATGGGTCGCACATGGCCTGGCCTGGCTCGGTGCCTCGAAGTCTCATCTTGTTACGGCAGCGCGTATTAAAGGTGGCAGATGATGGTTGGGGGTGGTAGCTAGGCTAGCTGCCATGCTGCTTAGCGCAGGCCTCAGCCTCAGCCTCAGATCAGAGAGGAAATGGATGTATAGTTCATGTGTAGTCTGAATCTTTCAACGTACACAGCATTACGATTAGAATCTACTGACTGCATTGCTTGGAAATTGCGATTCCTTTCCTAAGTAGTATTTTAACTGGAGGATTACTTGCAGTTAGCCTTGAGCGCATCTGGTTCCTAGCTAACCGAACCAGTGTTCAGACTTCAGAACCTGGCAGCTTCACTCATTGTACTTGGTCCTTTCTTTTCTTCCTTTGTGAGGAGCTAGCTGTACATTGCCCTCGCGTTCATATGTAGCGCACGCGATAATCTGCTAGCGACACTAATTTTGCCCAAAAACGATATGACAGATCGGCATAAAGAAAACCAGGATAATGCCCTGCTCAGAGAGTACATGCATGCTGCTTTCGACTCCATCCGTCCTTAATTTCCATATCATCCCACATGCCCGTAACAACCCGCAATATCTCGATCGATACATGCCGGCAAATTAGGTTGGCCGGTAAAGAAGAAAAAAAATCTGCCCCATACGAACTAGTTAGCTAAGCATTGAGCAATCAGCAGAGCTCCGCCGATGCAGAGTACTCGTGCTTGCGTGCGTACGTAGCACGATCGATCTACGAAGTTGATGAATTTGACTGGTCATCCTTCGATCGATCGCAGCTGCAACGCGCAACATCTGGCCCGGCAGGCCGGCATGGGTCGACCTGAATGCTTCAGGGACACGCAGAAACTAACAACATCGCACGCAGCATCGATCGATCGCAGCTAGCGTTTGCGCTTAATCCACAGGAATATGATCCTGGTCCAGCACATCGCAGCGTTGGCGTTGGCTCACTCGTGATCGCGTACGCTAGCTAGGTCGCTTTCTTAGAACTTTCTTCTTCTTTTCTGGGAAGGATTATATCGTTAATTGGTTAACACTGTAGGTAAGCATGCAATGATACGGCCATCTGATACGTACCTAAATTTCATTGCTACTTCCAGGCGCAGAGCAGCAATAATGTTCATACTAGCTAGTTCGACACTCACCTGCTAGTTGGCGCCGCTCTCGCCTGCAGTCGAGTGTACATGTACAGATGTACTGCAATGCTCTCCCTCACGTACGTTGCTTCGTTATATTAGATCTGAATACTTGACCCATCGATGGAGGGAGTTGTCAGGGATAATCGGGCTTGGTTTGGTGAAGACTCCTGCCGGCCGGTAACAACAATCATGCGGCTCAACCGTCTCGCGAATCATATGATGCCGTGGCATGCGTCCAGGAATATCGAGTAAACTATAACAACTAAAGTTCGATCTGCACCCGGCAATGATGCACGGTACACCAGGACAGCACTTGCTTACCGAGTCTCTCCGAGGCAGTGCTTTCTGAATTCTGAAATACATACATGCTTCAGTTAGCTGCATGCCTCGAATCATTAACACGACAAGGCATGGCCAACAGCAATCTACGCACACGACTACCAGGATAGCAGAAGTAATTATTCAAAGCATCTGAATTCTGAACAAAAGACGACGAGTCATCAGGACCACTGTTTATACCAGTATGTATGCAGTACCAAAGTTTCTACATGGACATGATTACAACAGCTGAACACACAGAGAGAGAGAGAGAGGTGCACATGGAGAGATCGATCGAGAGGGGGGAGAGATGGAGCTAGCGACGGATCGGACGATACGCACCGGCCGGCAGGCGGGAAAAGTCTCACCTCATCCGCGAAAGCGGTGTTTAACATGGGTGATGTAATGTAATGCATGTGAGCAAACGACAATTCACATGCCGTCTCGACGGATCTCTTAAGTCGGCCGTTTTTTTCCCCTACGTAAACAGTTCAGAGAAACCGCTCTGAACCTTACATGTCTCTTTCAGTAAAGCAGCAGGTAGATACATGTAAGTGGCAACTTTAAATCTGCACTCCCGGCTGGTTACTGTGCACTGCACCGGTACCCTGCACAGAGCCTTGTGTTTCTTTTCGGTTAATCTGCTCGTAATCTTTAGCACGCGAGGCCTCGCTACAAACCACCAGCTTTCCGGAAGGGTGGTGGTTGCCGCTGCGAGCCACATTGAATGGACGCAACGCTGGCGGCAACCGAACATTTATTATCGCGATACGCAACAAAAGCTGGAGTAGTACTAGCACATTGTCTTGTCGTCCATGCGTCCAGCCTTTTCTCTCTTGCTTACACCCTCCTCGTTTCTCGAGAAGAAGATGACAGCGCTACCACGAGTTCTCAGGAGAAGCCATGGCTCCATGACGATCGATTGCAACCAAGAACAAGTGGAAAATGCATGTTTCCCAGCCTCAAGCTTCAGACTTTCAGCGCAGAGGATAACGCGATGTTTCATCTTATTCTCTGCCCTTTGCTTTTCCAGGAAACCAGGAGCAGGGGAGAATAATGGCATAGTGCAATGTCGCCGGGAGCAGGAGTGCGGTCGTCGAGATGCTTTGCCATGGACGGCACGGAGCTCGTTGCACTGGGCCGGGGGCGAGGGAGCTGAGTTGTTAAGAGTAGTAGGCCAGTAGCAGCAGTGCATGGCCATAGCACGAAACGTACCTATGCATAAGCATACGGGTGGCAACGAGCCGAGCGGCTCGGCTCGGCTCGTGAAAACTTGGCGGAATGGAGGCTCGGTTCGCTTGGTTAGGATATCGCTTTTTGTGGGCTCGGTTCGGCTCGTGATGCGGCTCGAGCCGGCTCGTAAGGGCTCGCGAGCCAATAATGACCGCACCACCCACCCTTCGCACACCCGGATCTCCGTGAACGACATGCCCCGCCCTCTCTGCGCCACCGTCGGCGTCCCGGCGGTGGTGGCTGCACCGGCCGAGCCCCACGGCCGCGCTGCATCATTGCTACACCCGCTCCTTCCACTCGCGGCCTCGCGGCCGCCGTGCCGCCCGGATGGCGCCGTTGTCCACCTCGGCTCCCCCCCCCGACCGGCCCTCCACCCCGTTTCTCAAACTTTTAATCCATTCTCACACACAGAGCTACGAAAATCTCGTGAGGTGGGTACCGATGTATCGTCCTTGAGTCGACGGTGACCTCGCCACCGGGTGGCCTGCGAGGAGGAGATGGCGGCGCGCCACGAGCCGGTCTCCGACGAGAGGAACGGGCGCACCGCAGCACGACGCAAAGACACGGCGGTGGCGGCTCGGCGGCCGCATCCTCCTCCACGGCCGGCATCCGCGCCACTGGCGATGGGCCCCTTCCTCCGCCCGCCGCTCCGGATCCGGATGTGCGATGGTGGCGGCTGCGAGAGCCCGAGAGGCGAGGGACCGAGGGCGAGGCGAGGCCGCGAGGAGCCTGGGGCCGGGCGCTGATGCGGAGGAGTGAGGGACCGAGGCGAGGCGCGAGGCCGCGAGGGGATGCGAGGTACCGAGGGCGAGGCGAGGGACGCGGAGGACCGCGAGGAGCGAGGATGGGCCGTGGCCGACGGCCGGGCTGGGGTCGGGCAAGTGGGATATTGGCCGAGCCAACCGAGCCGCTCGCTGTGGCTCGAGCTCGCTCATTTAGACTCGAGCTTTTTCTTTGGCTCGGCTCGGCTCGCTTCATCTACGAGCTGAACCAAGCCTTCACGAGCCCGAGTGGCTCACAAGCCCGAACTTTTTTGCCAGCCTTACATAAGCACAACCACCACCCTTATCCCTTCCTTCAGCTTTACCCAAACATCCCCAATTGTGCGGCCTAAGAAAAGGTCGACATAATGTTCTATGATTCTATTCATCAGGCCGGATAAAATCACCATTTAGTTTAATCAATGAAAGGTCAAGTTCCAAAGGGCAGTGAGTGATGCTTGCCGTGGATTGGGGCTCCTCGCAAGGAATTTTTTGCCGCCTTGGGCCCCGAAGACGCGCAGAAAATGGCCGTAAATCAAGGCGTTTCTGCCTGCTGCAACGAGCAGATCAAGCAGAGACTTCTTTAACGTGCAGTGACCGGAGCCCAGACGGGCCACATGGCAGTGAGAGAGGTTAAGAAATTCGACGGCGTAGATGAATGCCGATGGCTGCATCGGACGGTTACAAGGCAAGGTTGTGAAGTATGGAGAGCGTGGCCGGGCGGCCCACCACCAAGGGCCCTTTTCTTTGGGAGGGGCGCCGCGTTTTGGGGCCTTTATTCTGTTCCCACTCTAACGAGAAAAACTGTCTAACCGCACACCACGCCTGGCCCACGCCTTTTAATACCTACTGTAGCACCGATGCCCGCACCAAGACGAAAGTGAATGATTCATGGATTTTGTCCTCCAATGGTATTAAAATCTTCACTCAAGAAAATATAAAAGTCACAAAGATCAGATTAAATCAATTAAGCTTAGCAAAACAAATCTAAAAATCTAAACTAACAAAATCAACAATCTTCTGTCTAAGACCGGTTAGACTACCATGGATAAGTTGGTGTGACCGTTATGACCGGTTTGGCCGTAGGAACAAGAGTGGTTTGACCATAGGTACAAGAGCTGTTTGACCGTAGGATCCAGGATTGACCCGGCCAGTCCCTTATTTTCAGACATAAAAAATCTCTCAAGACAAAAATCAAATCTCAAGAACTTACTTAAGTTTTATCTAAACACTTCCATTTTAATCTCATCTAAACACTTCCAATTTTTGTATCAGACTTATTCAAGATATTAGAAATCTAAACCAATCAAAAATCACAAAGTTTTTGGGTTCAGGTTCACTAAATTGAATAGAATCAAATCTAGATCATAAGAATAACAAAAACCCTAGAACTTAAGTTACCTCTTGCTCATAAAAATCTAAGGCATGAGATATTTTAAATCTATTCTTACATGTCCTAACAAATTAATTTAAACAAGAATTCTGGCTAGAACTCTCACGATTACAAAATCATAAATCTTACTCAAGAACACTCACGAACCAGGCACAATCTTAATCTTATTATAGAGATGATCTAGATGAGCAATTGTTGATCAACTAGGATCTTTTAGTGCATCATACTCATTGTGGATCGTGACAAGACCAAGAGAAAACTCGGAAGAGAAGAAATTACAACAAGAACATAAGATACAAGTAAAGTTCAATACATAAACAATTCAGTAATTTGAGAGGCAATGTTTGATCTTCATTACCACATAGAAAGGAAATATTATAGCTATATGGAGATTACAAGGTGGTCCTAAAGAACAACTCTTTCCTCTCCAACTTTTTCTTAAACCATGGAAGGAGGCAAGGAGTAGGAATAAAAACCTCAACTATAGAATTATTGGATCTAACACTTCCTCCCCCCCCCCCCCCTTTATAACTTGAACCACGTAGTGGGTCTCAAATCGCTAAGCAATTGGAGGAACCAGTCAACCATACTTACACAGTTTTACACACTTATGCACGCATCTCAAAGCATTTACAAGACTCAACCTGCTATACCTTTAGCAATTGATCAACTCAGGAATTTCATATTTTCTTGACTTAAATCATTTCTTATTTGCATCTTCCCATGCCACAGTTTTGACCAAGTTACTAATACTGTATTTTTTCAACTACCAAAATACTCTCAATGAAGCTTTCGAGCACATTCCCTTGACTCCGTTTTCACCTTCACATCAAAGCATCTCCGCATGCTTTGACATATAGCCTATAGTGCCCAATGACTAGCTATCACATCTTTATACATTTGGTCTCCCTCGAACCGTCTCTACGTGCATTGGCCTCATCACTCAGCGCACCATATGCTCCAATTCACCTCTTCATGATCCTTGCCTTCTTATTGCTTCCCCACTTGAGCCACATAACATCAACCAGACTTACTTGACTGCACGAACCTAAGCTCTCGTGCCTAGTCCTAGTCCTTTACTGTTGACGACTAATGTTCTTCAAGCCACCTGCATATATAAAAACCAAGTAGCCATCTCGAGCATAATTTCATACATTAGACCCTCGTTAGTCAAAATAATACATCACACAACTCAACACAACCAAACATTGGCACCCATACTGTACTCACACTCAAACAAATCCAATATCCAATTTTATCAACACTCCAAACATATCATGGGGTACCCCAGATATGTATGTTCTCTCCAAAAACTCTCTAAACAACGAGACTTGTCTGGGCAACCCCAGACATGTCTGCCTTCGATACACCGATCAGACCGCCTACCACCAGCCAGACCACTTGCCCATGGCGATTATATCGTTGACCACCAGCCGATCAGACCGTTTTCCCATAGCGGTTAGACCGCCAGTCACATAACTTGACAAACAGATCAAGACCGTTCTAACCGCTCATGGTAAACATACTCTAAACGATTTTCTTAAAATAATTCTTTTTTATTCAAAAATACAAAACTATACCTGTGTTTTAATTTTTTACAAAAGTAATCCCCTATCGTCCAACCGTTGGGCGACTGGACCCTTTTGTCCAATGGGCGAGCGGCACACAGGGTAGTCGCCCAATGATTGGACGATAGGTGTTGTCGCCCAACCGTTCGGCGACAGCACCTTTCAGTCGACAATCACTAATCTTCGACTATGTTGTTCATTTCGACCGCTCACTAATTTTCGACCACTCACTAATCTTCGACCACGATGTTTCGACCACGTTGGTTCGACCTCGTTGTTCTCTTTGACCACGTTATGTCGACCACATTGCTTGGACTATGTTGTGTCGACCACGTTGTATCAACCATGTACCTGTCTTTCGACCGTTGGGCGACTGCATCTCTGTCACTCGGCCGTTGAGCGACAGGGTTCAGTCGCTCAACGTTGGGCGATCGAAGGCTATTTCTATAAAAAAAATTAAAATGAATGTATATTTCTGTATTTTCGAATAAAAAATAAATTATTTTTTTTAAAATCTATTCTAAACCTTCTAGGCTGTCTCTCACCTACCCGTAAAGTTGGGAAGACCGGGTTCTTTTTGGCTTAAAGTTGATTTATACTTGTATTGTTTACAGTAACTAGCTTTTAAATAATGTATTTTTTAAGCCGAGGTCAATAGTAAAATTGTAATAAAAAGTATATTGAGTTCAGCTGTACCAGTCAGAATTATATACGATTATTTCTCTCTATAAACTGTCTCTTATGAATAGATAAAATTTAAATATTTAAACCATAAATTATAGACTATCAGTTTAAAAGAATTTACTTTAAGAATGGTGAATGCAGATAAAGTAACTGCCTAACTGGAGAGATAGGTGTGGCCCGTAAGAGCACCTCCAACAGATTGTGTAAAACTAAATAGCTAAATTGCTTATTTTAGCCATTGTGTAAAATGGAAAAGTGCTAAAAAAAGAGGAGTCTACAACAGCCTAGCTATTTTGCCTCTTGTATATTTGAAACATGCCACGTCAATGTACCTGCCATCCAAATCCCAACCGAAATCCCACGAGAGAATAGGTCGTACATACAGAGCAACACAAATATACAGAGCAATCCCACGAGAGAATGTACCTGGCATTGGATCGGAGCAGGCCGCACGCAATCACGGATTCTTGGAGAAACAGAGCAACAAACGGATTCTTCCGGAGGGAGACGTTGCCAAGTTTTTCTAGGCAAAGCAACCGAAGCCAAAACGAAAGATGGGTACATGATGGGGAGAATAGGTCGTTCTGTGAAGGAGCATCAGCGCCTTCAACTAGGTCACCAACTCATGTTGATTTATATTTCAGTTATGCAGTCATCTACATTGTGTATTAGTCCTCTAGTTTGTGTAATGCATGAGAAATAATTAGTAGGCATCTTATTTCAATCCTCGTGCAGGAGTCTGAATAAATTCCTCGGACCCTCGTAATCAAAGGTCTATAATGGATGTTGAAGATGTATTGGATGAACTGATGGATTCATCTTCGTCGTCGTCATCTTCGGATGATGACGATGAACTCTATGTTGTGGCAAAGCACACATAGCGATGCCAAACATTGTGAATTCAACACCCATCGTGGTTTCGTAGAGGCATCGCGTTACAATCGTGATAGGCGGTTGGGGCACATCGATCGTATGAAGATTATTTCTCAGAAAATCCTACATATGGGCCGAGCTATTTTAGGCGCAGGTTAATTTTCTCATATTTTGTTGAGTTATGTTTATTTCATGCATTCAATTGTGGCTAATTTTGTATCGGGTGGCATAGGTTTCGAATGCGGCGTCATGTGTTTGTACGCATAATGAAGGCCGTTGAGGAGTATGATGACTATTTCGTGCAAAAAGGAATGCAGCTGGAACCCTAGGACTATCTTGTTTGCAGAAGGTGGCGGCGGCATTCCGGATGTTAGCTTATGGAGTAGCAGCTGATGCTATGGATGAGTACATCCGTATTGGGGAGAGTACTGCCTTAGAAAGTCTTAGAAAGTTTGTCAGAGCTGTTGTTCAGGTATTTGGACATGAATACTTGAGGTTGCCCAATGAGGATGATACCGCCAGATTACTTGCGATTGGTGAGAGTAGAGGTTTTCCTGGCATGCTTGGTTCCATTGATTGTATGCACTGGACCTGGAAGAATTGTCCTTATGCATGGCAAGGTATGTATAGGGGACATAAAAAGGAGCCTACAATTATTCTAGAAGCTGTTGCTTCTAAAGATCTTTGGATTTGGCATGCTTTCTTTGGGATGCCAGGTTCACACAATGATATAAATGTTCTTCAAAGATCTCCTATATTTGCAAGGCTTGCTGAAGGTCAAGGGCCACAGGTAAATTATAGCATCAATGGGAATGATTATACTATGGGTTACTATCTAGCAGATGGTATATATCCATCTTGGGCCACATTCGTGAAGACCATACCCGAGCCACGGGGTAATAAGAACAAATATTTTGCAAAAGCACAAGAAGCTTGTAGGAAGGATGTCGAACGAGCATTTGGGGTTTTACAAGCTCGCTTTGCCACTGTTCGAGCGCCGGCACGTGTGTGGGATGAGGATACAATTCAACTTGTCATGACGGCTTGTATCATTATGCACAATATGATTGTTGAAGACGAGGGAGTTGACGAAAAAGATTTCAGATATGATGATGTGGGAGAAAAGGTAGTGTATCACATGATGCTACACACGAGTTCGATGCATTTATGCGAATTACAAGAAGATCAAGGACAAGGAGACACACACACAGCTTCAAGCCGACCTTATCGAGCACTTATGGCATAATTTTCCAGATTTACATACAAATATTACTGTTGAATAATTTCATTTACTATCACAACATCCAGGCATTATGTAATAATTTTCCAGATTTACATACAAATATTACTGTTTGATTTATTTGATACTGTAATAGTTCAAGGCATTGACACAATGGATGGCATTGATACTACTGTAATAGCCTTTGTTGACCTCTCTGGCTAGACACCAACAGAAGACGAAACAGATATGTCGTTGCTCTCTGTGATTTCTGTCGCTAACCTCCGTATAGTCAGCATATATTCCAAGACATTAAGCATGTGCAAAGCTGCCAAATTTCCCCTTGTACCCGCGCCCATACATTAAACCACAGAATTTAATCAACAATGGAACAACACAACTCGCGTTTCAGCTAATAAACATGTTCCCGACAGAACTACAAGCTCTTCAGTACTCTGAAAAACTACTCAGCCTACCAGACTACATCGATTCACCACTCTCTTAGTGTCTCTCCTCTCACACTCTCTAATGCGTAGCAGCTAGCCTTAATAATGTACCGCAGACTTGTCGATATCCGTCCAAATGTTCACTTGCGTGTAGTAAGGAATGAAGCCATGTGCATTCTGATAAAACGAGATGCAAACCAAATAAGTAAAAGAAATGAATACCCCATATCACAGCACATAGAACTTGAGCTAAACTTAAGGGTTTGTAAGAACATGAATTAACATAGAACTAGGGTTTGTAAGCATAAATTAACAGAGAACTTGCACGGTAGCAAGATACATGTGGATACAGTCAACCTCTTAGAATATCACACACACACTGAATAATACTACTACACAAATAAATCAATCCGATATGCTGTGAAGTAAAATGTTTCAGAAAATTAAACATGTCTCACACTATGCCCAAATCTAAAATTGAAGATCATGGTACTACTAATTTCCAAGCCGTCTTGCAAGTATTTTCTTCTGTTGATCATCATAGAATCATTCTTCGTCAGTTGACATGGTGCTCATATCAATATTTATAATTCTTTCTTCTTCTCGATCCCGATCAAATCAAATTTTCTTTGTCAAGTTTTATCCTTTCTTCCTGCAAGGGCTTTTTGGCACATCTCTTGTTTCTTCAACTCCTCTCCTCTTTCTTCAACTCCCTCTCCTTTTCTTTAACTCCTTCTCAAGATCCACCTCTTTCTTCTTTGCCAATAAATAATCCAAAGCTTCAATGCTCGAACGCTTTAATTTCAGCTTTTCCTTCCTAGTCCCTATAGGCCTCTCCACTGTGGTTATTGTGGTTTCGGTCTCACTCTACGATCAGTGGCGATGTGGTCAGTGCATCGATAGTAGGAGTTGAATCAGCGATGGTCTTTGCTTTTTGCTTGAATGGTTTCGAAGTCCAGTTGGCATGCGCCTATTCGCCCACTTCAATGGTCTTTGAGTATTTTCCAGCAATGTATGTATTGGAAAGTCTGTGGAATGGGTCGTCATTCTTATACATAGTTAATGCGTTTGCTTGCTGCAATGGGAAACAAACATTAGATAAATGTAAATATCGCCTCTATTGTACAAAACCAGACTTCAAGGTGTGCATATATTGAAACACATCTACCATCTATTACGTCTAAAACTGAATGCTATATGTGTTCTATCGCTCTCTCAATATAAGCTATCTTTGCTATACTACTTGATTGCCGATCACAGGATCATCACACAAGAACGACTGACGAGAATTGCTGAAGCATCTTCCTTCCATTCCCATTAATTTTACAATAGATTCAGCAAAAACATATAGGAAATTAGCATGTGAAGGTAGGTCATCTAACCTTGTCATCAACAGATGCACCACTGATTTGGGCCTCTACCTTGGAAACACAACTAGCAAATATGTTGCAGTCATGTAGTATACTAGACCACCGACTCATTAGAGAGCTTTGTGTGCGATCGATTCAAAATCCTTTTTTGAATGAAAGTAATCATGTATTCTTTTCCAATAGGTATCTTTTGATTGATTGACTCCTCCGACAGATCCAAACTCACATTTAGCCATGCCGACACCAACATCTCGTCCTCTTTAAAGTGAAATTTTGGACCTTCTTTTATTTCCTTTGACCGCAGCAGGACCTCATCGCGTGCTTCTATTTCATTATGAGGTGAGATATTGTTAGACACTCCACAGAGTGAAATCTTCCATAATCATGTCGGTCAAAGGTCTCCTGAATCCATTTGGGCTGTAAAAACAAAACACAAGGAACATATTAGATGATGAAATGAACAAGGAACAAAACACAAGGTGCATTGTCCAGATGTAGTACAAATTATAGCCTAATAATTTTCTGCAGTCTAAGAAGGTGTGCTTGTCCAGATGTAGTACAAATTCTTCCAGGAAAGGCACCAATGTGCTTGCACTATTAAACAAGGTGGTACCAGATGTGCTGAAATAACTAGCCATATATGATGTTTCAAACACGCTGTACTACTATGAGAAAATTTCACACATTTTTCAGTTCAAAACACACAGAGTTTTCTCAAAAATTTTAGATGTACTACTGCAGCTTTGAATGTGAACGCCACAAGTTCACATTGATCTGTGCTACTGCCTACGGCTGCCATTGTGCATCATTCAACCAGCAATGGTACAGCGCTAGTAGTTGTAGTAGTCTGAACTTTCGTGGGATGGAAACCAAAGCTGCTTGAAGTATAGAACTAAAAATAAGTCAAACTCATCCATGATACGAGCAACTAAAATGTTTGATCTTAGTTGGTTGGCTTGCTGCTTTCAACTGAACTAACCTTTTCTACATCCATTTGTGTACATCTTTTACAGTGAAGTTCAGAAAATGGACTGCCCATGACTGAACTTTGTCAAGTCACTCACCGCAATTTAATTGCAATAACTTGCAATCCTCTAACACACACACACAAAACTCTGCAATCCTGTACCACTCAAAAAACCCTACATATCACCAATCATATGGGGCTGTTGATGAGCTCCCTGCCATGGACCCCGTACAGTTCCTAAACGACAGTGAGAGATACGTACTGAATTAGACTCACCGGAGCACACGTCGAGGAATGGGTTCGACGAAGCAGCAGCAGAACTGTTCGGTGCAAGGACTCGTCGTCGCTGGCCTCCTTGCGCCGCATTCTCCAACCAAGGGAGCACCACTGAGTCCTGCTGCTCCCATCCGCCGCCTGCCGGGATGACGAAGACGAGTTGTAATCTCCCCGGCGCAGTTGGGATCTCCCATCCGCCCGCCGCTCCCATCCCAACACTGCCCATCCGCTCGATGTTGCACCCATCCGCTCTTTGCTCCCATCCGCGTGATGTTGGGATAATAGGCGGAGCGATTGGGATCTCCCGCTCCGACGAGCTCGCCCATGACGGCCGATCCGGCGGTGCGGCGGTGTAGCGATTCGGAGAAGCGGCTCGTCCATGAGGAAGCGGCTCACGGCGAAGAGGAAAAGGGCAGTCGGAGCGGGCCACGATTAGCGCTCGGCAGGCGGCGCGCGCAGAGCGGGTGAGAGGAGAAGGCGATGGACGGGATGGGAATCGCGAATCCAGCTGGTCGAGCTGGATCCCCACGATGGGAAACTTCAGTAGCGCGGGAAAGTCTTCTCTGCGCGGAAGGATGAAGCTGATAAGGCGCGGGCAAGCAGACGTGGCGAGCGATTTCGGGGATGGCGAGCAGCGCAGGCTTGCTTTCTATGCCGAGCGAAGTTTCAGGGATACCCAACTTGCTAATTTAGCAAACCAGATAGCATACCTATTGGAGCTCAATTTTTCCTGAAAAATTTCAAGTTTACCATACACAATAAAGATAGCATATCTGTTGGAGGTGCTCTAAGGGCACAATATTTTTACCAGCATGCGATGCGATGAGACCTCTGCCTATGCACGCCCCTGCCACGCTGTATTTTTTATAGTGGTGGTCGCGGCTTCCGAGGAATAAATTTTCCCGTCGGTGGCCGGTGCACCGCGCACGGCCGGCGGTGATCTGAATAGTGACCTTCAGTGTGTACGTGGTGCCGTCCCTTTGAAGGGTACAATAAATAGGACGTCTGGTTTTTTTATGCACTCTGCGTTTGCATTTAGCGGCACCTATTGACCGCATTTGTTTTCTATTAGTAAATTATACCCTTGCAAGGGTCAAACAAATCGTGCCTTACACTATTTAGTAGTAGTTTTATAAGCATTATGTGTGAATGGGATTATATGTTCTCTGTGCATGGCACGGGAGTGGTTAGTCACTTAGTAGAATCTTAATTTTCAACCATGTAGCACATGTTTTCATGCTGCATGTAGTACGAATATTGTTAGTACTGTGGCTACCGTGATAGCTTAATTCTTTTTGGAGGCTTTTTGGGCATTAACGTATCGTTGCCAATTTCTCTAGCACGAACGAAATGTGCGCGACTGTCCAACTCGCCTGAGCCGGGTCAGTACGAGCTAGTGTGATACGAAAGTACAACTCCAGACTAACTAGATATTTCTTTCATTCAAGTAACATTTAGCCGGTTCATTTCGACTTAAGCTTCTGATTTCTGACTTATATTTTATTATTTCTAAATTTCATCTTTTTTATTTTTAAACTTTTTTTAGCTTTTTTGCCGATTTTTTTTCCTGTATTCATTTACATTGTCCGTGATAGGCTAACGTGTTTTTTCTATTTTTAAATTTTTTAAATTTAGTTACGCTAAATAAGCTACCATCAGATACAGTATAATTTCAGTCATAAGCTAGCTTATTTTAGCCCAACCGTGCGGCACCTTAGATTGTCTTCTTTTTCACTTATGACTTATGTGTTATGACTACACTACTAACTTTTAAATGGTGTATTGTTCAAGACAGAGTCAATACAAAAATTATAGTAAAAAGTGTACTAAATTCAGATGTACCGGTCAAAATCACATACGAGTATTTTCCTCTACGTACTATTTCTCATGAATAATCAGAATTTAAAATTTTAAGATATAAAACATAACCCACAGTCTAAAAAACCCACCCTAATATTCAAATCTTTAGATGGAAAAGTAGAGGAGCACACACAGAAACACCGTGGTGCGCGTTGCAGCCCCAACCAAGTGTCCGGCTCCATCGTCGTCGATACTACGATTCTTCCTGACAGTATTACATTTATTGCTCTTGAACAGCACATTAAACAACCATACGCGTGGTCTTTAATGAGGGTAAATGGGTATTTGTGCAAAAAAAACTGGCAAAAGCTGGGTATCAACAGCTTCTTGGTTTTTAAGAATCTGGGTAGGTAGATTTTAAAAACTACCTCAAAAACTGGTCTGTTTGGATCCCACCCATTTTCCAAAAACCAGATTCTTAAAATCTGGATGGATCCAAAACAGGCCCTTAGTTTCTGTTCAAAAAATTTCAGAAGTTAATATAAACACTTTTTTAAATACCTTTTTTACTTCTTTTATTCTCGTCTTGCTCTAGAAATAAAGTAGGTAATCACGGACGTATTACGTATCTTACTCTTTTCGCTTCTGTTTCATGTACGTATCTCTTCCTTATTTTCTATTGTTGTCCTCTTCCAAAAATTTATTTTTTAATTATTACTATTTAGTTTTAGTCAACAGTCACCTGCTGTAACCAGTATTTCATTTCAGCTCACTTGGCGTTGCTCTCCTTCCTGCAATTCCCTTCCCGCCAATAATTCTTCCAAGTCACCGTGAGGCCACGTCCCTTTCTCACGGGCGGATCCAGTGATGGGGCGGGGAGGGCTCGAGCCCCCTGCTCGCTACCGGACCCTTGGAGCCCCTAAACTTTTAGCCATAGATTTATAATGTAGAAGGTGTTGAGGTCAAGCTGAAGGTATTTCAGCTCCTCCAAAAAAAATTTCTGGATCCGCCACTGCTTTCTCACTCTTAACAACCCAAGGCATTATGCACTGGCTGGTTAGCTAGCTTAGCTAGGTGTAATCTCGGACGATTTGCCTGCAACTTGCGGCTGCTCTAGTTGGAAATGCAAGTGTTCAGCTTTAGGTAGTGCGACATGTGTACAGTTATTAGTATACCTAAACTCCTGTTATTTTAGGAGTAGCACTCAAGGTTTACTTTTGGGCTGGTATGTTGATTTCTTTTACCAAGTGAAAGTTGTGGGCTCGGAGTCAGGTAGAACGGGCCCAGCCCAAGAACGCACTCAGGTTTGCTTGGGCTCAATAGGTGGGTTAAGTTTGGAGTCCAGGCATGAGGCAACCGGAAATACATGATTGTTGAACAGAAAAGGTTGGGACGATGATCTTTGTTTTAAGGATACTTCTGTCTATATTTTCTGCACTAAACCGCTGATTCAAAGATATCGGAAATGCTCAGCTTCTTGCTTTTACCAGAGATGGAAAACTGGAAATCTGAGGAGTCCCAGGCTAAGATCTGCTGATCTATGGTAGTGCTTGAGATGTAGTTAACCAGTAACTGTAAACAACTCATCAGAAGTGGAAGTTGAGGATATGCTTGTGATAGTTACATTTGCATATCCGTCTCTCTAAAAAAAACTAAAAAGACAGTTGAGTTCCGCATGTCCTAAAATTTGGGCGGCTTCTCCGTTCACTCTGCACTTTGCAGGGTATCTTGCAACCACCGTGCATATCCCAATTTTAAAGCGACAACAACATATATGCACGTATCATTGTATCTATCAATGGAATCGTACGTACCCTTCTTTTTTCAACCGAAACGGATTAGGTACCTCTACGACGCAACTTCGTACGTGATTCGCTGATTGAACATACAAGCCTGCTACACGGGTTCCATACAATGATTGCTTCCAATAATAGGCAGACTAACGTCCATGTTTTAATTGTAAACCTGCCGTTGCTGCTGTTCGCGGCTGTGCGGTTGTGCCCGAATCTTCCATTCCTACTACGACATCAGTAAGAGCTGAACATTTCTCAAAGAGAGCATGAACTTCCCCGAGAATCAGTGAACAGGCAGGTACTGCCCATACTCCATGACATGCGATAACTGCCAAGATGTGGGGTTGTTCTTTTTGGATTTGGCTTGTAACTTTTGGTCTGTTCGTACGAGAGATTACAGAGTAACAAAAACTTATGTGCTGTTTTTGCCGATATAAATGAAGTTAGTAAAGTATATACTACAATTAACTAGTAGACCCTATCTCGAAAAATATTCCGTTTAAAAATTAGTTACTATAGAAAAAACTGAAAAACAGCTTTTAGAAATGGAAAAGAACATAGCCATGATCTCATTCTTAATAGCGCACCCCTGAACGGGAGCGAAGCCTCCATTCCTCCCATAGCCATGTGACCCCTAAACAGAGCACGTCGGGTGCAACGGCCGTTGATGGCGATCGCGTCGCCTGCCTGCCTATAAATACCCCGGCAATGTGCTCCTCCCCGACCATCAAAACACAGATCAACACCTCCAATCTGCTTAGTATACTGGCACTGCTCTCTCAAGATTGGAGAAGTAGTGACTTGTAATACTACTAGCAAAGATGGCCGCCCTCTCCTCCTGGGTCGTTGCACTTGTTGCACTCTTCTCCCTCCTTGTCACGTATGCCTCCGGCGCCCGGCCGGTCAACTATAACGCCTCCGCCTTCACTGCCGACCCCAACTGGGAAGCTGCCAGGGCCACATGGTACGGCGCGCCCACCGGTGCCGGCCCCGACGACGAAGGTACGTACATGACGGCGCATGGCGCTCGTATATCGTTAGCGATCGATCGTTAATAGGCTTGCATGTCGCGTTCTTTCCGTCGATCGACTGCCCAATATGCGGCGGCTCATGCATGGCGTGGCACTGATCCATGTGTGCTGATGCGCAGGTGGTGCGTGTGGGTTCAAGAACGTGAACCAGTACCCGTTCATGTCCATGACGTCCTGCGGCAACGAGCCCCTGTTCAAGGACGGCAAGGGCTGCGGCTCCTGCTACCAGGTAGATTAACTAGCTAATTGGTCAATGCTTTTTCCACGACGGACGTTAATGTTGGTGCCTGCCCTGTTGGAAGTGGAGTTGGGTCGAGAAGGACGCAGCTTTGACCGTTTGCTTTGCTTTTGCAGATAAGATGCGTCAACCACCCCGCCTGCTCCGGCAACCCGGAGACGGTGATCATCACCGACATGAACTACTACCCCGTCGCCAAGTACCACTTCGACCTCAGCGGCACGGCGTTCGGCGCCATGGCCCAGCCCGGCCGCAACGACGAGCTCCGCCACGCCGGCATCATCGACATCCAGTTCAAGAGGTCGGTGGTATTCAATATTCGTTGCACGATCGAACCAGCTTGGCCCTACCTGAACAGAATCATAAGCCATAGCTCACCTAGCTACTTGTGCTGTGGAGCCCTTGTACTATTGCTAAACCAGACACTTTAACGTACGATAGCGACTGGGACCCAAAGGAGATTCGCAGGCATACCCTAATTAGTGCAGCCACCTTACAATTTGTCGGCTCCGGTTGTTACGTACTCCTACTCTGAACATCATCGATCAACAAAATCAAAAGATGATCCGAAGCAAACACGTAGCACTGACACATGGATTGCTGGTTCACGCAGGGTGCCCTGCAACTACCCTGGCCTGAAGGTGACCTTCCACGTTGAGGAGGGCTCGAACCCCGTCTACTTCGCGGTGCTCGTCGAGTACGAGGACGGCGATGGCGACGTGGTGCAGGTGGACCTCATGGAGGCCAACTCGGCGTCGTGGACGCCGATGCGCGAGTCGTGGGGCTCCATTTGGAGGCTGGACTCCAGCCACCGTCTCACGGCGCCCTTCTCGCTCCGCATCACCAACGAGTCCGGCAAGCAGCTGGTGGCCAACCAGGTCATCCCGGCCAACTGGGCTCCCAGCGCCGTCTACCGCTCCATCGTCCAGTACAGCTAATCCAATCTTATTGTAGCGGCGGCAGCATAAGCAAGCTCTGCGCACGAATATCCATTCATTCGAAATCATTGCCTTGATTCGGTATTGTATCGACTGTTGCATCGGATTAAGGAGGTTAAATTAGGTGAGGCGTTGGGTGTCAGATGAACGTCGTTGAATTGTGTGTCTTGAAGATGATCAGTGGGATATGGAGGAGGCAAGTTAATTTGCATGTGCTCTCCCGCCTACTGTCACTGTACCAGTGTGTAACTAGCTATCCCTGCTTCCATCTCTGTCAAACAACTTTTGTCTAAACCAGTACTCACACTTCATCAGTTTTAACGTTGTGATCAAACCTGCGTATGCGCACCAAGCATGCACTGGGGGAATCTGCTCCTGACTCTGTAACCAACGTACGGCCTGGTGGAAAGACTTCTGAATCGGATGATTAAGATATGGAGGTTGAGAAAGGGAACTTTCTTGAACGTAACTGCACTTGATGTAAAAGAAGAACGCCGTGCTCTGTTCAGCCATTATTCACTTGACTTACGAAGCAGATAGAGAAGAAAAACCTATCATCGATGTCTTTTTGTCAGACAAGAGAAAGGGAAAAGGACCCTTCCCCCCTTTTCGTTTGTCTCAACAGTTAGCTGAGGAAAGGGGCAGAGCAACTGACTCATGACGGATTCAGGCGCATGTGCGGGCGAGAAGTCGGATGCCGACGGCTGCGCGCGTTGCATCGGCATGTGAGGTGCGGGCCACGGCGAATGCAACCGCCTCCGGCCGGTGGAACCAGAAATTGGCAGGCAAAATGGAGTGATCAGCGGAGCTCTTGCACCAGCTTTCGTGGCCCCATTCTCAGGCTGAGCTTTCAGCGCGCGATCTCCCGCTCGATCGCGTCTCGGTTGTTCCGCGGCGGCGGCGCGCGCGAGCAACTTGTGGGGTGCGGTGTTTCGCTGAGTGGTCACCGTGCGCGCACGGCCGCACGGGCTGCTTGCTTGCTATGGTAGACTAGCTGCTGGCTGCCCGTGAGCATCGCCGGGCCTAGGTACAACAGCATCCTTTGCGATGTTGTCGGGCTGCATCAGCATGTACCATATGCAGCACAATTTCTTCTTCTTTTTGATAGATATGCAGAACAATTTTTTTGCTGTGATACAAGTTTGTATGTGTAGCCATGGCCCATGGCGCCATCGCATGACACTCAATGTGGTGTAGGCTAAGCAGGTTTTGCAGGCTTCCAGCCAAGGTGTTTTGACATATTTGTAGAGACAAATTGACGGTCAAATTCCATGCGTTCATTCTGAGACAACCGAATTTGCTGCCTTTTTTTTCCAGGTGTTGCTTCTTGTGAGTATCTTGCGTTAGCCGGTGGGCGAAATGTTTGAACAACCGAAACGCGAGATGCGTTGTACAAGTGCAAAGTAGACAGTTTGAGAGTACCATTAGCACAATAATCCATGGAAGGAAAAAAGGGATAATTCACAGTATACCGTTACTCCAAAGGTTGGCATAACTTGGGTTACCACTCTAAAGAAAATTCTCCATACCATACCACTTCAAAGGCTTTTAGATGCACACAATATCATTACCTCACATTTCCTGTCTGTTCATTCATTTTGCAGATTCTAACCCATGTGAAATGTCAATCATGCCTCTCCTTCTCTCGATCTTGACTCCGTGCGGCCAGAACACCACCACACCGCCACTTTCTTCCCTGACCCGGTGAGCCTCACCGAGCACAATCCACCACATCCGTGAGTTCCTTGCATTTTTGTTCATGTCATATCATGTTCCCTATCCTCTTGATCATTTTACCTCAACAAATTGAAGGAAATCAGAGGGCGGAAGCTTGCGGGAACACCTTCGGTGAGGCAGTTTCACGTTGATGCTAAAACATGATACAAAGGGAGATATATATCAGTGGCGGATCCAGGAAAATTTTTTGGAGAGGCTGAAGTACCTTCAGCTCGACCTCAGCCCCTTCTACATTATACATCCATGGCTAAAAATTTAGGAAGGGCTCCAGGGGGCTCCAAGGGTACGGTAGCGGTAGGGGGCTCGAGCCCCCGCCCCACCGCTGGATCCGCCGCTGATATATATAGATGAGATTGTATGGCCGATTACCTAAAACAAAACGGAAACAAACTCTTCCCTTCTATCTCTAACAGATTGATCTTTCTATCTATAACCAGCCACATTATCTCTATCTATATTTGTTACAAGGATATCTAGATGTCTAACACAAATTTCTTGAATTTTGCTGTTGATCACCGGAATCGGCGTCGTCTTCTTCGTCACTATGTCCACACCGTGGTCATCGATTCCACCACTTCTAGTGAGCCTGGTCGCCGCCGTCCGCACCTTCGCTCTCCTTAATGTGTTCTATACTGTGCTTGTGATGCTGCCGCACCATGGCCGAGCTCAGCCACGCTCCGGCCATGCACCTCGCACCGATGCACTTCCGAAGATGCCCTGTTGCTATGCGTGTGCCACCTACCAGAGTCTGCCACTGGTTCACCATCGCCCTTTGCCCTGGTCACTGCCGCACATCGTCATGCCGCTTTGGCCGTGGAACCGCCCGGGGCATAATTGACATTTCGTATGGGTCAAGATCTATAAAATGAATGAAAACGCAAGAAATGAGAGGTAATTGCATTATGTAAATCTAAAGGGAAATTTTACCATTCTTGAGGGGGAAGAGGTACCAAATTTGAGCCGTTGATCACACTGATCGGACGACTGAGATTTGGCAGTAACTAGTGGTACCGGACGCGAGATACCAAGAGGTACCAAATTTTGAGCCGTTGATCACACTGATTGAACGTCTGAATCTAATTTGATACCTCTTGGTACCTTGTACCTCTTGGTACCTCCTCAAGGATAGGAAAACTGCTCAAATTTAAAAGTTCTTGGAGTGATATAGTATGAAGAAATTTCTATGAAATGGTATTCCAAGTTATACCAACCTTCACAACGGTATAGTATGAATTACCCCGAAAAAACACGTGCACACCGTGTATACGTCATGCGTGAGGAAAAAAGGATGCAACATGACGTGCTCTAGCTAGCGCCACCGACAACTGCAGGAGACAGCAGCTGCGCAGCGTGGGGAGTCCGCCTCCGCATTTGCGCATGTATGATCGGGGCCGTCCATATGTGATCTCATGGCCTAATTAAATTGTGCGCAGTCCTCTCCAGTTGTACTGCAGGGCATCCTTGGGAAGTTGATGGTTTCCCCCGTTTGAGCAAGTGAAATCGCAAGTTGACCTTGACAATTTATTGACATGCTTGGGGAGTTCGGTTTCTTCCAAAAGTTATTCCATGAGAAACTGGTAAGGAGTACACCTGTTCATGGGGCCGGAACGGTGGAAAGCACGGTTTTGAGAAATATTTCCACTTTCTACCCTCTTTAAATTCTTTGAAAATATTAAATGGTTGTAGTATGCTATTTAATAGAAATATGTATGCCCATTGCTTTTTTCTTAGATTTATTGTTCACTGGTATGTCGCACGATGGATTATAGACAAATATTGTGAAATGGAGGGAGTATTTGTTAGTTGTACATTTTTTTTAGATAAAGGATATAATATCCGGCCTCTATATCCACTTGGGATATACACAGCCAAAAGATACACGAGCTCTTAGGCTCAAAGCCTCAACATTGAGGAGTACACAACAGCAAGAAAAGAGCGCTTAAAGACTATGAAAAAGTTAGAAAAACTAAGTTTCAGCACTTCTTCATCGTCCTTGCTTTCAACCAAGCCCCTAACCTCCTCCAACTGAACCACCCAAACTACAGTCTACTTTGCGTGAAGAATCCTCCGAGGCGATGTCTCCAAAGAAGCGACGAGGGTCGCCGATGCCGCCCGCCTCAACGAGACAAGGCTTTCACCTGGAGAATAGAGTACATGAGGTCTATGGAGTGCCATGACAACCCTTCAGGAAGGAAAATGGCGTCCAAAGACGTCATAGTTATCGAGACCGGTAGGAACACCGGCACGGCTTTCGCCAGCACCTCCACGGCAACCCCGCACTACACACACAAAGAAGATCGCCACCATCACACCGGGATCTACACGCCTTAAGGCCATAACAAAGCCATCCTGACCTCCACGACGAGCCGCGCCCGCCGAGCCACGCCGAGCCATGGAACCTGGGCAACCCAAAGACCACGACTTGCCGCTCCCACCAATGCCGCCATCGCCGATCGGCCCCTCGGGCCTTAATGAATCGGTCCATATCAAGCATCAAGCCGCTGGACCTCACAGAGATGTCATCATCCAGCATCGGCAGGAGGAGCAGCGAAACGCCCGAGGAGTTCCCAGCCCCAGCCCCGCCGCCGCCGCCGTGGCGCCGGTCCTCCAGAGAGAGCGCCAGGCCCGTCACCGCCGAGCCCGTCTGCAGGAAATCGATGAACAACATCTCCGAGTTCTCCCCAGCAGCTCCTGCTCCCTCGGCTTTGTTAGTTGTTAGTTGTACATGAGCTCCATAAAATGAACATGTTCTAAAACAATTACTATATATGAAATACATAAATGATTGGTTCAATGATACCGAGATTCCTGTCCATGTGCATTGTAACTGACCTGCATTTGGTTTTCAGTTGTTCCCGAATATCGCGAGTCCTAACACAACGTCATATCAATGTATATTTTGATCTGAAAGAGATTACATATTTGCTACACATGAGTAATACGGAAATCACATAGATGTACATTTTGATCTGAAAGAGATTACGGATTTGCCATACATCACTTGAGTAATATCGGAATCCGTTGATTCTCTTAACAATGGATATGATTGAAGATTCGTGCCTCCGGTGTCTCACTTGAGTACATATGATTGCAGATTCGTCCTAAATTTTATGGGTTTACGTCAGCGGCGTCTCCGGCGAAGCTAACGTCATCGCCCTTGCCACTATTGACAATGGACCCTTCTTTTCCTTGGTTTAAGGGGCTGTTTGATTGCTAGCTACATTTTACCAATAAAAATTACCACACTTACCTAAGTTAAGGTGCTCAAATTCTTTGCCACACCTTAGCAAGTCTAAGGGAATCTTGCCACACTTTTTTGAGTCATTGACGCGTGGGATCTAGTTTGCTGGAAGGGAATCTTGCCACAACTGTGGCTGGAACCAAACAGCTCCTAAAGTTAGTCAAACTTGCCTAACCTTAGGTGTGGTCAGGGGCGGAGCCAGGAATTGGATATAGGGGAGGCAACATGGATAACAAGTAGAATAGAACCAATGAACCATGTCGAGTTTACCGATCCAATAGTCACATATCAGATAAATATGTTTCGCAAATTACAATGCAAAGAAAATCACATATATTTGCAACATGGAAGCTCTTTCTTGACTTGAGAAATTAGTTCGATAATATTTTTCCACTAGAGTGCATATATTTGCTATGTCAAAGGTGTCCAACCTTGGATCCAAAGAGGCACAAAGGGACAAAAGCTCTATCGCTTGAGAACTGAATTGATCTTCTAGCTCAATCAATTATTGATCAATTGCAACATTAAACACATCTACTTTGTAATGGTGAAAGGCTCTGGTGTTATATAACTATGATGGATATGATGAAAATACAGTTGTATTTCTTATACAACTACTACAGCTCTTATATCTATCTTGTTGATCTACATTGTTATAAACTGGATCCACCAAAATCAATGGTGTATATCTTTCTCTTTTTTCTTCGATTAACGTGAGAATTTCTAGCCCTGAGAGCGAATACAATGGCTTCTTTTTCTATGGTTTTAATGACATAATAGATTTGGAGGGTTAAGCATCCCCAATCTTAGAGAGTTAAATATGTGTTTACTTGCTTCTTGGATTTGGAGATATCTGCGGGATGAGTAAGATTTGGAAGAAGATCATTGATTTCAAATATAGTTTGCATAACTCCAATCTTTTTTCCAGTTGAAAAACTAAATTCTGGGAAGACAACTGGTTTGGTAATTCTAGCTTAGCTATCCAGTACTGGGAAGTTTATATACTGGTTCATGAAAAAATTGTTGTGGTTCTGATGTTTTGGGATGGGTTAAATTTGAAGTTTACCTTTAGACATTGTGTGGATGATAGAATTATGATGCTTTGGTTGGAAGTGGTTCAGATTGCTCAGTCCATTCAATTCTCTGATAATGAAGATACTATGGTTTGGAAATTTAACTCATTCGCCTTTAAAGACTCTTTACGTCTTGTCATTAATTCGATGAGAGTCATACCCATGCTCCTGCCTGCCTGCTGTAGAAAGTTGGGGGGTGCCAGGCCCCCCTCAGCCCCCCCTTCTCTCCGCCACTGGGTGTGGTAAACTGTGGCTGGCAACCAAACACCCCCTAAGGTTTTGAGTTATCGTTAGCGACGAAGGCAGCAACAGTGTGGAGAGGCAGTGGCCTGAGGAAAGGAAGACAAAGAGGCGCCGGAGGAGGACGCGGCGACCGCCGGAGACGGAAGGCACGTCTCACGATAGGGGTGGTGCCGGCACAGTGCGGGACGACGACGAACGACGTGAATACATAGCGATGGTAGGCGAAGGGAAATGAGGGGATTGAGACAGACACACGTCAGGAATCAAGATAGGGTGGGGGTTTGATCCAATGGTACAAAACTCATCTGACTTTTTGCCAAAACAAAGAAACATTTGACCTGTGCATAGAAATCATTGGCATGTCCTGACGTACAGTACGAGTGTACGTCCATGGCGTAACATGCGATTACTGCCAAGATGCGATTTTTATAAGAGTACGCTCGTAAACCGAGGCCCCATTCCTCCGTGATTCGCTCCGTGGCCATGTGACGAAGCTCTGACACTGCACGTCGGGTGCAAGTGCGCGACGACTATCGATGCCGAATTGCCGATCCCATTTCACTCACCGCCTATAAAATGCCCCGGCAATGAGCACCCATCCGGCCATCAAAACACAAATCACGACTAAGCAAGTACACAGCAACTCTTAGGAGGTTCTTGACTTGTAGTTGCAGTACTAAGATGGCCGAGGTCTCCAGCAATGCCGTTGCGCTTGTTGCACTCTTCTCCGTGCTCGTCGCGTATGGCTCTAGCGTCCGGCCGGTTGACGCCGCCGGCTGGCTCCCAGCCAAGGCCACCTGGTACGGCGCGCCCACCGGTGCCGGCCCTGATGACAACGGTATGCCGTATGCGTGTGTATATATACGTGCCGATCGATGCACGGAGCGTGGATGCCAATGCGGTAATACTCTTTTGGCCATCTGCAAACTAATGTCGTGGCGATGATCGATCTGCAGGTGGTGCTTGCGGGTTCAAGAACGTGAACCAGTACCCGTTCATGTCCATGACGTCCTGCGGCAACCAGCCCCTGTTCCAGGACGGCATGGGCTGCGGCTCCTGCTACCAGGTTACTACCTTTATTATCAATCATAGATAGAAGTCGTTTATGAATATTGACATAATCTCTCAAACATAAATATATTTACCATTTTTATTGTAAGTATTTATAAAGGCTAACAAAATTACAATATTATGAAAGTACTTTTAGGTAAATCTACTTAATTATATCAGTTCGTATAGTTGATATAAATATTTATAAAAATATGACTAGTTAGAATTAAAATAGTTTGTATTTGAATGCATTCTAGTCGGCGCCTATACCTTTTTTTTAGACACCACAAAATCATAAAAAAAAAAGTCAAGTGGCCCTAGACACCACTTTTTTTCCTAGAGGGTGTTGTACTGCTTGTGTTGACCTCATGCTTGCTTTTTTAGGTGCGATGCGTCAAGAACTCCGCCTGCTCCCGCAAGCCGGAGACGGTGATGATCACCGACATGAACTACTACCCGGTCGCCAAGTACCACTTTGACCTCAGCGGCACGGCGTTCGGCGCCATGGCAAAGCCCGGCCGCAACGACGAGCTCCGCCACGCCGGCATCATCGACATCCAGTTCAGGAGGTTGGTAACATGTCTGACACAAACTCCTCGAACCTGAACCTGAATAGAATCATCTTTTCAATTGCATTGCTTTGTCTTGCCCAACAAACTCTAACGACAAGTTCATGAACTGGGGCCTAATGAGATACGCAGTAATGATTCAGGAACGAAAACGACCTTAAATACGTCATGACCTCTTTAATTTGCTCCTACTTTGGCCATTGATCATTTTGAATGGCCAACGACAATATGATATGATCTGACGCATCGCCGTTGGTGCAGGGTGCCATGCAACTACCGGGGTCTGAACGTGAACTTCCACGTGGAGGAGGGCTCGAACCCCGTCTACTTCGCGGTGCTCGTCGAGTACGCGAACCGGGACGGGACCGTGGTGCAGGTGGACCTGATGGAGTCCAAGTCGGCGTACGGCGGCCCGTCCGGCGTCTGGACGCCGATGCGCCGCTCTTGGGGCTCCATCTGGAGGCTGGACTCCAACCACCGCCTCCAGGCGCCCTTCTCGCTCCGTATCCGCAGCGAGTCCGGCAAGACGCTGGTGGCCAACCAGGTCATCCCGGCCAACTGGAGGCCTAACACCAACTACTACTCCGCCGTCCAGTTCCGTTGACCGCTCCGATCGAGGTCTAGTTAATCTGATGCATGCTGTGTGAATGTGTGTATTAGGTGCCTGCTTTGTCGTTGTGTGTATTATACACAGTGTGTACGTCGTACTGTCATTAAGTATGCTAGATCTGTTCCTCTCTCAAATGTGCATTTCCATCGTGCTGTATCAATACTGCATCTCACAAGTACAACGTACCGGTGGAGCAAGAAATTAAACACCACCTTATCAGTTTATATTGAGTTCCAGTAATATATAATACATGTTGATCTAAATTATTAGACAAAGTGAGAACGAAAACCCAAATAAAATACTACGTATGTATATCCGCTCTATGGATTGCTAGGCTATTAGCGAATTTTGGGGCGCAACTTATTCCATGGTTGTTCCGTGGCGTGCGGTGTTCACCAGCCGCCGGCTGCACGCGAGCATCGCCGGGCCTACGTACGTGCACAACAGTATACTGCGATTTTATTGGGTTGCATGTACCATATGCGAACAATTCTTGCTATGAAGTCGCCTGAAAAAAAAATCTTGCTACGATGAAATAAGTCTGTATTATGATAGAGTTATTTTTGGTATACAACTTTACTTTCTATAATTGAAATATAATTATATTTATTATATAACTCTAATATCTATATATATATAATTAATCAACACCGTTGTACTTTAGCCCCACCCAAAATAAGTGACGGAGATTCTTCTCTTTTTCTTCCGATTAATATGATAATTTCTACTCTTTTTAGATTAATGTAAGATTTTCTTACCTTTAAAACAAAGAAGTCGTTTTGAATATCACCAAATGTTTTTATTTACATAGATAAATTTAACCACCCTTTGACTATACGTGGTTGTACGTATTAATTGAAGTATCACACACAGGGTCCACACGATATCACTCTAGAAAGTTGGATACAATGATTGCTCCCAATGATTCCGAGATTGGTGTGCACGCACGTATTGTAATTTGTAATCGATCGAGCTGCGGTTCGGTTCCTACGGACTATGGTCACCGGTTGCTTGCGCCCGAATCCCCTGTTTCCTAGCTAATCCAACGGTCAGAGATCGAGCTGTGCCTGTGCATCTCGATCTGAGAGGAGAGATTATTCGCAAGAATCACTGGCGGCGGGAAAGTAGTACTAGTCCACGATAACGTAACATGCGATAACTGCCGAGGTGCGATTTTATAATGGTACGCTCGTGAACCGAAGCCTCCATTCCTCCATGATTCGCTCCGTAGCCATGTGACCTAGGCGCGTCGGGTGCAACGGCCGATGATGCCGACTTGCCGATCCCATTTCATCGCCTAGTTGCCTGCCTATAAATACCCCGGCAATGTCGTCCTCCGACCATCAAAACGCAAACCAGACAAGTGCTACCAGTACCATAGCCTACAACCGTCCGTCAGGATTGAAGGTTAACTGGCAGTAGAAGCTAAGATATACATGGCCGCCCTGTCCTACAAGGTCGTCGCACTTGTTGCACTCTTCTCCCTCCTTGTCACACATGCCTCCGCGGGTACGCCTTACAGCTCCGACTGGCTCCCTGCCAGGGCCACCTGGTACGGCGCGCCCACCGGCGCCGGCCCTGACGACAACGGTACGTGCCGATCGATCGGTGCACGGCGCGTGCATGCTAATGCAGTGATGCTCTTTTGGCCGGCCGTCTGTGAGTTGGACTAATGCCGTGGGGTTGATCGATCTGCAGGAGGTGCTTGCGGCTTCAAGAATGTCAACCAGTACCCGTTCATGTCCATGACGTCCTGCGGCAACCAGCCCCTGTTCGACGACGGCAAGGGCTGCGGCTCCTGCTACCAGGTACGTAAACTAGCTTCACCACGGCGCCGACCAGGTTGAGCTATTAATTAGTTGATGCTAATAATTAAATTTGATTGGTCAAAGCTAACAGTAGCTCTGTTTTCGATGTCACTGTTAGCGAACGCCCTGCCGTGAAATTCGTGGTAACTTGTAGTAGCACCAGTACGTTGGTTGACCTTGTGCTTGGTTTTTCAGATACGATGCGTCGGAGACTCTTCCTGCTCCGGCAAGCCCGAGACGGTGATCATCACCGACATGAACTACTACCCCGTCGCCAAGTACCACTTCGACCTTAGCGGCACGGCCTTCGGCGCCTTGGCGAAGCCTGGCCTCAACGACAAGCTCCGCCACTCCGGCATCATCGACATCCAGTTCAGGAGGTCAGCAGTACTAACACAAGCTAATTTGGTCCCTACGTGAGCAGAATCGTTTTGCCTGTACTTCTTGCCTAATCAGCTCTAACGACAACGACCACTACTTACTTAAACTGGGACAAAGAAATCCTGAAAAATGAACGATTCAGAGATTAACGTAAAAAAGAACCTAAATTGGTATCGAAAACTTGTCGTTTTTGCTTGTTACGGCAGTTTCAATTAACCAACCCATGCATCGATCGTTCATGCAGGGTGCCCTGCAACTTCCCGGGCCTGAATGTGAACTTCCACGTCGAGGAGGGCTCGAACCCCGTCTACTTTGCGGTGCTCGTCGAGTACGAGAACCGGGACGGCGACGTGGTGCAGGTGGACCTCATGGAGTCCAAGTCGGCGTACGGCGGGCCGACCGGCGTCTGGACGCCGATGCGCGAGTCGTGGGGCTCCATCTGGAGGCTGGATTCCAACCACCGCCTCCAGGCGCCCTTCTCGCTCCGCATCCGCAGCGACTCCGGCAAGACGCTGGTGGCCAACCAGGTCATCCCGGCCAACTGGGCGCCCAACACCAACTACCGCTCCATCGTCCAGTTCAGTTAACTGCTCCGATCGCCCGACGATCAAGTAGCCACAAGCTTGCGCCCTGGCCGGCTACAATCACTCGAAATCGTTGGCTTAATTTATTTCGTACTGCGTGTATCATTGCAATTTGCATGGGATTGATAGGGATTTTAAATCAGTGTCTTGGAAATGTGTGGGAAATGGAGGAGAGGCAAGTATGCATGTGCTCTCCCGCCCACTGCATGTCACCATACCAGTGTACAATTACCAAATCAGGGTTATAAATTTTATACGGTATGTGCTATTTAATTATGCACTTCTCTGATTTGTGCATTCTGGCTTGTTTAGTCCCAGTACTTCCGTTCTCTGTATTTCCATTGTGATCAATCAGAATTGCATATGAGCACCACAATACATTGTGAGATTGGACGAACAGGATCTGGAATTTCTAAGTCTAACCAACCGCAAGGTTTTGGCTTCCACAGCCTAATCAATGCATTGAATTTCTGAATCAGGTGATTCAGATTTAAGTTAGATGTTTAGATAGGGAATTAGTAGTATTATTTGGTATAAAGACGGATCTGCGGTTGACTTGGAATATACCGCTTTTTCAGAACACTGCAGACACCAATCGGAGAGCTAAAGAGTGGACAATAAAGCTGAAGAAGTTTTCTTTATCTGATTTGGCAATCCTGAAAAGCTCATCATAATTATCACAGGGACCAAAGCAAGCATACTTAATTACAGTGATTAGTGCGTTGATTGAACGCAAAGGATGCTAATCCCCCAACATTAGTCTCTTTCGCTCCAAAGCTTTCTTCAGTAACCAATTCTACAACCGTCGGTCTCAGAGTAGAGTACTGATCGTGGATGGCTTCTTGCTTTCATATAAGAGTCATATGGCCGCTTACTAGTAGTAAAATTTACCTGCAGACCTACTGGATTCTCGCCGTAATTATTGGCGTCAAACCGTCACTGAGCACGGCTGACTGCAATTAAGGGCAGCTTCAGCGCCGCACGCCCGTCGAACAGACGACTTGTGTTAAAAAATGGTAACCGTGATGTCTGCCGAATAGCATCCCTTCTTTAAACAGCGTTCAGAGATGATCGAGAATGGATCTCTGATTCAGGGGGGAAATGAAGAAAATTGCGATACGCTCCGCAATTCCATGAACATGATTATCGAAGAATATAGATGGTGATACTACGTTTTTCTAGGAGAGAAACATGGTCATACCTTAATGCTAGTCCACTGAAAACCACTCAAGGATTTCCATAAAAGAAAAACTACACAAGTAGTTCATGGTGATGATATGCCTTGTGCTCTGCTCACTTTTTTTTCACCTAAATTGTTCTGCAGATATAGAGAAAGCGCACATAGGTAGCCTATTAGCCTCCCCATTTGTGGTTTATCAGAACAGTTAGCCGGGAAAGGGACAAGGTAACTGAATCAAGTACTCAACTCATCATGGCTTCAGGTGCATGTGCGGGCGAGAAGTTGGACGCCGACGGCTTGCATCCAACGCATGTGAGGTTGCGCGGATACTCCAACTTGCATATTTTTGGCTATTTCGCACGCAGAAATGGCGCCCTCGCAGCAGATTTCCGGGATCCACTGGCCGCCGATGCCCACCGCGCGTTGCCGGCCGGCACATCTCTCAAACTGAGCTTTCAGCGATCTCCGCCCCGCGCTTAATTGTCCTGTGGCGCCGCGACGAGTGTTTGTCGCGCGCACGCACGGGCTGCCGCTGATCGCTGCTCTGCCTGTGACAGCGCCACCACACTGCCCGGCCACTGCAGATGCGTTGTTGTATGTGAAGTTATTCAGCTGCATCTACGCAAAACTGAGCAGCATTTGTCAAATTATTTTCTGAGAAGCATCGATGTGTAGGCTTTAGCCATGGTTGACTCGGTGGTAAAGTTAACTGATATTATGCTGAGTGAAGAGATCGAGTTGCGCACGTTTATTGATCTGAGATAACCAGATTTCAGGCCTGTTTTTCCGGTGTTGGTTCCTGTTAGCTAGCTGAAGTATTATCCTTTGTTAGTCGACACTCGGCAGACGGAATGTTTGAACAACTGAGAAAACAAAGATGTGCTACGCTGCTACGCATGCATCCAGACTGTTGCAGGTCACTACGAGCAGATCGAACAACCGATATAAGATACAAAATCACAGCAGGGCCAGGGCAGACGCCATGAAGGAAACAAGAAGAGCAACATCGGGTATGCGTGCTAGCACGTAGTTGCACCACATGTGAATCGAATGCGTGCAATCATATCGGCGAAACTCAGTCAGATGCAGGTTGGCATTGCTTGCAAGCTTAAGCGAGTGAACATGTGAAATGCCATCTGCACACAAGTTCACGTAGGCAGATTGGTGTGGTCAAGACAACACGAGCGGGAAGTGGATTACCGGAAGGAATGCCGCGACGTGCTCCATTCGGATATCACGGAGTCCGTCCCGTGATTAGCCTGATTAGTTTGAAATGGCGTCGGCGATGTCGTGGTTGGATTGGAATTTTCATCACGGCTCACATGAATCCACTGTTGGAGATGTCACTTAAGTTGACCGGGAGAGCGCATGAAAGCAACGAGCAGACATGACTCTGCACTTTAATTACTCCTACCGTACTACCACTAAACAGTAGCAGTTCTTGTGATAATGTGCAGCCCCAAATTTCATCCATTTAGAAGTCATTTTGGGTTATTTGGCATACAAAATATTGTTTAGATATATTGTAGGCTGAAATTGAGGTTGTTTGTAATATTTCTCAACCTTAGGATTGTTTTGCAAATCTGTCATTTTAAGTCTAAAGCTAACCTCAACCAGAGTAGTGACTAGTCGTATTTGGCTTGAGAGAGAATTAGGATTAGTAAGAAAAGAGGAAAGACTTTGTTACCAACAAATCTACAAATTTGAGTGAGAAGATTGGGGATTGGATTCTCCCCCACCTTGTTAATTGTTAATTCCGATTCTTGTATTCATTTCATCTTTATAGTGAAGATTAGTCTCACCGCTGCCCGTGGTTTTTCCCTATGAGGAGTTTCCACGTAAATCTTGTGCCTCCCTTGATTTGATATTCTCTTTGTCATATGTGAAAATTTGAGTCATCATCTTGGTTGCTATTGATTTCTTTGCTCAAGTTGATGGTATATGATTTGAGTTGACATATGAGATGTCACATATGTGTTCTTTGATATATAGATGATGATGTTGGAATATTGACATTCTAGTGAGCTAATCTTGCAAGTATATTTATTTTAGAAAATTTGGACAGCTTGGTGCTTGTAGATTTGAAAACAAAGGGTTACTTATTAGTTGTATGCACATAAAGAGTTTAGTGAAATGCTTGTAAGGAGATAGCTCACTGTTTTTGTCGCTTTTGCTGTCCTGCCGTGCTCACATAGAGGTGTAACTTTTGGGTTGTTGCGTGCTACTAGTGAAACTTCCAGGTGGTTAAGCACATTGGCGATTCAAATCGTGATTGGGCACCTTTGCCCTTTTCACCCAAATCTTTGCTTTATTCCACTTTGTTTTCATCCATTTAGAAGTCATTTTGGGGTATTTGGCATACAAAATATTGTTTAGATATATTGTAGGCTGAAATTGAGATTGTTTGTAATATTTCTCAACCTTAGGGGTTTTTTTGCAAATCTACCATTTTAAGTCTAAAGGTAACCTGAACCAGAGTAGTGACTAGTCGTATTTGGTTTGAGAGAGAGTTAGGGTTAAGAAGAAAAGAGGAAAGACTTTGTTACCAACAAATCTATAAATTTGACTGAGAAGATTGGGGATTGGATTCTCCCCCACCTTGTTAATTCCAATTCTTGCATTCATTTCATCTCTATAGTGAAGATTAGTCTCGTCGCCGCCTGTGGTTTTTCCCTATGAGGGATTTCCACGTAAATCTTGCGCCACCATTGATTTGATATTATCTTTGTCATATGTGAAGATTTGAGTCATCATCTTGGTTGCTATTGATTTCTTTGCTCAAGTTGATGGTATATGATTTGAGTTGACATACGAGATGTCACATATGTGTTCTTTGATATATAGATGATGATGTTGGAATATTGACATTCTAGTGAGCTAAGTTTGCAAGTATATTTATTTTAGAAAATTTGGACAGCTTGGTGCTTGTAGATTTGAAAACAAAGGATTATGCACATAAAGAGTTTAGTGAAATGCTTGTAAGGAGATAGCTCACTGTTTTGTCGCTTTGCTGTCCTGCCGTGCTCACATAGAGGTGTAACTTTTGGGTTGTTGCGTGCTACTAGTGAAACTTCCGGGTGGTTAGCACATTGGCGACTAAACCGCTGACAGTTGGGCACCTTTGCCCTTTTCACGAAATCTCTGCTTTATTCCACTTTTTCAATGAAAAGCTCTTCACTTTGAACATGATATTTCTTTTCATAAAGAAAACCAAATGATACTATCATTAACACCCACGGTGCTTAATTCGTCCGTTGAAAAGAAGATGAGAGAAATCCCGACCTAGCTACAATTCCTGTTGCGGCCATCCGGCCCGATTGATGGGATTTGTTGCGTTAGTACTCAGCCGAAGTCCACATTGGAACGGAATCTCGTGCTGTATATGAAGCCCACATTAAACACCATAGCAGGAGCAGCAGAAGCACGTAGCATGATAGCCTCTTACGTTTGTCCGTTTCATTAGGGGTTAAGAGTTGCTGTATCATATGGCCTTTTCGTGTTTGGCCTTTGTGGCGGGAGAGCAGAGGATAGCAGAGCTGAACAGGCCATTGAAGGATGAAAGCAGCAACGGACCAGCCTCCCCATGTGCGCTGCGGACCATGCCTGACCTGCCTCCTCTGCTTCGTCCCGTTCCATGCCCCATCACGCATTGATGCTGCCTACGACCCGTCGATGGCCAATAATAAAGGCCAAACTTGAGATTACGAATCGTCAGCTCCCAGCAGATGGGGTCACTACTTAAGCTACGGTTGATGGTTTTGTATGTATTTTTTAAGACGGCAGCGAATGATAAAGACGTTGACGTTGCCAACATATATAGTTTTGATATCGGAAAATCATACGAATAATATGGCTCAATACAGTTGTTATCATGTGGTCGGGGACACGATACAATGCGGTGGCGGTTGCAGAAACTTTGCAAGGACATCCAATCCAAGCTCCGCTTATTTCGACTTCAGATTCTGGTTTGTTTTTCACTATTTCTAAATTTCATCTTTTTCTGGTTTTTGTCGGTTCTTTTTTCCCGTATTTATTTGTATTGTCCGTGATAGGCTAATATATTTTGTCTATCTTTAAATTTAATTAAGTCACAGAAGTCATTATCAACTACATTGTAATTTAAGCCAGTTACAATACAATTTCAACTATAGGTCGTAATTTTCAGTCCAAATGAGCGGGCTCTCGGTGGACTGATGGTGTGGGGATAGACATTAGATGGTTGGATCATACAACCAAAACAAAAGGAGAGGAGGCGGCCGCGCGTGTGCCCGTGTCCACGGCAAAACCATACGACGAATACGCAACAAAGAGACAAGCGTGCCGAGTAGTGCGACGTGCGGACCACCACTAACTACCGGTCCGGCCGGCAGGGTGCCCCCTGCTGGTTGGTAACGATGGAAAGCTCCAACTTCCTTGGTGTTTCCCTCATGGAGCTCGCTCTTTCTCCCTCTCCCGGTGTGTTTAATGGTCTCCTGTCTCTCTGCGTCTCCGCTCCATGTGAGCCGAGTGGTGTGCGGTCGCTGCCGTTTGGCCCGCGCGCCTGTGGCAACGACGTGCCATGCCATTGGAAAAGAGCTTGCTTAATGCTGTTAGTACACCACCGTGACTACATGGTTTCTAGGAGGACAGCTAGGATGGGAAAGCTATCGAGATGTTGCATGATCACATCTTGTTTGATAAATTCACACTCGTGGTATTTGGAGGTGATTAAGGCCTTGTTCTAAAGTATTGTTATTTTTGCTGAAATAATACTGTAACGCTAAAATAATATCAGAATAATTTGTTAATTTTTTTGAAACATTCAATTAAAGAAAAATAGAGTAAAATAGAAAAATAAAAAAACATTGTTATATTTCTATGGATAATGTAACCGAAAAAGAAAGAGAAAAATCATGTTAAAATATCAATGCGTTCCCAACAGTTTCTAACTTTTGTTAACTAGAAGCCATTGCTGTTTACAAGCCAGATCCTTCCAAGCTCAAGTAAGCTTCTCCTTCTCTTAGTTAAGCTTCTCCTTTTTCTTTTGTTACGTGATAACCAGAGGCTACATATGTCGTATGGCAGTTTTTAAAGTTGACTATAGGACGGGCCGTTGCAAAGTCCCAAACCAGCATTCCATATCGGCTAGAAAGACCCCTAACGTCAACAGGTGAATCTAGGGGTGAAAATGGGTCGGGTTAATCCCGACCGATCCGGCACCGAATCCGATTGGTACCGAATCCGACTAGTACCGAATCCGGAGAAAAAAAAATATGGGTTAGGATATGGTAATAGCAATATCCGTCCGAATCCGAATATCCGTCCGAATCCGATACATCTTCAAGTTTGATTTCAGGTTATTGCTACTATTTGACGTTTCATTTTCTTTTGCAATGGTAAAATAAAATCTTCCACATCAGCTATTAAATAGTAACATCAAGTCGGCGCCCTACTCCATTTATCTTGATCGTATGCATTCTTTACAAACAAGTAAGGGTGCAAATGAAATGGGTTAATCCCGACCGATCCGACACCGAATCCGATTGGTACCGAATCCAGAGAAAAAATATGAGTTAGGATATTGTAACAGCAATATCCGTCTGAATCCGACCCGTTTTCACCCCTAGGTGAATCGGATCGGCTCGAATCTTCAGTGGAAGATGGGAACAACTCGTGGCAATGTCCATGAGCTTACCAGGCAAGTTGGGCCGTCTCGTAAGCAAAATACAGCTTATACACGGCCCGCTTCCATCTCAACAAGCGCAGAAACCCGGAAAAAACACAGCCGGCCATCTACACAAGGGTTGCATGCAATCCGGGCCTCCAGCCCGACACCGAGCTGCCCGTTTTTCGTGTGCGGCGCGTCGCGCCTCTCCACTGTACGCCGGACGGGGAGGTGACTGCGGCCTTGCCGCCCCGACGCCGATGAATCGGATCTGCTACGTTCCAAGTCTGAAGCCGCTACTGCATGCCACTCGCAACTGCAACACCGCCGCGCTCCCTCCTCATGTTTTGACCTTATGCTTTCCTCTGAAAAGTGAAATGGGACGATTTCTTTATCATCTTTTCAAAGCAGATTATCAAACAGTCTTTTCAAAATATTTTATTAGCTTATTGATCGCACGTATAAACCAAATCGTAGCCGAAAAAACCCACAACGCAAAAGCCGTTATTTCTTGTTTGGAATAACACAAAGCTCACGGTCCACTCTACTTCGTGGCCATGTGATTCAGATTTTACAGATAAGATTATGGTAGGAGCTCGGTAGTCAAGACTAGCTCCAGCGCTGTCGTCACCACCCTTGACCCTTTCACGAACAGTGCCAGTCGCATGTTAGGTTTCGCTTGGAATATCTGCTCCGATTCTGGTTCACCGTTCTTGGCCAGCCTTTGGATTGCATCAGAGGTTTGTTGGATCTTAGCTACCGCAATGTCTCCGAGACCGGTAAACGGCTCAAATCGCTGTTAAAACAGTGCCCCTCAGCAGTGACGGCAGAGGCTTTGTGCTCGCGTGCGTGTTTGGCTCCCTCCTGCTCCCGTCCAGCTCCAGAAAAAGGAAGTCTTCCACTTTTTAGCTTATAATTTATATTTTTTTAAATAAATAAATACAATATTTTTTTGTCGTTTTTAAATGATTTATTAAATTATTGATATTCACTTTATTTATATAAGCATTTATATTTAGAACTAAAAAATATAAACTAAAGCCTAAAAGAAGAGGCCGAAGACGTATGTGCTACTTCTGCTGAATTCTGGACAGGCACGAGGTTCTTGGCGCGCAAACCGCAAAGGGAACCTTATGCCAAACCGTGTTGATTTCCTGTTTCGAGATTCCATAAACGTTACAGAACATACGAGTTCGAAAATTCTTGGTGAGAGACCATGTGGTCTAAATCCCATGTTGGTGATGAGTAATTGACACGTGGTTTGGTCTATGTGAGTTTGAGTGATTCGTAACAGGTCGGCATTTGGCGAGGTCGGGTTGTGCCTAGACAGATTTGACGCGTGGGCGTCGGCGCCATGTGGGTCATTTCTCGCTTGAGTAGGATTTGTAGGTGCTAACCATGTTTACATGTGTTTGTACCGTGCTATGCGATGTGTTTGTTTGTCCGTGGTCGCGGGACGCCGAGCGAGTCGTGGCGAGACACGGTGGACCGGACTAGGCGCAGGTGGCGTTGAGGTCAGAATGGTCGGGATGTGTCGAAGACGACGTGGACTCGAGGTGGTTGCGAGGCGTGCGAGACAAGCAATGCGGAAGCTTCCCGGAAGGTGCAGCAGGGGCGTTTCGGTAAAAACGCAGGCTGCAAAAGGAAGTGGGCATTAGCGGGTAAAGCATGAGGTTAGAGGATAAAGCAAAAGCAAAACCCACTTTGGAGAGGCTATAAAGGAGGGTGTCTCTGCATGGTCAAGGTGGCTTTGAGGGTAGGTTTTGCTTTGTGCTTTAGAAGTGGAGAGTTGGTGAGGAGAGACAGAGTGTGTCCCCCTCTCAATCATGTATCTGGGAGTTGAGTTCTTGTGTTCTTGATTGAGCCAAGCATTCATGGAGCAGTAGAGTTGGTGTGAGCTGTGTTGTAATCATTCCTCTGCTGTAATCACGTATCGTGACTCAATGGAATGAATCAATTTGGTTGATTTTACTCTTTGTTCAGTTCTTTGTCAGTTTTCCTTCGATGCCCTCTTAGCTCAATTTCTTGACTTTTTGATTTTCGAGTTCTTGCTTGCTGTGGAGGTGCAAAATGGGTTGCTCAGTGATGGGATAGTGTCTCAAGGTCATTTGATCGATTTCCCATAGAGCCAACTTCATTTTATTCTCAGATTTCAGTTTTGAGCTCCTCTGTTCAGTTCTTGCAAGTTCTAGGGTTTAAGGTAGTTTTTGATTCTCTTTGAGAGATGGGCTAATTTATGGTCTGGGAACCCCTTTGGCTATTGCTCTCATAACTGCAAAATCCCATAAGCCAAGGAGTTGAGACCATGGAGTAATTTGGTTGTCTTGTGCCCTCTCTGAATCTTTCAAGTTTTTCTAGGGTTTGATGGGTTCTTGTGTTTCCCTTGCTGTGATATCATGAAATTGGGTTTGGAGAGTCTCTTGGCTATTGCCAATATATTCCCAAAGTTTCATGTGCAGAGAATCAAGGGTTTGGAAGAAATTTGATTTTTGGGGCTGCACTCTGTAATTTCAGTTTGCACTTCATTTGCTACAATCTGCAGCCACTTCAGCTCCCTTTGTCGTTCAGTGTTGGGCAGCAAAATAGTTGCAGTTTGGCTGCAGTTTGAGTGCTTTTTGGTAGTGCTTCTCTGATCTATTTGGCAGCTGCCTTTTCGGTTGGATCTAACAGTAATTAGGTGCTCTCGGTAGCAAGTTTTTGAACCAATCTGCAGCTCCCTTTTCAGTCTTGTGTGCAGTTTTCTACTTGCTGTTTTCAGCAGGGAAAAATGCATATTTCAGCCGAATGGAACAGCAGATGCTTGGCATTCTCCCTTCCTAATCTGATTGAATGCATGTGCACCATCCTTTGCTGAAATTTGGGCTTGCAGCTTGTGTTTAGATTGCAGTTTCTTGTCAATCTCAGTCTACTGCAGGTTGTCTTTTATTTTCAGCCTCTTGTTTTGGGCTTTCGGTTGGTTTTCAATATCTTGTTGTCAGTTGGTTGCTCATTGATTTATTTTTGTTAGTTTGTCTCTGAGTTGATCTGTAGTCTCTTGGCAAAGCTCTTAATTGGCTCTTTCCTTCGGTCGGTTAAAATCGAGAAGCATGAATTGTTTAGCCTGCATTTTGGGGAAATTTTTTGAACGCTCCATTCACCCCCCTCTGTCGCCTATTTCGATCCAACAATTGGTATCAGAGCCGGTTAGCTCTAATCAATAGATCTTAACCGGTCTCAAGAGCCATGGCGACGGACAAGTACTCGACCAAGCCGCCCGTTTTCGATGGCATCGATTACCCCTTCTGGAAGAGCCGAATGGAGACATACATTCAGGCCCAGGGGTATGCCATTTGGCGGAAGGTCAAGGTATGATTCGTTGTTCCTGCCGATGAGAACATCAACGTGGCAAACATGCCCGATCTTGACCCCGTACGTTTTTTGGACACAAATCGTTGTGCTCATTTAATTAACTGCCCCGATTCGCATGAGCCTTTTCAGATGGCCCATCCTCCTCCCCCTTCGGCCGTCCTCTGCTCTGTTCTCTCGACAGGACCGCAGACCAGTGTGTTCGTTGCACACTCTTTCCCTTTTCCATCGATCCGTTGTTTTGGCCATTGCTCTGCTAGTCGATCAAGACGAGGTCTGATCAACTAGGTTAAGCTGTATGCAATGTGTTGGACCTGTGCGTTTCTGATTTGGAATTGGACGGGCTCTGATAGGGATCGATCTGTTGGTGCATTCTGGACTGGTGCGTTATGTATGCCCATCTGTTTCGGGCAGTGATCGGTTGGGTTTAAGTTTCAGGCTTCCAGCTTATTTTTTACTATTTATAAATTTCGTCTTTTTCTGAACTTGTCTTTTTGTTGAGCTTTTTTACCGGTTCTTTTTTTCTCGTATTTGTTTGTATTATACGTAATGGGCTAACATATTTTTTATATTTTAAATTTTTTTAAATTTAATTATGCTAAATAAGCCTCTGTCAGCTACATTGTTTTTTCAGCTAGCTATAGTGTTTTCAGCTATAAATCATGAGCTTTTAAGCCCAACTGATCACCACCTCCATCCATGGATGCGGCCGGACGTACCTACGCACGCACGCACGCTAGCTGCAGCAACTAACCCATCATGCCAGTTACAAGAACATTAACGCCTTCTACTTCGACCGTTCACGTGAAGTCTCGTGCCTTCCCGTACAGTCAAATTTGATTTTTCTTGCTCAATTCGGAAATTTCCCATTCAAAACCGCTTGCCAGTTTTTGCCATCCGCTTTCCCCATGCCTTTGGCCACTTCAGCCATCAACTAATTAAAATAGGTAATTAAGTCAGCTAATTAGCTGACATAATTACTTACTGTCTGGTGACAAGGTGGTAGGCAGAGAGCCACACGATGGTTGGGTGGCAGGCCCACGTGTTAGCTTCACACCGCTGTCATCCGATTACTGAGAGATAGAAGTGTCATTTTTGCTATTTTCGTGTTATTATAACTATTTTTATAAATATGAATTTGAAAGGTGCGAAAAGTGCTAAAAGTACCTAGTTCTGTTCACGTACGTACTGTTCATCTGATATGAATGAGCAGTGAGCTTTTTGTGCTGTGCCCACACTACTCACGGTTGCTCTTTAATTAAACGGACGATAAGGAACATAGTACTACTCCTAGTTTATTACTTAATTATTTCTAGCTTCTGACGCTCTTAATTTGTACTGTATGCTGCATTTCGTTTCGTGCCCACTTTTCCTTGACCACTAAACAAGCTACCGTAGCCTGCCCCTGTTGGTCCATGATATGTACATATAACGGACCTGCATTTGCAAAACACTACTAGACTAGTATATATATCGAGCATACAATCTTCAGATTAGCTTCAAACGTGTTTGGACTTTGGACTAGTACAAGTAGAGCGTGGCTGGTTTCATGCAGGTACGTACGCTGCTTCGGTACGTACACGTACGTACTAGAGTGAATTAAGGTCCTGATCAACTCGGCTTCGGCTTCTGACTTATTTTTCACTATTCATAAGTTTCGTCTTTTTCTGAACTTTTGGCTTTTTGTTGAGCTTTTTTGCCGGTTCTTTTTTTCTCGTATTTGTTTGTATTATACGTAATGGTCTAACATATTTTTTATATTTTTAAATTTTTTAAATTTAATAATGCTAAATAAGCCTCTGTCAGGTACAGTGCTTTTTTCAGCCACCTACAGTGTTTTCAGTCATAAGTCATGAACTTTTCAGCCGAACCGATCACCACCTAAATCTGCACGTAGCTAATTAACCAACTGTTGCGTATGAATTCGATGGATCGGACCGGTACGTTGGGCCAGCGTCCGGCTACGTGCAAGACGACGATCGAGCTGCATAAATATATATATAGATAAAAAATTTCGCTGAGAAATTTTCGTATATATATATATATATATATATATATATATACAAAAAATGTTATATAGATAAAAAATATTATAAATATAAAAAAGGGTTACAGCAAAATCAATTGAAACGTAATTTTTTTCCTCGTATGAGCGTGCAACAGCAAAACCCCATTTTTAGGGTACTGTCGTCGTTCGGAGAATGGGAGCGAAGTAAAGGAGAGACTCTGCTGTGCATTCATGCATGCATGGCGCGTACATGTCCATCCATCTCGATCGATCTGCACCGTCCGCACCAACAAACGACGATGCCTAACTCGGACCGAGCACGCCGCGGCTTTATAGTTTGGCGCCACACGTACGTTGGACCGCGCGCGTGTCTGGTGCATGAGCTCGTCGTCGATCGACATGCATGTACCTACCTACGTACGCTGGCCTCATGGCCTGGCGCCGTCGCTGTGGTGGTTGCGAACTGCGAGGTAGTAGGGCAATTTGCATGGGACCCAAGTCCCTAAGGGCGTTTCCAACAGCTGACTATTTAGTTAGCTAGATCTGATATGGCAAGGAAAAAGTAGAAGAGAGAGTAGTCACTAGCGACGAGCAAATAGCTGATCTATTTCACGTAGTCCAAGAACATGAGAGAGGAGCATGTGGGTCCAACAGTATAAAATAGTCTTTGCTTTTGTCTCTCACCTCCACGTCAGCTGACTATATAGCTAGTACTAGCTATTACCATTGCGGACACCCTAACGCCGTGGCTCATTTAAGCGTCCGCTCGATTAGATCCCCCAGTTAAGTTACCACCTGAAACCATAAAAAAAGATACCACGGTAATTCCCTCTTTCACTTAGGTATACCAAATGTAACGGGACAATTCAAGATTTACGACTCCATAGAATAATGTTTTAGAATTTACCACTATATATGTTGGAGAATTTACCACTATGTATGTTGGGCCATACGTGCATGAGACATGCATGTATCCCACCGGAGTGTCATGCGCCACAGGATCAGGTTGATCCAGCCTCATCTTCGCATGAAATCAGGAGGCTCATGTCAGGAGTTTGTTTCCATGTTTGTTAAGAGATCTTATCTCTTGCCATGTATTATTCTTCATTCTATCTCAGGCGCTGTCCAATTTTACTATATAAACCCTTGAGTTCAATGAATGAATTAAGTGCATGATTTATTGCCGTCTTTATGGTAGCAGAGCGCCAATCCTAGTGCCTCTCTCTCTTTTTTTTCTACCTCCCACCCATCTCTCTTCCGCATCCGCCATGGGCGACATCGCAACGCCACCACGCCACGGCCGCCTAGGCTACCACACCACCGCTCTCCATGCCTAGGCCATTGACATCGCCAGCATAAAAATGCATGTCTCGATTACTCTTGATCTACACATGTCCAACTACTCCAAGTGGAAAGGTCTTTTCATGGTCACGCTTGGCAAATATTGCCTCACTGATCATGTCAAGATCGGCACCGGCAAGTCCTCCAACACCAACTAGGCGCAAATAGATTGTGTTGTCCTCTCATATATCTATGGGTCCATCTACACCAAACTCCTGGAGATCATCATGTCCAACACCACCACCGCACACGACGTTTGGATTACCACCGAGAACCTCTTTTGTAGCAACAAGCAGAGCTGTGCCATATATTTGGAAACGGAGTTCCACAACTTCCTACAAGGATCCCTGTCCATCTCGGACTATTGCCGCAAGATGAAGTCCATGGCCAACGCGTTAGGGGATGTCGATAAGCCGGTCAACGATCGAACCCTTGTTCTCAACACACTTTGTGGGCTGAACAAAAAGTACCAGCACATGATTACTCTCCTCTCGATGCAGTAGCCCTTCCTCTTGTTCGTAGAGACCCGTGTGCACTGCTCCTTGAAGAACTCAAGTGGGTGCAGTCAGAGAAGCTGATATAGTCCACTGCCCTCTACACCACCTCTCCTTCTGGCGGCGGCGGCAATAGTTTTGGTGGCTCCAACTTCTTCTTTGGGTGCTCTGACAACAACCATTCTGGTGGCAACAACAACGCCGGCAACAAGTCCAATAGCAGCGGCTACTGCAGCAACTACAACAACAAGGATGATAACACCGATGGCAGCAGCTCTGACACCTCTAACCACACAACCCCTCATCACCTTGGTTGTCCTTTTTCAACCCTTGGATGGGCATGGTGCAAGTGTGGCCCGACGTTCGACTCCCTTGATGCAGCATGCTCCTGACCTCCTCGGTTGCGTCCTGGCTCCACTCGTAGCAATGTTCATTGCCTCTACCTCGCCTTCATCATAGCCTCTTGCACAACCATCCGGGCGATTGCAGCCTGGCCGAGGTGTCATCCCCATCATCCTTATCATCCACACCATGTGGGATTAATAATTGTTGGTGAACGCCTTCAACACCATAACCCTGAATTACCCAAAGAAGCAATGAGTAATTCATGGACTCAGTGCCATTGCTCATATGGCCTCGAGCCTAATAACCTCTCAGCTACTTTTCCTCTTACACCGCCCACTCCGGCCGTGGCTGCAATTCTTGATGTAGTCCATCGCCTCTACGCCACCTCTCCTTTTGGCGGTGCCGGCAATAGTTTTGGTGGCTCCAACTTCTCCTTTGGGTGCTCGACAACAACCGCTCGGTGGCAACAACAACACCGATGGCAAGTCTAACAGCAGTGGCTACTGCGGCAACCGCAACAACACCGATGGCAAGAGGAAGTTGTAGAAGGCGTGTGTCATTAGAGACAAAGAAAAAAATTTCTCTATGTTTCGCTCGTTCTTCCTTCTCTCTCCCAACGCTTCATCTCCCCCTAGGTCCTGGCCTACAGTGATTCTCGGATCACAGCTTGACCAGGTTGACTCTCTGGATGATTCTGTTAATTAAACCTTGGCTACTGTTAATGGTTGGACAGGCTCATTCACTGACGTCTGGTGCCTGCTGATCTTTTCTTTCTGGTATGGTCGATACAACCAAAAAGAAAGAAAGGAAGGAAGGGAACGGAAGGGAATAAGCAAGAAAAACGTCAGCTTTTCATTGCTATCATTCCTCCGATCCTATCTGCAATTTTCTCTGGAAGCATCAATCCTTGTTTCTAAGACCGGAGCCATCAGCTGATAGCTATCCCTGACGCATGAAATGGAACCCAGAGATTTCTTATGTCATTTCTGCAGATTTTAATGTATAATCTGGACGCCGACAGAAAAGGGCTTGCTAATTCGTATGTACGTACATGTGAACCAACTGTATCCGCTGTCTGTAGTCTGTACTAGCACTACCATTCTAACAATATGGGATTAATATAGTACGATGTACAGTTGTATGCAGTGACATCTTGCAGTCTTTGCCCATTTTGCAAGTCTGTGTTTCCAAAAAATGGAACCTAACATTGGGGGCATGATGATAGGCTTTACGGAATCTCTTTTTAGTCGTCACACCAATATAGACTTGTGGAGCAATTGGAGAAGGAATTGAATTGCAGATTTGAGAGTATCTCTAGGATTAATCCATTCTTTTGGCTCACACATGGACATGGTCAAATCCAATGCACCTTCGAAATGGGTAAGTATTCCATCCACACAATTAATTAGGTGATGCTCATTTAGACTTTTTTTATGGCTTATGGCTGAAAAAACACAGTAGTTGACAGAAACTTATTTAGCATAATTAAATTTAAAAAATATAAAAAATATATTAGCCCATTACATATAATACAAACAAATACGGGAAAAAGAACCGGCAAAAAAGCTCAACAAAAGACCAAAAGTTCAGAAAAAGAAGAAATTTATAAATAGTGAAAAATAAGCCGGAATCTAAAAGCTGAAGCCAGAACGATCACAACCTAAGAAACTCCCTTTTTTTTTCTGTAAACAGGCATGTGGCAACTTATATTAAGCTTAACTTTCTGCTGAAGAAATGGCAAATGTATAAATCTGTAAAGGTGTTACTCCCACTAGCCATATGTGTATGACTTCAGATTTGCCAAGTTGGTTTTGTATCCAATTTGGCCAGTTTCATAATACATTTTCGTTTCATCCCGGTGACATCTACAGGTGGGCGATTTTATTTGAGCAGTTAATTTTGTGAATCTTCGGCTTTACTCATCCTCAAGAAAACCTCTGCAAGGTGAAGTGTCCTAAACATCCTTTCTTCTTCTTACCCTGGCCTTGCTGTGTATTTAAGTTCTCTGCTTAAGCAACTTTCTCACCTCCTCCTCCCAACTTATTTCTCTCTCCTCTCCTACACTTGATCTTCTTCCTTGGTGGAGGGAAGGATGCTTGTCACCTACTCCTTGTAAGTTCCCCACTCCCATCCTCCCTCGCACTTCTTCTACCTCTTCCCCATAAAACTATTAGTTATCCTTCAAACCAGAAGGCCAGCACAGAGCAACCGAAGGAAGAAAGCGAGGGAGGGAGAGGGCAAAAAGAAACAGGCAAAGCAAGAAGCAACTGCTCACTCCTCAAGCATTCCAGCATCTGTCTGATCTCTATTGTTCCACTGTCTTGTGCAAGAATTCTTGCTTGCTCGCTTGCTTGGCGATGGATCGGCACACTTGCAAGCTCTGTTTCCGGCGATTCCACAATGGCCGTGCGCTGGGCGGTCACATGCGCTCCCATGTCATGGCCGCCGCCGCCGCCGCTTACTCGCCACCTCCGCAGCAGCAGCAGTCGCCGCCACTATCCTTGGTATCCACGTCGTCGACTGAGATGGATGGTAAGCCAACGCAGCAGAAGCCACTGTCCTACGTCTTGCGCGAGAACCCCAAGAAAAGCTACAAGGCAGGCGCCCCTGAATTCTCCGGTGGGTGCGGCGGTGGGGTGGCCGCCGGCGAGTCATCGGTAGTGCAGGACGGCGAGAGCGACACGGAGTCCCCGCGCGGTGGTGCGGGGTTCGCAGTGAGCCGGCGGCGCTCGAAGCGGGCGCGCCGGCGCGCGCCACCGTCGGCTCCGGATCCAGAGCCGGCGAGCAGCGTCTCCGACGCGACGCCGGAGGAGGGCGTGGCCATGTCCCTCGTGATGCTGTCTCGGGACTCGTGGACGCGGTCCAGATCCGAGCCCGAGCACCACTGGGCCCGTGCGAGCTCGGAAGCGGAGCAAAACAACGACAACGTCAACGTGTTCGATGAGGATGTGGACGACCGCGACGTGGCCGGCGAGGACTACGAGGAGTACTACGGCGAGGCGACGGCCACGCGCCCACGCGGCAGGTACCAGTGCGGTACATGCAAGAAGGTGTTCCGGTCATACCAGGAGCTCGGCGGGCACCGCGCCAGCCTGAAGAAAGGCAAGGGCGTCTGCGTGCCACCGCCACGTCCGGCGCCGGCCAAGGCCGACCGCACCGACGCCCCGGTCATCCACGAGTGCCCGTTCTGCTTCCGCGTGTTCCACTCCGGCCAGGCCCTGGGCGGCCACAAGCGCGCGCACATGTCCTCCGGTGGTGCACTCGCCCCGCCGACACCTTCGCCGTCCCCAGCAAAATTTGGCGACAGCTTCGGGTCCTTCGATCTCAACGTGCCGGCCTCATTGGACGACGACTTCGAACTCTCCGCAGTGTACGACGCAGAGTTTGGCAGCACCAGACAGTAAGATCAGCTGATCTGTTGTCCATCACCCATGTCAGCTCCAGATCACCAGACATACTTGGACAAGCTCAAGAATTGGCAGGCCACTGCTGCATGCAAGGATGGATTCGAGGTAAGGGCCCTGCATCAATCCATGCAAGAACCCGATGGAGAACAGTTCAGCAAAAAAAACTTTTGCTTAATTTTTCAGTTACTATTATTGCGATTGTTAGAACCGAATCAGTTGGACAGCAGAATTCATTTTCGGTTTCCTGTATCTTAATCAAATTGATGTTTCACCTCATTTCTATCATTAAACACTTCATTTACTCGTTTCTTAACCCGTCCCATTAAGCACTGCTTCGTTGAACCTTACAGAACCAGTAACAGATTACTTACCGATTACCATTTTGAAACTGTCAATGCTTGGCTGCTGGAATTTGCTTCGATTAAAAGGTCATTGAAGAGTAACAAAACCCAATGTTCATAGCCTGGTTTTCGCTGGTTTTTTCTGTCTCCTTTGCCCGGCCTTCCAGTTGTTGGTCACACTGTCCTTGGCCTGATAATACTAGTACATCCATCACACGACTCATACGGTCATACCACACCACCTTGTTCAGTAGTGATCACAAAGTCATGGACCGTGTGCACTTCACTTTTATTATGCTTAATTGCATCTTGGCTGTGGCTGGGAGCGGTAGCTGCTCTCCAGCTGCAGTAGTAGGCCCCACAGAGACAGAGTGAGAACCGTTCTTTTCGGTATTTTAGCAGACTTTTAGTTTTATTTTTTATCCGCCGCTACTATTTATTAGACTTATCAGGTATAATAAAAAAACCACGAGCTAGGTCTCGTTCCAAATAGCATCTGGCTTTTATAAGCTAAAAGCCCTCTAGAATACATTGACTTATTATCTGTGATCTTTTCCTATCTTTTTTTCTTTTTTATTTGCACTATCTATAGAGATATAATGATTTTTTTAATTTTTTATTTGTTTTTGTTTAATTGAATACTTCAGAAAAAAAATAATAGTTACTACAGTGTCATTTCAACCAAAAAGCTAAAAGCCATAGCTAAAAAATAAAAGCTACATTACTCTTGAACGGGGCATAGCAAAAAAAAAGGGCCTTAGCTTATTTGCTTTGTTTCTGTGATGCAGCAGTAGTTGTTTTCTGGTGGTGCTCTAATTAGTCTTTGGCTTAAACTTCTGGTAGTGGCTTTTGGCTGTAATTGTACTATAACAACTACTAGCTTTTTAGAAAAAAATTGAAAAAAACTATTATATCATCATAGACAATATAAATGAATAAGGGAGGGAAAAGACAAAAGGCTGAAAAATCCAAAATAAACTAAAATTAGAAGGCGATGCGTTACAAGTAGCCTCTGACTTAAATAAATCAAAAGTTAAAATAAACAAGCTAAAACCGTTTAAAGTCGACACGTGGGCCATGGAGCGAGGACCACGAGGCGATGGTAGTGTTGGTGCGGGCTGTGGACTAGGTGCGACGCGATTCCGTATGAGGTGCGCTAATTGCTTGCGCGCTTCCGTCCCGCGGCTATAGTTGGCCAATCGGGCCGCCAAGACGGCGATCGGCACGCGTGCGGCCAGCACGCTTACATACCGTGCGTGCATGTTAGTGCCGCCGTGCCCAAGTACATGCCGTGCACGGCACTATAGCCCCTTATGCGTGCGTGCGCGCGTACATCGCGGCACGACGCAAGATCGCAGCTGTCTGCGCCGCCCCGCACTATTGCCCACACCTCTATCGGCTCGAATTCACGGATCAATGCACGAAACACGAAACACGGGAAGAGATAACAAAACTAGATTACGGGAGTTTTAGTGCAATGGTGCCTCATTAAAAACCGTCTAGGTAAAACTCACCCTTGTGAGAAACCTAGACAGGAAAAAGAGTACTGACCAGCTCCATAGAAGTTCTAAGTCCACTGTCCAGTACACAATATTACAGTCCATGTCCATTACATAAATGATGATCAAGTAGATAAATCAAGATCCTCAAATGCTTCTTCCAGCTCCTTGTCCTCCACCATGTGTTGCATCCTTGCTTCTGCAGCCTCCCAGTCTTTGATGCAAGTAAGCATCTCCACCATTTCAGGCCTCAGCCTCCTCCGCCGCTCCTCGATGATCCTGCTAGTCATACTAAAAGTGGATTATGAAGATATGGTAGAAACAGGGACAGTCAAAATATCTTTAGCCATGATGGACAACACTGGATAAGTGAGTTTGTGCTGATGCCACCAGTTAAGGATGTTAAAATCATCATCTAAGCGGTTCACGATGTCTGATCCAAGTAAGAAATAAGTTCAGAAGCATTAGAAGCTGAAGAAGTTGCAGCCTGCAGCAGGGCAGTTGCAGAGGTATCTCTAGACATACTCAAAGTAGCAGCTAGAGGATGCATACCACCTGTAGAGCTACCAGCACCATCATCATCATCATAAATTTCATCCCAGGCAGACCTTTTCTTACCAGATAGGTTAGGAGGGGCAGTCCTCCTCAACCTAACACCGCCATATTTGTCCTCATACTTGTTATAAACATCGATAAGTCTAGCTCTAGTGCCAAGTGGTAGGTAGTATAATTTGTACCATCGAGAACCCAACCTCCTAAGCACTCTATTGAAACCTTTCATTTTAGCTCTAGGGTCCAGGATGAATGCAAAAGAATAAAGCAAAGGTATGTCCCTCCAGTATTTATTGTATTTGTCTATCATAGGTTGAACCACGTGTCTTATGTGACATCATTAGCATAGTTCTTTAGGTGTATAGCTATCTTAACTGATAATGAATCATAAGTGGAGATGTAGGATAGTACACACCGACAAAGCAAGCTGTAGCACCATAAAGCAGTTCAAGAAACTTAAACACTTTTTCACCTATAACCCAATGTTCATCGATTAAAAACAATTGACCACCTTCGGTTCTAGGATACCGAGCATGGATAAAAGTAGTGAATGGAACCTTGTGAGGAAACAAGTGCTTAAGCATTAAATATGTAGAATTCCACCTAACTTCCATGTCAAGTGAAAGCATCTATTCTTAATACCGTGGCAATGCAATAGCTTTTATATGCAGCAATTCTCTGGTTAGATGAGTTCAAGAAAGATATTGCAATTCTAAATGTTTCAATCAAAGGCTTCAGAGAAGTTAAGGCCTCCTTAACTATCAGATTAATGATATGACATGCACACCTCTGATGCAAGAACATAGAATTAGTCGCCTAGATGGTTCATCGTTGTTTCATCATTATCATTATCTTCAATACCAAGATATTTAGACAGGACAGGTCTAAGTCTTCTCATAGCAGAAACATTAGATGATGCATTGTCTAAAGTAACAGCAAAAACTTTTTCAGACAAACCATAATCTTCAAGCACAGATGCAATACGGTCAGCAATATTTTGGCCATTGTGGGACACATCAATGAGCCTAAGACCAAGCACTCTTTTCTCTAGTTGCCACTCAGTGTTTATGTAGTGGGCAACCACACTAAGGTAATCCTGTTTTGCATTACCAGACCAAATATCAGATGTCAAACACACACAATTAACAGCAGCAGAACTAGCAATCTCAACAAGCTTAGCCTTGCACTCAGTGAAATATTTCTCAATGTCTCTAGTGGTAGTTTGCCTAGAAACAGGAACAAATTTAGGGTTATGAGCAATTCTAATGTACTCTTCAAAGGCATCAGATTCACCCACAGAAATAGACACATCAAGCCTAGCAAGCAATCGAACAAGTTGAGTACGAGCAACCATAGGACAGTACTCCCAATTACGCATACTACCATCAGGATTAAAAGAGATCTGAGACTGAGACATGCGAGTTTTCTCACGCCTCCTAGGGCATTTATCCCTATGGCGGATGAGATGACCAGTGCCACCGGATGAGAGGCCAGAGTACTGCTTGGAGCAATGGATGCACTTAGCGCCATACCTGACTTTCTTACCATTCACCGTTTTGAAGAGCTTCTTGAAATCCAGCCACACTGCTGAGGTAGAGGGACGAGAGCGCTTGGCGCTATTCTCGTCCTCTTCCTCTTCGTTCTTGCCCGCCTTCTTGATCCCCGGCGAGGTCGATGGGAGCTCGAGCGCCACGGCCAACAGCCTCCTCGGCGTCCTCGCGAGTCCTCCTCATCGTCATCTCCGGCCAGCCCGCATAGTCGCCTCTCTTCGTTGCCGTCGACCTCAGCGATTTCGTCTCGGAGCCGGCATCGTCCTCGCCGGCGTCCGGTTCCTCGACGGCTACACAAAAACACGGCGGAAAGCAATGATCTAGGGTTAGGGACTTAGGTTAGCAAGTTAGGGTTACCTTTACCTTGGCGGCCGAGCACTGAATCGCGGCGGCGTCGGCGACCACCGTACCTCAACGGATTCGAATCCGAGCACGAATCGCCGGCATCCAGATCGTGAGGTCGACGGAGAAGACGACGAGGATGACAGAGAGAGGACGAGGCTACATCGACGATGCGGGATCAAGAAGAGGGGTGCTCTATGCCGTGCCGTGTGCCAGTGCCGGCCACCGGTGGCTCAGTACGCCACCGGAAGGGGAGAAGAAGGAGCGGAGACAAGAGAGACGAGAGGGAGAGCGAGAGAGCCAGAGACGAGCCGCGGCGGGGAGGGAGAGAAATGAATTAGGGTTAGGGATTGGGAGAGCAGCAGCGGCCGCGGCGCCTTTTATATGAGCCCCCCAACGGGCAAAATTAACGGCTCGATGGAGGGGAGGGGGGCATCCAACGGTCGGGAAGGGGGGATCGTGCCGTAGCTGGACCGGCCTGTTTAGCCGCGCGCGGCGGGGCGTGGGCGAAATGGCGGCCCAAAGACGGCACTATGGCGGGCCGTGCGGTGCGCGCACGAGCGCCGCGGCTGGGCCGTTCCTGAGCCGTGCTTTCACGGGCCGTGCTTGGGCCAAATGAAAAACTATACCCGCGGCCGTTGGCTCTCTCCGCTTTTGGAGCCTAGCGACTCGATTTGCACCTTTTGCCATTGCACCGTTGCACGCCTCTCTCGGAAGAAAATTTGCTGGGAGAGGCCCCACATGGATCTCGCCACGTGTGCAATAACGTGAATCTCAAAACAACCCATTCATCTCATTGGCCATTCGCTCCCTCTGGCTCTCTCTTCTTCTTCCCTGACTTGGTGACTCCATATTTGCTAACTTGCTATCCGGCATGGAGATGGTGCATGGATCGATCAGTGATGACAGCAAAGTAGTATCCCTGCTGGTACAGTGTACATGTACCGTGTTGACATGGCTGCTACGCGTACCATGTACATTTCACCGAAAGTTATTGTGACTCGAGGGTGGAATTCATGGCCGGCCCCACCTGTCGGTGTAACCGCACAGCACAGGAGTCTTTCCATGGCGCGATATCTCCCAGTGGAGCGATCACTTTGTTCAAGTTTTCGATAATTTCGGATTGAGCGTCTGATTTCTGGTTTATTTTTTACTATTTCTAATTTTTTTCTTCTAGTTTTTAGTTTTTTGAGCTTTTTTGCTGGTTCTTTTTTTTTCTGTATTCATTTACATTATTCATGATGAGATAACCTGTTTTTTCTATTTCTATTTTTTAATTTAGTCACGCCAAATAAGCCACTATCAGCTATAGTATAATTTCAGTCAGCTACAGTGCAATTTTAGCCATAAAACAGCTTATTTCAGCTCAACCGAGCGGCACCTTGATCTAGTGGCCGGGTGGGGTGGGGGCAGCCAAGCTTGTAGCGCACGTTTGACGCCTACGAGTTTATTAGGCCTTAATAAGGGGATCTAACTTGACTCACACATACATACCGCCATGGCGACCCAGGGCCAGAGTGCCATTGCCACCGTGGCACAGCGCCCACCAAGCAGTGGTAGGTTGGACCATAAAATTTGGTATGTCCAATCCCTCACTTGGACGGCCGCGATGGATAAGCGCAGACACGTGGATATTTCATATTTTATAAGAATACAACATTTCATATTTAGAATCCATAATAGTAGTTAAAAATATTTACCGGGCCCCATGGATCCCTGCAGGTGAAGGGTGACCCGCCTCCACCCCTTTCCCCGTGGGGAGATCACCCTCCGCCCCGCTCTCCATCAAGATATTCGCCGTGGGGCCGCTCATTGCCACCTCTAGCCAATGCCTTTGCACCGTATCTGACGCGCAACGCGTGCCCGGCGGTGCACGGGATGCACATGTGGTGGTGGCTCGCCGCCTACTGGGTTGAATCGAAGCGTGAGCTGATCATGAGGCTCGCACGTCACGCCGTGCATCTTCCAGTGGTGGTTGATTGATCCGCGGCAAGTTGGAGATCGAATAGAATCCCTGCCGTGTTGGTGGGTCTTCGCGTGCACAACATGCTACTAGCAATATAGGCTTATAAACATGCGCTAGTGGTCCGTGGTCTAATGTTGGATGGTGAAATCTAGGCATGTCAATGGGAGCAAACGTTAATTAGGGATTGATCTAATTAATCAGTTTGACATCTTGATGTCTGGAGTACAATAGTATAGTTAACTTTGCAACATTTGGGGGGAGTTTTTTGGACTATGTTTTATAAATTATAACTATCACTTATGATTTTTGGTCTTAGTATAAACGTTCGTGTGAATGAATCGGAAGTCGATAAACCGTTTCGAAACGGCAACAAAGTTATCGTTCCATTTATTTATTTATTTAAAAAAGCTATAAATTGAAAAGAATAGACTCTTGGTGTTTCTTGTGGGGTCAAAAACAAATCTTTATGGTGATCAGTTGGGCTTAAAAGCTCATGGCTTATGGTCAAAACATCTTGTAGCTAATTGAAAAACACTTGTGGTGATGAGAGGCTTATTTAGTATAATTAAATTTAAAAATATAAAAAATATGTTAGCCTAATATGTATAATACAAACGAATACGGGAAAAAAACCGGCAAAAAAGCTCAACAAAAAGCCAAAAGTTAGAAAAAAATGAAATTTATAAATAGTGAAAAATAAGCTAGAAGTCAGAAGCTCAAGCCGAACCGATCAGGATAGGTTCATGTTCCTTCTCGCAACTAGAGGGAAAAAATGGATTTGATGTTCCTCATGGCGTCAAAAACCAAGCAGGCTGGGGTTTCCTAGCGTAGAATCCCATCTTTCGGCTTTTGCTCACGCAAGACTTGTTTGGAACACATTTCGTAAAAAAATACATGGAAAAAGGAGATATTCGGTGAAGATTAACAGAAGACTTACTTCCAAAGCTCCTCTGTTATAGACATAAACATAGCCTTAAGTTAGACAAGTTTAATTGAGTTAGTCGTTTGATTCATAACTACTTTTATGACAAGATTTTATTGACAATCAGATCTCACGCGTGAGAGATCTAAAAAGTATGGCAAAATTCTTTTGCTAGTCAACATGTAGCAAGGATTTTGATGAACTAACTTTAGACGGGTTTAGCAAGAATATTATAGCGAATTATGACACCTTCAGGCTATAAACCAAACCGACCAGCTCTGGTAAAAGAAAAAAAATGTTCGGTGCTAGCTGGTACGACAGTCGGCAGTGTTTACCCATGCCAGCTCTCGGGTTGTCAATGACAAATCAGGTCATCAATCAAGGGTGTAGTTTTTCTCCCTCGTGGTGTACGGAGTCAACGGGTAGATCGTAATGGTGGGAGGGAGATCAAGCACTGACACGGTGGGTCCCACGTACGGTGTGCCCCAGACCAGCGGCGATCTGGATCTGCGCCTGTGTGCTGCAACTGGAAGCTTAGCTTTTTGCCCGTGGTGTATGACACGGCAGGATCGGAGATTTGGAGCAGTCAAAGCTAAGGTGAGACGCCGATGTGCTAGTAGGCCTGATACGTCCTAAATTCCGCTCATTTCGGTATAAATTTTTAACTTGTAACTCACTTTTTACTATTTATAAATTTCATCTTTTTTAAACTTTTAGTTTTTTTAGTTTTTTATCGGCTTTTTTCCGTATTTATTTGTGTTGTCCGTGATGGGATAACATTTTTCTATTTTTAAATTTTTTAATTTTAGTTACGTCAAATAAATCATCTTCATCTACGTGTAATTTCAGCCAATTACAATATAATTTTAGTCATAAGTCACTGTTTTTTAACCCAATCGAGTGAGGCCTAGTGTTTGAGCTGCGCATGCAGCATCGGACTCCTCGAGCAGCATACAATCATACACGCACGAGCTTCATAGTTTTGAATTTTGATGGAAATTATGCACGGAAAACGACTGTATATAGAGAAAACGACTACCTACTTGAAGAGTGCCGTGCACGTCAGCTGTCTCCTGCACGATGGACGAGTTACTTGAAACAGAGCAAGATTCACAGGATGACACGAGCAAACGACCATAAAAGGAGTGAATTATGATGTGGGGATCAGCAGCGAAACGGAGGTGGTGGTGCTGCAGCCAGTGTACCGCTTTTGCCTGCGCATGTGGTCGCGGGCTTGGAATCCCGTGAGGCCGTGACGCGGAAGCATGCGGTGCAGGCTTGCAAAGCGAGCGTACGAGATTCCCCTGCTCGTCTTTTTAGTTCCAACCACGAAGAAGACGGTCGAACCGCCGTAATCTTCAGGCCAGGCTACATAGAAAACCCATCGATATTCGCTTCTGGAATCTGCACTCTCCGGTTAGGTGCCAGCGGATCGAGCACCAGCTTCAGACATGGCTCAATCTGCGCCATGGATGTTCGAGAGCTCCGTCGAATTTTACCTACGGTGTATATGTGGATCGATCGACGAAAAAGATCATGCTAGTGGTATGCACGCTAAAACACACCGTGCATTAGCTCAAAAAGGATAAAAATTCAGAAAAAAAATAAAATTTATAAATAATAAAAAATAAGTCAGAAGTTAAAGTCAGTAGCCAGAAGCTGAAGCCATATGAACCGGCAAAACGGCTACAGCCCCTTCCAATTTCGAAGGCGAGATGCCGAATTGCCGATCGAATTCCAGCCTGCCGTGTAATATTTGGGGCATCCCGTCACGATCGAGATGTTTGCTTGGAAACTGGAAAGAGCGCATGCCTCCTGCGGTGACGACGATTTTCAGATCAGACGAGCATGCAGGACATGAGCATCCATCCTAAGCTAACCCTGTTGTCTTCTCGGATCGAACGGCAACCGCTGCCTTGTGGGACCTGCCAAAGAGGAGCTAACTCACCCTGCAGTTGGCACTTCTGTATATCTACAAATAACCAGTGATATTCAAGATGGCTCCTTCGTTCTAAAAGTTTAGAAAATACTACAATAATCAATAAATCAGAAAAACAAAATTCCTAGAAATTCTCTTTAGAGATCTAGGAAAATCTGCAATAATCCTTAAATCGGAAAAAACAAAACTTTTAGAAATTCTCTCTTTAATAAGGAGAAAAAAGAAAATTTGTATAACTTATTTTGGTACAGATATATCATAACGATACAGATTAATCTTATATAGATACATAACAATACCAGCTCCGCTGCCTGATAGCTCATTCAGGCCAGGTTGCTTCATTGCCTGCTGTGTGGTCATACAAGTCATGAAGTCAGCACAAACATGCACCTTCCAGTCAGCTATGACAACCATAGACCACCGTTGCTAGGTGAATATAAACCAAGAGACGAATTAGCTAGAGCGAAGTGAAGGTAACAACAGACAGTTATAAAAACACAAGGTAGTACCAACATAATATAGGAGTAAAGAACGTGGTGACCAGCAGGCTCCACAGATGGGCTGCCTACAATGGATACATGCAAATTAGTTAGCGGTCGGGTGAGGCGAGGGAACACGAAACGGTGAACCGAAATCGAGTGCTGCGTGCAGCTGCAGACTGCAGGATGGCCTGGCGCCTTTTGTTTCGGAGCGATCCTTCTCCGGCTGAAGGACATGTGAGAGTCCACATTAATGTTATAATAAACTATTGTAATATTTACAAAGTGAGTATTTTGTTTTGCAAAGATAGCATCTCATCTGGACTGTTTTATGAGTTTTTTTTAGGAAAATTGATGTTCCATAGGTTTTGGCACAGTAAAAATTTCATATTTTGTATGGCGACTAAAATTCAAGGACATGTGAGAGTGCTATTGGATTTGGGTTTTTGTCATACCACATAACGGTAGTACCTGTTTTGGGTTTTGGTCATACAGCAGGTCGGTAGCATCGATTTCTAGTTGGTTGTACGTTATTTTCAGAGAGATCTAGTTTTGAGGTGCAAGGTGCGGAGTACCGATCCAAGGGTGCGGTAGCATTGGCCTGATAGAAGCGGTACCGTTTTGGGCAGAAATTAAGGATTTTGGGTTTTGAGTTATGGGTTGAGTTGGGTGACTTGGGTCATTGCATTAAGCTTGCATGATGCATGTTTTGCCTAACGTGGATCAAATTGTGAAAAGCTTGTGCCCGAAAATGATTTCTTTGTTTTTGATATGTACGGACGCTTGGAGTCACAATGATTGATGGTGAGGATCAGGGCTACGCTCATGGAGGAGCCAAGACTCAGAACGATCGAGGATGCCAGGCGAGGTGATGAACTCAAGCATGGCACGAGGAAGGCGATAAATGTTGAAGGTGAGTTCGAACGACAGGGTTGTACCATGTAGTTTGATCAGTCCAAGTGATGTGTGGCCAAATAGAACCAAAGCGGGAGAGACTTGCCGATGCATGTCAAGCCAGTGGTGCACCTACATGTGGCAAGCATGGCGATTGTTTGCAATAGAAGATGAAGACCGGGTTAAGAAAAGGTGTTTTGGTAGTTTGTCAAAATATTGGAAACTACCGTAGATCAAAACCACGGCGCTTGGAAAAGCGATTTAGGTAATAGAGAAGCTAGTTTGATCAAAATGGATCAAAGCTAAGGGGTTAGAGGATTCGGGCTTATGCGCTTTAAAAAGCATACATAAGTAAAAATGTGAGAGTAAAACCTGTATGTGTAGGGTTATCAGGTTTTCCCATTATACTAAGTAGATAGTATCCACTAAGAGTTAGATGTGGCTGGCTAGCCCATCTATTTAAAGGGGTTGAGATGGAGACTTGTGTTAACCATTCAACTTACCTCTCTTATGGTCTCTTATTTAGGATTAGGGTTTGGGAGTTGAGCACTTGGTGTGCCCTCTTTCTTTCAAGTTGGAGTGATTGTAAAACTTACCTCCTCAAGTGGCAATACATCAAGTTTTGATCATCTTCATAGCTATCTATTGTTTTGATTGATTTGCTCTTGATTTGCTTGGTTTTGATCCCTTTTCATCCCTCTTCTTGATTTAGCTATACCAATGATATATAAGAGATGGAGATAATCTCAAAAAAATAAATCTCCACCCATCAAGGCACTTTGGTAGTAAGTTCATCAAGAAGCCCTATTTTTGCATGTTTTCAATCCTTCAAGTGATTTCTTGATTTGAAGATTTTTTGCTTGATTTTTCGATGTTCTAACTTACTGTGACATATGAGAATACATCTAGAGTCATCTTGGCCATCATCCTCGCACAAGTAAGTCATATTCATCATTTTAGGTTTTTGATCTGTTTTGGTGCAATTTGCCTTCAATCAAAAAAAGATATCAACTTTGGCAATGATTTTCACGATCGTTTGTTGAAATAGGTTCATAATATCCTAGAGACAATCCCTGCAAATTTTTAGGTCATTTGGATCTATAGACCGAAAATTTCATGGATTTTTCATTCATGAAATAGTGCTGCAATCATTGTTCAGCCTGATTTTACTGTAGCAGTGGTAGTGCTATAGTTTCTGTAGCAACTGGCAGTACCACAAGTTTAGTGGCGGTAATACCTTTTTGCTGATTTTTCTTGGAAGTTTGGTGTCTCGGTTTATTAGTTTTTAAGTTGGCTTTCCATCCTAATCTTCATACCTTCGTAGCTATTAAAGTGAAGAATTGGCGAATACTTTAAGAAAAATTTTGTGGCGCCATTTACCCTCCCTCTGTTGCTATCTTCGGTCCTACGATGATGACGCATTCAATATTCAAGCCTACAAGCCTATCGTTATGCACTAAAAGTATTCAATACTAGTACTCACGATGAGAATATAATTCTCATATCTACACTTGTTTAATTTATATCATTATAATTTGGATCCACCAAATTCGTCGGTGTAGATATTTCTTTTTTTCTCTAATTAATATGATAGCTTCTTTTTCTATGGCTTTAATAATATATATAATAGATAGATTATGGAGTGCTCAAAGATGCTTCATCATGGAAGCACTTGACAATCAATCTAGTGTTGCAATTAACATCCATCCACAGTAGCTCAACCAGTACCCTTGACCCATGATCAGCACAGATCTTTGCTGCGGTACAGTTGACCCAATGAAGACCTCTGTTAGTAGCATTTTCCGCGTTAGTAGTCTAGCATTATCAGACTATTTTGACCGGAAAAGGTTTCAGGTTGTGTTAAACTAAGTTGATCTTTCGAGAAGAAAACAGGAGATGAGATGGGGGAAAGGCAGGTCAAATAGTAACTGACAACGAAGTTGTTGACAGGTGGAGCGTCCAAACTCACTCTTCTGTTGCTAGAAAGTGCAAGCCTGCCAAATGACAAAAAAAAAAGGTAGGGAAATGCTCTGAAATATTTACTTACGTACAAGTTCTTACAGATCCTCGATTTTTTTTCAAAAAAACCCTTTAATTTTTCCAAAATTACGCATGTGTCCTCGATTTTTTTAATGAAACTTCCTGCGAATTTTCGCCTCTTTTAATTTGGTCCACACGATAGCTAGCGCGGCGTGCGCCGCGCTTATGTGGCTAGTAGTTAATATAATAAAAGGAGAAGCAGCAGCTTAGAAGTTACTGGAAAAGTTGATGACAAGATCTCGCGGAATAATAAGATTGAGGCCAATACTGGTCCAATTGTAGATGAAGGCTCACTATGTTATAATAATGCTGATAAAGAATATTGACTCTAGGACTCCATTTGCATTGTGGAAGGAAGGCTCAGAAGCACTACTTGTGTTGTGGCTGGAATTCACCTTTTGCTTTCCAGTGCTGGGGATGGTACTAGTTGCCTGAACTGAGCCTATCATCTCGATGGAAGCAAAGAAAAGCAAAGCACTTGCTAGTTGACCATTGTGGCACTAACAATGGGAATGAATCTGTCTCAAGTTGACAGGCGAATGTGAAGTCAATGTTCAACTTCAAAGTCTACCATAGTTAATGGTTCGATTTAGGCCTATCAGCCTATGTATTGGGCTATTGGCAATATGCGTCGAACAGTAGTACTAGCAGAAATTGAAGCTCGGAATATGCAATTCCGCATTCCATCAGAATTACACCCATAGCATGCAATTCCGCATTTGATCTTATGAACAGTAAAGAAATCCGAGCCCCACAAAAATATAAGAAGGGAAAATTAATCTTTATTGCTATATTGAGATTACAACTTACTCTAAATAAGCAATTATATGGAAAATACCACGCGCCCTAATGCAGAATGGTTTTGCTGTTGTTCTCTTTCTCTTCTCTCCCAGGTAACGCTTAAATAGCATCGAAGAGACATTGGTTGCTTGTATCAATAGGCATCTTGTCGATTCCTTCCGTCCGTACGTGCAAGTGGTTGATTGCGATGAGAGAAGCTTGATAATAACCGTCGATTAGTTGTTTGTCAGTGAGGGAGAGCTTGAAGAAACAATAGTATGACGGTTGTTGTCAAAGACACAGAACTGAACATAGAACGATTGAGTGATTGAGAGTGCACATGTTCTGCTCCTCAATCGTATAATGCATTGCCACAGAGAAAGCTCACATATCGGGTTATAGAGCTTCCGAGTAGTAGCTCATTGGGTAGATGAACAATGATTATCCGACTAGAGGTACTCACGACACGTTATAGCATAAGTTATTATAACACCGATTTAAGAGTTTTGATGACCTATTAAAGGAGCTGTTTAATGGATTATTTAATCATTATCAAGCTCGGCAAGAGTTAACACACAATAATATTCCATAAGTGAAAATAGAAAAATTATCGTAACTTATAATATAATAACATACATATTTTAATATAAACAAATATAAAGAGAGAGACTTAAGGGTGCAGACGGGTTCATTGGAGCTCACCATCTATTTAAGCTCGACTTGTTGAAGCTCGTAAGCTCAAAATCAAACTCGAGCAGCTCATAAGCCTTGAGTTTTTTTTGTACCGTCCTACTTATGTGGCCTGTTGTGCTGCCGCCCCACATGGCACCGGCAGGAACCCAGGTCATCCGAGAGGGCGCCAGCTCGTTCGGGTGCTCCGAGTCCGGCGATCCGTGTGAAGCGACTGTCAGAAGAAGAATGGGTAGCCAGACGGGAGACACCGGGAAAAATGGAGATCAAGTGATGGCCGTCTCCCCAGGCTGTCTAGATGAAACCAACTGCGCATACGTAAATTAAATTTTAAAAATAAAAATATTATATTGTCATGAATAATACAAAAGAATAAGAAAGAACTTGGAAAACAAAACTCTCAAAAAGATGAAATTAAGAAATCTGAAGTCCGAAGGTGAAGCCGTATACAGCGGGCCTAATCTGTTTGCATACTTGGGCCTGGGTCTAGCCGAGCAAGCCATGGGCTTATTATCTACACTTCCTGTGGAAAGCGTAAATCTTCCGCTTCTTTTTTCGCGAGGTGGAAAGCGTAAATGTCGTCACGTACGTGAAGCCCAAAACCTCGGTGTCAGGCTCAGATCCGACCGCCCTGTCCACCATAACCACAACCGGGTCTCCGTCCAACCTACAGCCCCCAACTCCCGCGCCGCCGCTGTCGCCGTCGCCGGCGACCCCGTCGGCGATGGACTACAACCAGGGCCACCCCTACGACTCCTCCCGGCCCCAGCCCTCCTACTACGGCCCCTACCCCCACCACTACGCCGCTGCCTCGTCATACTACCACCAGCCGCCCCCTCCGGGCACCGAGCGCACAGCCCCGGCTTCCGCCTCCTCCTCCTCCTCTGCCGCGGGAGCCTCGTACGACGCGGCCGACGGGATGAACCCGGCGGCGGCGGCTTCCGCCCTCGCCGCGCTGACGCAGCTGCCCGACTTCGCCGCCTCGATGGGCGCCTCCGAGCGCGCCATGGGCCACCAGGCCTACCCCCCGCAGTACCCGCCGGCGCACCATCCCAACGCGGTATTCGTTCACCTCCCTTACCTTTTTACCAAATTGCTTTGATTTATCGTGCATGTAGCTTTGCTGTGCTCTGTTAAGTTTCCTGCCATAGCATTGGTAGTGTGATGATATGCCATCTAGAGAGGTGCCCTTGATGATCCGATAAACAGGAAGCTTCTTTTTTTTCTTTGGTTAGCGATTTGCGTTATTGGACAAACTGATTATGGTAATTTATCTTTAAGAAGCTAATTGACGGTGCTGTAGGAATTAGGATCCATGATTAGGCCTCTATAGTAGTTTATCAGTATAAGAGTCTATATGTCTGTACTGTAAGCAATGCAGATCGTGTGGCCATTAGTAGTCAAGGCCTTTATGAAATTGGCAATATCGTATTTCGATCCTGATTGGTGCATCAGGCTGTGCCCATGGGAAATAGGATTAGTACCTTAGTGTAAACTCATGCTTGGATGGATAGCCATGTGCAAAGGCATTAGTAACCTTTAGCAGGCATGTTGTGTTGTCCAGTGAATGCTCCTTGCTGCATGTTTGCATTCTGCCACACATACCATGCTGGCTGAGGGTATAGGTCACACACTGATGCAAGTGTGCACCATGCTCTTGCTATCACAACAAGCATGTAAGGGCTTCTCGCAATGTGTTTCCTTGATTGTAATCTGAACTTAGTGCGCTCCTTTGTGTTAGAATGTGGTAGTTGATAAGGCTTTTTAATTTTTTATCGCATCCATATCAAAATATAAAATAGCTGTAATAGACGGCCAATGTCCTAAATTGTATTCATTGAATCCAGCCTATGATCTGATTTGCACCGTTTCTTGGAAAGGCTAAGCCTTTGGGTATACATAGATATATATGGTGCACGGACAAAACCGTCTATGTTTGCATGTCAACTATGACATGTTTATCTGTAACAAAAGGAAATTAAACAGATACTTCCCACTAAATTATTCGCTCTTTTTAAAGCTGGAATTTTGGTACATGCATCTATATATATATTCTAGGAAAGCAAGTTCGCTTATATGCATGCAATGGATTGGAAAGCCACAATGAATAAATAGGTTTAGTTATACATTAGCTTGTGAACCGCGCAAATCAAGTGCAAGTGACTTATGTCAGATGATGTCTTTTCAGAATTCTTATGGGTAGTACCAAAGGTTGTTTGAAGTGCTATGAAACCAGTAGTTCTTTTTATGGTCACAATGAAACTGGTAGAGTATTAGCTTGCTTGTGGTGAACTAGAAATGGTTAAGTATTGGTTGTATCATGCTGTGCACAGCTTGTACTATGCTAGTAGAAGGACCAGGACTCAGCGTCCACACTGCAAAGTTCTCTTGTAGGTTCCAAATTTCTTGTTCCTTTTTTTATTATGATGATGCAACATCGAACAATTTCCACAGGGTGTTACTTCAGAAGGATTAATCAGATTTGATATTCTCTCTGAAGAATGCTCCGATGCAGCCACCTAGATGACTTAAATTTTAGGTGGAAATATTTAAGGTTAGGATTGGAACATGCAGATCTCTTGGAACATTGGAGTTCTTGGTTTGACCCAAACTTCTATGGAGTCAGTTTTGATTGGTCAACTCTGTCCAGAATCCCATCATCTAACCATGATATCTGCACTGTGAATATAACCTAACCAGTCATTGTATATGGTATTCCCTAGGGAAGGGTTACCCTTATCGTAACTGCTAAACCCCTTTGCAGTGTTGGCCAAACATGTTGGTGGGTATACTGTAGGAAAAGAATAGTGATCAAATGAATAGGAAAGGTAATGATCTATCTTTTTATCTGCTATTCTCATCAGGCACCATTGGCTAACCCATTTTGGGATTTGGCCAATGGGGTGCTGCTGTGGAAGTTTTTCTGAAGCTGCTGCTGAAAGAGTCGACTAGCTATGTACCAGTAACTTGTCCACTATTACTCCTTTAAATGAGTGTTTGCTAGCTCCAGGTCCATGGTTGCTGCTATTATTGGACTGAGAGATGGCTAGCACTGGATGCTACTCTTGACAGCTTTCGCCAATGTTCAGTTGTTACTGTTGTGGACATGCAGCCCAGACTTCATGAGCACACCAATAATTCATGGATAAATGAAATACGCATGTACTTTACTGTGTTCTCTATGCCTGGCATGTGACATCATACTGCTTTGACTAAGGCCCCGCTCGTTTCAGCTCGAAGTTCTGGCTTATTTTGCACTATTTATAAATTTCGTATTTTTCTATATTTTTGGCTTTTTTAGCTTTTTTGCTGGTTCTTTTTTTTCGTATTTGTTTGCATTATACGTGATGGGCTAACATGTTTTTTCTATTTTTAATTTTTTTAAAAATTTAATTATGCTAAATAAGTCTTTGTCACCGCAGTGTTTTTCACCAACTGCAGTTCTTTTCAGCCATAAGCCACTCAAAAAAAGCTCTTTTGAGCAGGATTCCTGTTCTGTAGTTCTTTATGTGGATCAAGATTTTTGTAACCATCTGCACTTTTGTGTTTTTGGTAAATTTCCGTATGTGCTTGAAAGAATAGTCAATTTGCCACCTGTACTTGCCAAATATGGCTTAACATCTGAGATTGTGAGGCCAAGTTGTAAATTTTAGTTCATCTACATCATTTGGAAGTAAGTTATGATGAACTGCATATTCTTAAAGTACATGTGAGAATACACAAAAATTCAAAATTGCCTAGTGATATAATGCAAACTCACACAAAACTCATGTAATCATGTATACTAACCAGATGCTGTTCTATTCTACCTATTCGTGCAGGTTGGTGGTATAGGGACACTGATGGGTGGAAGAAGAGGTGGTGGGCCTTCACGTGGTGGGGGCAGGGGCCGAGGAAGTTATACGCATCGAAGAGGACGAGGGCGGGGCAGTAAGGTCAGTGGTAGGCAGTTACCAATTCATGCACAAGCTGGATCATCTGCAGCAGAGGCTCAACCTGGAACAGCACCTGCGCCAGCACAGATACAAGATGTGGGGCAAGTGACAACTGCCAACATAGCACGGGGCCTTGTCCCTCCAGTTGCTTGGTGTGATATATGCCGAGTTGAATGTAATAGCAACAAAATCCTTGAGCAGCACAAGAATGGAAAGAGACACAAGAGGACTGTGCAGAGAATGCAAGAGATGGCTGGCTTGCAAGGTATGACTCCTGATATACCTGGCATGGTCACTCCAGCTTCTCAATTAGGTGGGTCGCCTGAAGCATCTAATGAGTTGGCTGAAGGAAGAGGTCCTTCTACTGCACTACATATGGTCCCACCTGTGGGTTCATCCAGCCACGGTGGTGAAGAGCACAAAACTTGGCTTCTGAGAATGCTACAGCTGCCGTTGCCAGAATGCAAGTTCCTGAAGCAACAACAGGCAATTCTGCTCAGCAAAACACAGTGCCTTCTACAATGGCAGTTGGTCACAGTGTTGAAGCACAGATCGAACTGCATGCCGCTGTTGTACAAGCTCATCAGCCTGCAAATGAGATGAAAGAAGGCGGTGATGCCCCATCTTCGAATGCAACAAGTAATAAACCATCAAATGTGCAATCAGTGGGAGCAAGGTTGGATGGCAACAGCAGTAGAAATGGTCCAAAGAGGAAGACGACCACATCCGACCGTGGTGGAAAGAAGCCGAGAACATCTGAAGCCCCACGACGAAAGCCTGAGCGAGTAAGGGAGCAGCCGTTAGTCTGCACCCTTTGCAATGTGACATGTGACACAAGAGCTGTATTTGACATCCATTTGGGTGGCAAAAAGCATCTCTCACGGCTCAAGCGTTCGCAAGGTGCCGACACTGTATTTGGTCCCTTGGTTGTGTATATTCCTCCTAACCAGCCAGTAGCTCACGCGGTGGGTGCTCCTGAACCGGTGTTTTATGGCCTTAAAAGCCGTGACATGGTTGAGCAGGAGGCATATCTGCTTGGTGCAATGCAACAGCCGTTTCCCATTCTTCCACATTCTGGTCAAGCCAGCATGGCTGCTGAGGGTACTCAAGTGACGTCAGGTGCGACTTATGATGTGCAACAGATGGCTGGAGCGATGGAAAATACCGAGCAAGCTGGTCCTGGGACTGAGCAGGTTGGAAACCGTGGAATGGTGACTGCATCCTCGGGTTCTGCTGCTGTGGAAGCTGATGCAGAAGAGGCCCCTCCACCTGCCTGAGTGCCGATGTTTTTTCGTTGGTGAAGAGCCCAGAACATTGAGAAGCCAATGCTCGGTCATCTCCGTGGTCTTTCTGAAAACTGAAAGTAAAGAGTCCTCTCCTTCACGTCTTATTTTGTTTCTGATATAGTACATGGTACCTGCATTCAGCTGGAACAATTTCGTTGGTACACCCTTTTATAATCTGTGGTGCATGGCTGCACCATTTGACTACTGACCTGGCCTGTTCGAAAGGCCTGAACACGAACAGTATGAATCAAAGTTTGCAAGCACGTGGAAAACCCATTGCTTCTCCTGTCCTGTTTCCTTGATGCGTAATGTTTGCCATTGTGCCTTGTTAGTGATCTACTTGCGATTCGTCTTGTTTTTATCCTGAGAAGCTGCTTGATGAATCTGTAAAGCGTCACCGGAAAATCCTAATATGCCAGTGGCCTTCAAAAGTGATTTCAAAAGTTCAAAATGCTATAACTTTAGTATCCGATTTACAATCTGTTTGAACCACCGTGTTTCTTATTACAAGATCTTCAAAATAAGACCTTACTTGCATGTATTTCAACACGTCATTTTTCTTTTTTGAGATTATAACAAGTGTTTCACTGATAGATTTGAATTTGTTCACATTTGCCGTACCAATGGAACATCTGTTTTGATAAACTGCTGGAACATTGATGACGAACCAATGGAACACTGAAATCGAATACGTGGAACATTAGCCATTCCCCTTCCCCTTGGAATTTGATGCATCAAATATTGAAATCAAAAGTGTGAAACATTCTATTTTACAACCGAAAAATCTAACACCTACCCTTGTCCATTCCTCATACCCAATGAAAAGATTGGTGGTGGAACATTGTCTATGAACTAACAAAACACTGAAAGTAATACATGAAACATTCTATTGAAACACGTGACATATGATATCGTTTATTAAGTCTAAATATATATAAATAGGGTATAGTTTCAAAGATAGTGAATTGGACGCTTGGTCCAAAAGATTTAATCATTTGAATTTTAGACTGCAAGTGCAAACACAAATCATCTCGAGTTCCGAGCGGTAATTAGGGCCGACGGGCTGAGAGCTGGGCGGCACGTAGAAGCTCCCGGGCTGGAGTGGGCCCACCTGTCAGCGATCCGTGCTTGTTGCGCTCTCGGTGAGCTAGGCCAATTCTCAACGAAAATTGCTTCAGCCCAATACGGCCCATAGCCTCCTATCCAAATCTTGCCTATCAAAGTTAAGACAGCAGCCGCAGTGTCGCACCGTTCCTCTCAGCGGCGACGCCACCCATGGCAACCGCGAAGCCGATGGAGCCGGTGCCGCTCGTCGTGCGGGCCGCCGCCTTCCCGCGGGTTCCGCCCCCGCCCCGACCACGCCGTCGCAGAGCCGGAGCTATCAGTGCTTCGTCGCCTTCCAACTGCAACCGGGGCTCCGACGACCTTCCAGCCCCGCTCCAGCCGAACGCGCGGCGGCGGGGGCGGCGCGACCCGCTCTGGCACGGAGGCGGGTTCAGCCTCGGCATCGACCTCGGCTCCGCCCGCACCGGCCTCGCCATCGGCAGGGGCATCACCTCCCCGCCCCTCACCGTACGCACTCTCACACTCGCACAAAATCCATCGTTTCCTGCGTTCGAGTGATTTGCAGTTGAAGGTGGGTTGGTGAATCGCGCCAGGTTCTGAAGCTGCGCGGGCAGAAACTGGAGCTGATGCTGCTTGATATAGCTCAGCAGCAGGTGGAGTTTTACTTCGTGTTTTTTACTCTTCTCTGTGCCGTGACATTTCAAATGCGGCGGTGGTTAGGGTGTTTGTGTGTGTGAATTTTCTGCTCCTGTGTCGATTGCAGGAGGCAGACGAGCTGATCGTCGGGCTGCCCGTGTCGGCGGACGGGAGGGAGACGCCGCAGTCCAACAAGGTGAGGAGCGTCGTCGGGAGGCTCGCCGTCCAAGCGGTCGACAGGTGCGTGGCTTGTGCTTCTAAATTCCAATTACACAATGGGGCAGTGCACTAGCAGTCGAGGAGATGTGTGCATGTGTTGGGGCAAACTTGGCTATGCGCAAATTTCCCGGTGTTCTTCAGTGCGGTTCATTGGTTCAGTGTGTAGCAGAATATATTGATTGTTCAGTACTTGAGTGGCTGAGTGTGTTTGTTCGAACAGCGCAGGGGCTTGAGGGTGTATCTGCAGGATGAGCATGGAACATCAATAGACGCCCTTGATTACATGATCTCCACGTAAGTTCTGCCCTATCCTGGCAAGGCCTGTGACATGCCATAGTTGCAGCTCGCCTAGTTGAATCCTTGCTGCCCCTTTTGAATCTGATCACCTGGCTGTTTACTGATCCATTATCAAAATTATGCCGATCGGTTCTGTCAATATGGTGTCCTTTGAGAACGCCAAATTCTTTCAGCCAGCACGTCGTTAACTATTTTTATTGTAACATTTGTTCAAAACCCACTGAAAACAAGTTGAGTAAATTTAACTAGGATTGTTTTGAGTTGAGTTTGAACCTCATTTTCTTCAGGGGTTAAGAGGTCTTCCCGTGACGTCAAATCTGATGCGTATGCTGCTGTGGTATGTATGTTTCTCGCCTATTGTGGACATTTTATTGGTCATTTCTGATCATACTTAACTAGTTTACTTTGGTTGTAGATGATTTTGGAGAGATATTTTTCGTCATTGGGTCAAGGGGCTAAGATTGTTCTTCCTAGGCAACTGGAACTACAGGACAAATTAATAGCACAATCAAGGCAAGATGCTGAAATTTAGGAAAGCATGTCTTCTACTTTCTCCAACTGTAGACAACATAATAACTAGTGCTGTTAATAGTATTAGAAAAACCATTTTGTTGTGTTAGTGACTTCTGTTTTGGTTTTACACTTCACATCTTGAACAATTGATGTGATAAGCTAACGTCAATCGCTATACCATCTCGTCCGCTGACTAATTGCTGGTTATTGGCTTAATTTTCCTTTCTACTGTGGCAAAATTAGGAGTTGAGCAACAGTTGTTTTTTAATGTTTCATATCTAAGACCAGATGGAAATTGAGTAAACATGTCTATTGCTAAGTTCTTGCCCTGGATTTCGTAGCTAGCCTTTTTCCCCCGGGTACTCTTGCCTGATTCATACCTCTAGATCAACGTTATGATGTACTGCTACACCGTTGTCCACTTGACCTCTTATATAGTGTTGGATTGTACGGGACTTCTCGTCCCTAAAAGCAGCTAGCCTTTGAGGTGAATGACTAGGCTTTGAGGTGAATGACTAGGCTTTGAGGTGAATGACTCTCACTTTTAAGTTAAATCTTTTGTTTTTCCATAGCCTGTGAGGTGATGGATTCTCACTTCTAAGTTAGTTTTTTTATCCTTCCACAATTAATATAGGACTATTCTAACAATCATTTCATTCACATATCGATATCCTTTAGCCGTTCACCGTCTCCTTTATTGTACACCGACGGACTCTTAGGGTCACAGTCCATTAGGCATTTACACACTAGTGTCCATTGCGTCAGAGATGTTAGAATCAGTCTCTAATACCATTTGTAGGATTATAAAGGTCTTATCTCCAAAAGTTAGCTTGTGAGATGATAGTCTTTTTTATTTTTAAGTTAGATATATTATCCTTTCACAACCAATGTGAGACTAATCCAACATATAGCTTTGAGCCAAATGGAGTATATGTATAGTTTCCATCATTGAGACCATGGTTCTAAAACCCGGTAACCGGTACTCGCTCGGTCACCTAATATTGTAGTGATTATATGGAAATCGGCCTTGTACTTGGTCTTGTAATTGGTTTCTCTATTTTATTAACAGATTTATATATATGTATATTCATATAAAATCAAAAGCACATTTGATGCTATTGTTTTGATGTATATAGTTGGTTTAAAAAATCAGTTCCCAACATTGGCTGCTACTACTAGAAGAATGAAAAGAGAAATCACAAATAAAGAAATGGCGTTCTATTACAAACGGTAAAGTAGTCTTGCTGTCAAACTTGTGCAAAATAGCATTAACATGTTCTCAAATGATATCGGTGAAAATGTTTTAGTGGAGACTAAAATGTTGTACTTAACTTCTTATCACAAAAATACGTTCTACTTAACAGAAAAAACATTGTCTAGATAGTTCTAACAAAGAAGAACTAGAAAAGGATAAATCCAACACAATATCTACTCCTAGATAGGAGTAATTGGGTAAAGCCAGCGTGTGAGACTTTGCTGGGCTGTGGGCTGAATTGAGCGTGAGCTTCATTACACTGGATTGGCCACTCAGCAATTACTCTGCCTAGTAGCCGATCATACCGAGTACTCGCCTGGTTATACCAGTTAAACCGGTTAGCTACTCATCTTAGTTTGCTCGTACTTGGTAAGGGGACCTAGTCTGAGCACTCGAGTGAGTACTCAGCCAAGTAGATATGATTTTAGAACCATGATTGAGACAGGAAACATCTTGCGTAAAAATAGTTTGAACCACTATACCTAAAAAGATAACCACAACAATCCCCTGCCCCATTCCATGCGATAAACATGCATGTTTCCAGTTCAGTACAACTGATCTTTCCTGTATCCGCATCAAGCATGGTTGCTGTTGGCAATGTTTATACATTACTGCTGATACAAAGTAGAACGCCTGAGCCAAAATCGTCAGAATGAATCAAGAATTAGCCAATCTGAATCAGCTGTCCATATGACGATGAAGCATCTCAAACCTTTACAAAAAGAACTCAGTACAGCTTGCTGAATTCGGTGTCCTGTGCTGGTTCACCAAGCCGGGGGAAGAATGGATCCCTCTCAAGCGTCGTCTGCAATGAGTCCATCACCCTCACCACGGATGCCCACAAGAATGGTGCAGAGCAAAAGGCGTATCCAAATATTGCCAGAACCCTCACGACACCATCATGGTACCATGGGAATGCCATGACAAAGAGCATGCCAGCAATCGCAAGCCAGGTCGTGAGCACAGCAAGCGGCGGAAGCAGGAATGCATTGATCACGAGCACTGATAAGGCGAGCGCACCAAGCAGGTACATGGACCAACCCATGATCGGGTGAACCGTGCATGGGATTACGAAGAACGGGATGGCATATGCAGCCACCATGGCCACGATCGTGGTCACCTTAATCAGCCCCTGCACCAGGGCACTTTGCTTCTCAGGTCGCCGGTTATAGCACAGTTTTGTCATCCCTGGCCTTGCCAATTTGGTGATGGCTATGATCACTATGTACACTAACACCTCCATCAGGATCACTGGCATTTCAGCAGCGTAACTGTGAAATGTGAACAAGGAAATGTGATCAGGGAAAGGTTAAATGCACAGAATGTACGGCATATGGTTTTTCTGTTTGCTCAAGTGCGTATTCCGGTTAAGATATTTGTTGTTTTAACTCACCCAAGATCATCCCAGCGTTGCTTGTGCCAGGAAAGGCCTAATGGCAAGATTGGCCAGGACCACCAGTACCAAGGTTTAAACCAAGGGGCACTGGGGAATGTGATCACGCTGTTTGGCCCGCATGGAACATGCCAATGCAGCTTGAGATCTGCAATATTTCATCAAAAGGGTGGTTAAATCTTTGGAAGAAAGAGCCAAATGAAGGTGAGAATTGGAACTGAATGGCAGTGGCACTCACAGTAGTAGGATGCGTCCATCTGATAGCCGAGAGGAAGGCGATATGTTCCGTTGAGCTTGGTGCCGTTCTCAGGAGGGTGGAACATTGGTTTGTCAAGCAAGTCTGGGTAGCAGCCAACCAGAAAGCCTTGATCTGCACCATCAGAGTTGTCACGGCCAATTTCCAGGTCATGAAGCATGCCCTTGAATACGTCCATAGAAGGCTGTAAATTGGAAAAGTTACATCATCAGAATACTTATTTGCAACTACAGATATCTGAGCAGAAGATATTTTCAGGTGCGTTAACAATGACCAATGTAATGATGGTTCACATTGCATAGCTTCCTATTGAAAACTATTTCGAACGAGTATGCACGAAAAATCTTTAGCCTATGTGGTTAGCTGAGCAATCATGTCAACCATAGGTATTGGCAGAAGACAATTCACAATTTATTTTTGTTAAGAGTCAATGTAAATTCCATCTATTAATAGTTGCTCAACTGGCTTATTACCAGTACGTGCCACCATCCACACAGCTGTAGGAATGGAGTCAATTCAGGAACTGTACTGTTAATACACTAAAGAACACTATAAGTAATTTGATACGCATCGTCACATAGTCAACTTAACAGGCTCAGACCATTTCAAGCAACATAATGCAGAATTTGCGCTTTTGGTACAGGTTGTACAAGCAACAAAGTACAAAGCACAAGAATTGGGACCATACCTGCAGCACGAAAAGACCGGTGTGGAAATAGCACGGATTGATGAAAACTGCGCAGAACTGGCCGCACTGGAAGAGCTCATCAGTATTCTGGAGGAAGATGTTGTCGGAGTCGATCATGACGACACGGTCGTAGTCGACCAGGCTCCATGCATAGAGCTTGTTCAGTGTCAGCTTGAACCTCCTGTTGATCCCTCCAAGGTTGTTCTCGTAAGGATTTTTCAGGTTCTCCACCAGCACCACCCTCATGCCATCCTCCTCCCTCCTGCTCCCATTTACCATCAAAACGCGTCATATTTCAATTCACATTAAGAGTACGAAATACATCACAGTACTGAAACAAGAAGGTACAGTACTTGTTAACCATCTTTGTTTGCATTGAATTTTTTTTTCTGAAACGATCTACCTATGACTGGGTCATTGGGAGGCAGAAACAATTGCTTCAAACCAGTTATGTGGGATTAGACTCACTCTGGAAAAATTCATTGTGCAATTGCTTCTTATTTTTTCAGAGAAGGGAAAGTTGACCACTCTATTTGGGCATCAACCAATTAAGAAATTACTCCAACCAAGGACACCAAACAAATAGTCAAAGCTCCGAAGCCTGTGCAGTGTGCACCCATAGCAGCATCTTCTCCCACACGGATAGAAAGAATCGCTTGCTTATATATATATATATATATATATATATATATATATATATATATATATATATATATATATATATATATATATATATATATATATATATATATATATATAATCAACGGCTTGGAGCTGGTAAATTTACCCCGTTTTACCACCTGCGACGGGCGATCAAGCAGCGGAAAGTCCAAGGAAACGCGGCACTCACATTGCGCGGACCCAGTCGCGGGGCACGTCGGAGGAGGCGATGAGGACGCGGTCGGCGTCGGCGCCGACCCTGGCGAGGGAGCGCATCATCACGCGCACGGCCACGTAGAACTCGTAGTCCCTCGGCGTCCCCATGTACATCATCGCCGCGTACGCGTGCCGCCGCCCCACCTGCTGCCCCCGCACCAGGCCGCGGCTCTGCTCCCCCTCGGCCGCCGAGGCCGACGCGAGCAGCCACAGCGCCGCCACCGCACACGCCGCAACCGCAAGCCTCCGTTCAGCGACCGGCGGGCGGCCCATCGCCGGCGCCTGCTGCTCGATCACTCTGCCTCGCGCTGCGGCGCGTTGCTCTCTCGGTGCTACGTGTGTGGATGATGTTGGGAGCAGAGGGGGGACGGGAGAGATGCTTGATGCTTCAGGTTGCCAAAAGCGAAGGAAGATTGTGGAGAGAGAGAGAGGAGGAGGAGGTCAGAGAGGAGGGGAAACGGGCCGGTGCTCCCTTATTTATGTGCTCTCGGAGAGCGACCGGGCCGAACCGATCGATACGTGCGCCTTGCAAGCGTAGTGCAGACTCGAGGCGCGTAGCTGACAGGTGGGGCCAGGCTGGGTAGGACCCGCCGTGCGCGTGGGGTGCCGTGACTCGCTAGAGCGAAAGGTAACGCGCGCTGCCTAGCCTAGCTCGTGTGCTGCGACTTGTGGAACGTCGAGTGCGGTGCGGTCTCGGTTGGTGGGCGCCAGCGGACGACTCGGATGGACCCGTTCCACGCGCTGAAATGGAGGACGAGGATTAAATGCAGAGTAGGTTGCAACTCCTTCCGGATCCCCACCCCACACACACCAGACAGAGATATCTGTTTTTAAGTCAAAAGCTAACGATTTTTAACTTTTGCAAAATTATAGTATCTAATTTTTAAATCATTTATGAGTATTTATTATACTCGGAGTCTTGAACAAGACATTAAACGATGAGGGTAAACATTAAAAGCCCAACATCTTGTTTTTAAGAATCGGGTAGGTAGATTTTAAAATCACTCTAAAGTGAGTCTGCTTTGGATCCCACCCTCTCCAAAAGCTATATTCTTAAAATCTAGGTGGATCCAAACAGGCCCAAGTCCAAAATTCTAACTTTTAAATGGAATTTCTTAAGCGAGTCTACCAGTTAAACGATCACGTTAAAAGAACAACCCCTTCACAAGTGAGTATGTCCGCCATATGTACCAGTCAAAATTCAAAATTTTAACCATAAACCGCATGATTAAAAGAATAACCTCTTCCTTTGTCCGCCATGAGGTGTCCTCCTGTGGTTGGAAGGAGGGGACGAAAATAACCCCAAAATCTCTCTAGGGACTTGCACAGATGAGCTTATGGCTTCTTAATTTTGCTTTTTGTTCTTATTTTTTGCTTTTTCGTCTTTTCTTCGTATCATTTGTAATGATATAATTTTTTATTTTTCTATTTTTAAGTTTAATTATATAGAAAAACTAAACAACAGTTGCAATATACTTTTAACCGTTACACTAAAAAAATCAGAAATCTTCACTTATAAACCGTTTGGAGCATGAACCATTGTGCAGATCGATCGATTGATAGAGGAATGGGTCTACATATGGATGGACCTGGTGCACGGAGGTCGAGCCCGAATCGATTTCTCACGTGGAGCCCTGCTTGCTTGTAAGATCGGTCGTCATGATCGAAGTTGCCTAGCCACAAGTTAGGTGTGGCTTTTAGATGTTGTTTGGTTCATCCTAATCGTGGCATGCCACCCTAGCACCCGCCCCAACCAGACGTCGAACAGTTGCAACCACATATTACCTTGTAAGATCAAGTAAGAGTAAGATCGAACAATAAAGCGAGAGCTTGTGCTTTCGTGCGTCCAGCTCCATGCGGCCAGGTGTACGTGCTAATTTCTTTTAGCATAAGACAGTATCATAGTAGTACCCTCTAGTACTGCATCGACGTCAGTAACGGCAGTTTGAAGATTGTAAGGTCAAAACAGCAGCCACTATATAGGACCTGTTTTTTTACTGTGCTTTAACCTGTTTTTTTTATTGTACTTTGTGACTTTTGAACTGTTTGTATGGGAGAATACAGTGTAACAGAAACTCACGTGCGGTTTTACCTATATAAATAAAGTCAATAAAATATGTATTACAATTAACTAGTAGACACTATCTTGAAAAAATATTTTGTTTAAAAATTAGTTACTATAGAAAAAGTCAAAAAATAGTTTTTAGAAGCTGAAAAGAACTGAATCATAATGTGCAACTCCGATTTATTTATTTAATTGAAAATGGAGTGCGACTTTCACCTAACTAGACCCGGAGCACTGCATAAATATGGAATCATTCTCGTGACGTGTACGCGACCTTTTCATAGTTCATCCTCCAAAAGTCTTCATATATATATATATATATATATATATATATATATATATATATATATATATATATATATATATATATATATATATGAAAATATATATATATCAAATCGTTATTTTCCGTGTTTTTATACATCAAATCATTTAGCAATATATGAACATACACGTCAAAATCTTGCGCGTCACCATCCAACAGGCGCACACTTGCAAACAGTGGCCAGGCCACTTAGCTATACAAGAATCGATCGCAACACTTGGATAAGGTATTTTTCAAACGGGAAAAAACAGTGATTGGATCGAAGACCCAATGGCACGCCTACACGTCTGAATTAGTAAAACATCTTCGATCCAGCGATGATGTAAGCTTGCTCCCTGATTGCCCCGGCCTCTTCTTATGGTGCAAGTGCCATACGAATTTCGCCGTCCATGAGATCATCGATCTGTCCTACATTACACATTCATGGTGGCTTGTGGAGTACATATATTATATATAGCAGTCCTTCGTCTTGTTAATGAAGATTAGGAGCAGGCAAAATGATTGATCTGCTAGTTTCCAAAAAGAAAAGAAAAAATCGACTGATCTGCGGTCTAAACAGTTTTGAGAAGCCATCGCTAGATATAGCCGCGATCAACATGGCTGCCCAACAGTGCTCATGGCTTATTTGTCACTATTCATAAGTTTTGTCTTTTTCTGAATTTTTGGTTTTTTGTTGAGCTTTTTTGCCGGTTCTTTTTTTTCCCATATTTGTTTGTATTATATGTAATGGGCTAACATATTTTTTATATTTTTAAATTTTTTAAATTTAATTATGCTAAATAAGTCTCTATCAGCTACAGTATTTTTTTAACCATAAGCCACCGAAAATAAGTCTAAATGATCACCACCTAAGCGGGCACGAGCTAGTTTCCAAAAGAAAACCGATCACCCAACAGTTTGAGAAGTCATCGCTAGATATACACGTGGATTCGGCATCAAATCCGGCCGGAATGGCGTCCAGGACCAGAAGGCCGTGCAGCTGGGCAGGTATCAATTCTCGAGTGACAAAAATGCCTATTGGCATCATTGCGTCGCGACTAAAATCTATTTGCATCATTGCGTCGCGACTAAAATATATGGTTCTTTTTTCCGTATTTGTTTGTATTATACGTAATGGGCTAACATGTTTTTATTTTAAAATTTTTAAATTTAATCACCATAAGATCGATAAAGATCAGTGAACCGATCACCAGGAGAGTGCTTTGTGCCGTCGTGACATACTAGGTATTACGCTCGCGAATATCGCGCGCCATTCTATGTGTTGGTAAAGATACACTATTTTTAAGTTAGTGACTATTCCAATAATCTTTCCTTTTACATATTGGCTTAAAAATGATTCATCGCTAAAGTTTTATTATAATTGGCTAGCCAATAAGGTGAGGACTCATATTAAGTTAGGTCCTTTATTCTTCCACAACGATAGTGTTTTAGTTAACATAATTAAATTTAAAAAATTTAAAATAGAAAATAATAAATAATATGAATGCATCTTAGTCTATCAAAGACAATGCACGGGAATCTGTATCAACAAAATATCTCCTTCTCCGAAACTAATGACTAGATAACTCCTTTTGCTTGGCTTAAAACGTTATGCATGCGTGTGCTGCGCGAGAACTGCTTGGCTCAAAACTTTTGCACCCGTGTGTTGTGCGAAATTGAGCTCTGTATGGGATGGATCGTGGTGCTCAAGAAGAGCGTCTCCTCGAGGACGAAAAGATACACTAAAATGTACACGACGTGGGAGAAGACGACTACACGAGGACAATGCGAACAAAAGCGTACCATCCCAATTTCTTTAGAATAGATCTAATTTAGAAATTGTAAGCCCACGAGTTCTAAAAATAAGGTAACACGGGTTTTTCAAAATTCCAACTTTTCTAATACGTCACATGTCGAAGCTTTCAGACTGCACCTCCATAAAAAGTTTAAACCCTGAATATTAGATATCCCATCCTAATAAGCGAGACATGCAAAGACCAAAGCATAAATTTATATGCATGTGCCACACTCATCGAGTAACACTAAGCAACATCATCAATTATTCATCACAAATTTACCATTATCATGTATTCATCACCAAAATATTCTAGATCTAGCCACATGGTCTAACACTATGCATGTGTTCGCCTATGAACAGGACAAAACGGATTTTGGTCAAAATGGTAAATTTTAATATGTAATTAGCAAAAGTGATATTTTATAGTGGCAATTACAAAATGGCACTCTCATCCACACGATCATCATACGGACAAGCATGGAATGACACGTGGCAGAACACTACATAGTCATCGTGTGGAGCAAACCTTGTATCGCTAAAACCGCCTCCGCCACATGTCGCCCTGCGGCTTGTACCACACGGTGACCGTATGGTGCTCCGCCATATGTCAATCTGTGGCTTGTCCGCACGGTGACTATATGGTGCTCCGCCATATGACGTCTCATGGTTAAAACCGCACGGTAACCATATGAACGGGAGTATTATTTTTGTAATTACGGCTACAAAGGTGTTATTTTGCCAATCATGCTTTAAAAGTTTCCATTGCCATCAAAAACTCTCAGCCAGAGAGCCGTGGAACGAAGAAATCTTTGGTAACTCATCAATTGCTGTTAATTACACGCCAAAATCAACAATCTCAGCGGTCTTATCCCTATTAATTGCAGCATGCACCATTACCTGTCGGCATATGCAGATCCGGGCAAAAGGTCGGCATCATGTCCGGTCGGATCGGCGTCCAAGAAAAGCTAGATACCAGTTCTCGAATGATCAAGATGCTAAAACGTCCATTTCATGCAGCACAAAGTTCTGGTTCTTTAATCAGCACTTCAGCAGCGACAAAGATAACCTAGGAGCTGGAGAACATGTGTGTCGCCGCGTTCGACAGCCTTGCGCAGAAACTTGGATTCTTGATCAGCTGTTCAAGGTATGCGCCAAAACCAACCATCTCGGCGGTCGTATCGATCCCAGTGACCGCGACCCTCTCGAGTGCTAGCATTGTACAAGAGGCGTATTCATCGATCGAGCTTGGCGGTCTCCTTCTAGGATCGAGTCCTTGTCCAGCTACCTTGGAAGAAACGCACGCGCTCGTTCGTCCAAATGCGCGCGCGGCTGCTGACTCGGTCGGCGCGGCGGCCGTCGTCCTCGCCCGTTCCCCGCACCTCGTGTGGTTGGGACCTTTCGTATCGTATCGTGCGTCCATGGAAATATCTTCTGACAAAGTGTTCCAATTTTCAGAAACAAGTTCTCTGCATGCCTCCAGGACTCATTCTGGCAACTTTTCTTCGCGTTCTTACAGGCTCTCCTCGCTAGTACCTTTTTGACTAATGATACGATCGAGAGGAAGAAGACACCTAGCTACCTCCTCGTGGACTTTGATTTCAAGGTTCTGATTAATCAAGGCCGGCCGTCCTTACTGTCATGCACAAAAAATAACATCTTTGGATGGACAATGGGCTGGTTTTACTCTTCAGAAAAGATGTTCACGTCTTGAGACTTTCTTGGCTGCTGGGCAAGCCTACCTGCTAACTAAGGAAACGACTGATACGGTACGATCGACGCGGAGAAGAACGGACTACCGATCATAGGGAACGCCCCAAATTGATGCAGAGTGCTGACCTTTGACTTTTTAACTAAGCTGCTTCTTCGATTCATACGAGTCACATTTGGCTGGCAGAGGAGATTCAGATCTGGACGTCTAGGGAAAGGTGACCGTGGCCGATATTTGACTGACTGCCATTTTTCCAAACGTACGAACGTGTGCTCGTCGAACTCCTGCCCCCACTGAATAAACGAGGGCTTGTTGCACGCCATTGGCCATTGCAGATTTGAACGCATGTCCATCAGTCCATGTCATAGGAGCACAACTAAACTTGCCTACTACTCGTTGATCCCGATCCAAAGAAAATGAACATGGCGAATTGGCGTCGCAAAATAAGATCCCCGGACCGATGGATAACGCCGGCCGGTCGTGCCGTCGCGATCAGGCATGCTGATGAATCGGATGCAACTGACAGATTGGAGTGTTTCAAGCAGTATCCGGTGGCGTTCCTATACGCGACGCCTAATCGGCCATTAGTTATGAGAAGAATCTGCTTTTAAGTAATGCTGAAAAGTCTTAGGTAGCTTCTTACGGCCATGGTTAATTAATGGCGCGAGTAGCAGAAATTTAGCCTCAACATATTCAGGATTTCAGGTTGATCGACAGTGGCACAATGCACAAGGTCAACCAACATAGAACAATGCGCATATGGGCATGCACGACAGCCGCCACATGCATGCTAGTCCAAGAACCCATCGGATATTCCTTTTTTTGCCTCTCTTTCGAGGACCTAATTCTATATTGTTCGGAGAATCCCAATGTCACACTGCTATCTTCACATTTTTTTTTCAGAAGGTGGGAACAGTAGAAAATACACACAAATAACACACCTAATTCACGGTTACAAGCCAAGGTGTGCGACAGTGTTTTTTTTAAAAAAAAAATCTTAAGAACCATTTATATGGTTGTATCTGGCATCTAAAATTAATTTGGCAGTGTCTGTTTCTTCAGAAAGCCAAGGTGTGCGACAGTGTTCGTTTTTTCGTCTTAAGAACCATGATATGGTTGTATTTGGCATCTAAAATTAATTTAGCAGGGACCACCTCTTGGAGGGTTGGTGAAATTATAGGCGTATCAATTCACCTACCAAAGTTCAAATTTTGGTGCTCGTTTTTATGCACACACGCAAGTGCACTTTAATACTAACTTTGTAAGGTCATAGATTTATCATCTGCCTTCAAAAAAATAATTTTACCAGAATGTCTGTAAGCCCATACACAGTCGGCCCAACAGGAGGCCCAACCTATTTGGTTGGCCTCAGCGTATTTATCGTACACTAGCTAGACATCTTCAGAGTTCTTATCAAGGCCCAAGTCTAATTCATTGGTTAATGGGCCTTCCAATGGTAGAACCATATGCTTTACCCTTTCCTCCTTCATTTTGTATCTTCTTCCTTCTTGGATACAACGTAACACATAATTTTGCCTTTGGATCAGTATATATAGCTACAAGTTTCTTTCGTAAGATATATAGCTACAAGAGCATACCTTCAAATCTCTTACCTAAAAAGGCCAGTTTATCTCTCCCAACTCTGGCATCTCACTTTCTCCCTGCCTTCTCGAGTGTGCCGTGCGTGTGTGCGAGGGTGAGACGAAAGAAATTGCAGCGTGCGCACGCCCCAATTGACCTATTTTTAGGCTGGTGTGACGAGCAGTGCGTTCGGCGAGCTCGTGAGGACGATACAGCAGGAGATCGAGGGCCTGTAGGAAGCGACGCGACTGGGCAGGGTTCTCTCTAGGCTCTAGCTTGCAGGTGGGTAAGTGGTCGTTTTTAAGCTCCGGGTAATGACTCACCAGAACAGAGGTGGTACTAAACTTTGGATTAATTGTCAGATACTGCACTTTTCCGAGCACTGCTTGCTTCTTAATTGTCAGCTACCGCCACACTCCCGTGCATCGTTGCGTCTTGCTTCTATCATTGTGTTGTCTCCTAGCTCAGCATGACCCATTTCATGAATTCTTGGGTCTGTACTTGGCCAATTGAAGAGTACAGGCACACACCAGCACGAGCAGGTTGGCCAAGGAGAGGAATAGTTCGGACATGCATGCATGTGTACTAATGTTGCTTGCTTAATTTCTCTTGTACTGCAGATGCAGGAAGTGAGCATTCGAGCAAATTTAATTCAGGCAAAGCAGAAGCTTGACCTGGGAGGAGTCATCCCGGAGATTGCAACACCTGGTTGGTGTTTTTGATCACCAGAGACGAAGAACAGTACCATACCACTCACTCACCCCACTATAAATTAAGATGCAAGACTTGTATCATCATGACGGGAGATCTGATCCGACCTGCTTAAATCGATGCGTGTCTGAAAAAAAATTAAGTAGAGGATGACCAAGAGATCGAGATGCCTGGCTCCCCGGTCGGCCGGTTGTGTTATTTTGTGGCGTAAATATTTATTTTCTTGGGGCTAGGGGCATCCATGACCATTTGTGATTTATTATTCATGTGCATGTGTATATATGGTTGTAATCTGAGTTAGCCATGGGTATGTATATTGAGTTCCGGTTCAATACATTTAGTTGGTTCTCAACCGTTCAATGAAGCCCATTCAATGGTTATGATGGCTTTGACACCTCCGATGTTTATGAGAGGTGCACAGGGATGATGTTAGTGAAATGGGTAAAAGAGTAATTTCGCGTGAGCACTGTCTTAGAAGTTAGAACGCGTCGCGTTGTTCCTCCCGCACGCCAAGCACGAAAGCAGAGAGCGGTTCTCAAGTAGAGAGGGTTTCAACTGTCAGGGAGTCGGAAGCGAGGCGATCTCCTCAATGACTTCGCCGTCGACGATGATAGCGGCGACGAACACCTCACCGGCGGAGGAGACGCGTCCTTCGATTTCTGGCTGCAGGAGACGAGAAGAAGGCAGGGCTGCTGCGGCAGCTTGTCCCCGGCGAGGCGCCGGACGGCTGGAGCGGCTGCAGTTGTTCGAGGCCGACCTTTACGAAGCCACCTTCGCGCCGGCCATCGCCGGCTGCCAGTTCGTCTTCCTCATCGCCACGCAGTTCCAGCACGACTCTGCCTGCTCCAAGGTGAAACCATAGCGCTTCAATTTGTGTCTGTAAACTTGTTGCGTGAATAGATTTTACCGATTTCATCAAATTTTTTAGTTGTGTGCGTGTTATGTACTAGCATATTAGCCTTTCAGTTTATTTCTCTACTGTTTCCAGTTGCCTCCTAGTAAAGAACATGGAAATCAAGCCAAAGTCACAAGAGTCTCGTGCAAAACCAGAGATGCAGAAGTAAGGCCTGCAATCAAACATGGGTGATGAGAAATATGCAAAACCAGTTGGACAGAAGGCAAACCTTCAATTAAATAAGGCAAGCCTTCAATCAAACAAGAGTGATGAGAAATCTGCAAGCCCGAAATCTGAGATCTTAGGATTGAGATTGGCATCAAGCAAGACATTGCTGGCCTTTATGTCCCTGTGAACAACACGGATGCTAGACTCTTCATGAAGATAAGCTAGACATCTTGCAATGCCTAAGCATATCTCAAAGCGAGTTGGCCAGTCTAGGTTCAACCTCCCTTTTCCTGCAAATGAAGGTTCAAGTTTTTAGGTCTCTATAATAAACCTGAATTTCCAGATTCCTAGCTGCACCAAATCGAAAGAACTTATACCAAACAGTGCTTTATCAAGGCTTCCACTCTCCAGGTACTCATACACCAGCAGTGGATTATTGCCCTCAAGGCAGCAAGCATACAACTTCACAAGATTGCGGTGTTGTACTCGAGCTATAGTTTCTATTTCTGTCGCGAATTGCTTTTTCCCTGATGAGATGTTTGAGATAGCTGCTTCACTGCCACTACCCTTCCATCCAGGGAGAAAGGCAAGCCTGCAATCTAGTAAGAAGGATTCGGATGAACCTGCAGAACCAGCTGCAGAGAAGGCAGGTCTTCAATCTAGTGAGAAGGGTGGTGACAAAACTTGATGTACACTCTTCAGATCCCTTGTAGACAGAGATGTTTGTAATGAAATAGGAATATATAGTATTTTGTCCTTCCATTGCTACTTGTGAGCTTTGGTATCTACTTGTGAAAATTTTTGTTTCTGGAGCTGTGCATGAAGAAAGCTGTTCTGACCAATTTCACTGTCATGATCAAGTTATACTTTTTATTTTACTGCCTTGCTGATTTTCTTAGTACATACTCTCCTAGTAAAACTGGCAGAGTCAAACTAGCCGTCTAGTTCATCTGGTGGTGGCCTGCAACTTTGCACCGTTCTCCGAATTATTTAGTTTCTGATTATAAAGATGATTGATACTATGAAAAAAAAGAGAAAAGCTTGGTGATGTTCACATGGATTTGCATGCATAGTGCACCTTTTACAGGTTCTTTGCTGACAAATATATACATTTTATTATCTGATTTTTTTTGTTTAGTTTTCAGGTTTCCATATATTATGTATACATTGAAAAATTACCAGCCCTACCTCTCAATTTGTTGCTTATGAGACTCGAATCTCAGATGCTACATTATAATTAATGCACCAAATACTAAAAATGCGGAACGTAAATTGCCAAGTACATGTTAAGAGTGTGAAAGTAGGCTGAAAAGCATATATGTGCAATTTACAGGCTCGCAAATGAGATGCAAAAATCAATTTATAGGAATTGAAAAGCATATATGCATGTTGCAGTTTGACGGAGGAGAACGAACGGTGCGCAGGGGTTGGGAACCAAGTCAGTCGCTAGCTCAAAGAGATGTGGTTCGGTCCGTTAACCGTCCAGCTAACCCGTCGGTGAGTTATGACCCATACGTCTAATTTTCTTCAGTTACAATTCTACCCTTATCAATTGAACGGTCAGATGTGGTAGAGGTGTTAGCACCTCCAGCACCTCCGTATGGACCGAACTAAAACTCATGTATATTACCCAAAAATGTAATTTGAGTTATTCATTTTCACGGGCATGTATACTAAATTGCACATTCAACACGGTCTAGCCATTTAATTTGTTTCCCTACCGGCCTATAATTCACCTCCCAGCCCAACTAACGATCCGCCCTACTTAAGAAATGTGGATCCAATACTACATATGTGGGCCCAGAATGGGCCCATTAAGTCCATTAAGTTATGGCCCAATATCTTAAAATGCCGCCCATTTATGCTTCAGATCCAATATACAGTTGGCCCATATGCACTTTGGGCCCCACGCCCCCGGAAAAAGGACCGAATTGCACACGGCGAGGCCGTGGCGTAACTGATGGAGGAGTACTGGAGTAGAACAGAACAACATCTGCGCAGGAAAATACAAGGAGTTCTCTGAAATCTTAGAACACGCATGCTGCACTGTGATCATCGATCGGAGACAGCCATGCGTGCAGCAAATCCATCCATGCACGCTGCGATCGAAGCGCGTGCTTGCCTAGGCGAAGTGGAGCCCGGCGGCGGACGCCCTCGCCGCAGTAGTGGAGGAAGAGGTTGAGGTCGATGGGGAGGGAGGCTGAGGCTGATGCCGAGCACGTTGGCCTTCAGCGCCGTGCACAGGCACACCGCCGTCTCTACAATCATCAACAATGGCACAAGTAGGAAACTGATTAAAAGATTTCAAAGTAAATTAACACCGTTTGCGACATACATCGCACTCAACACTTATTACAACTCATTGTCATCCATACAGCGATTATAGAAATTAAAATTAGTCAGATAACATTTCATACAGTTATGCACGATTTAAATTACATGCATCTCATTTCATACATTTAATTACAGTTCATCGGATTTACAAAAATAAATTACGGTTTTATTTGTGAGAAAAAGTAAATATAAAAATACCAATAAAGACCAAATAAAAGAGGAAATTAAAATACAAATTGCCATCAAAACTCTAGTTTAGTTATTAAAATAGGCATTTTGCTCATCGAGATACCAAACCATTCAGAATCAATCAGCACCTCGCAACCGTAGGGTTTCCTCATCCGACGTTAAAACCAACCTAAATCCATTCTAAAATTTTATTTTTCCAGTCAATCACAAAAAATATTCAGACTCAACCCCTTATATACAGTAACTCTACTGTAGCCCCAGGAGAGAACAGAGTGATGATAAGGCCAAAGCCCAACACATCCACTGACAGGAGGAGTAGCAAGGTAGCAGAGCCTCAAGCACCAGGAGGAGAGGGCAGCCAAGCCCCACAAGCTCACCATTAGCACCACAATCCACAAGCCAAGAAAAGTGACCAACGAAGCCAAGCTTAGATTCCTTCCCAAACCGAGCCGACAAACGACCGACAATGTAGCTCACAATCCATTTCTAGTATTTTCGTCGCTTTATTGGGACCACACTAGGTGCACCGTATACCTAATAATCATCCAACACTAGCATCACATAGCCATCACAGAGAGTAGGAGGAGGTTAGAGAGGGAGAAGTATACCGGAGGTGAAGTCACCGTGGCGACGGCGTGCCACCACCTGCAAGCCACGCGCGCACGACGGCCACTGCACTCTCTGGCGTGCGGGAAGCCTCGAGCCCCGTCGTAGCACTACCTTCATCATCCTCAAATAAAATTAATTCAAATCATAAGTTTAAACTCAAGCAAAATCAATTCAAATCCTTGGCTGTCGGGGTCGAGCTAAGGAGGCGTCATGCCGCCATGGGGGGCGGCGCTAGGGAGGCCGACTGTCGGGGTTGCGCCCAGGAGGCGGCCATGGCCGGGCCCAAGGGCTCAGGCGGGCGCAAGGGGAGGAGCAGTAGCCGGAGCATGAGAGGGGGGCGCAAAGGCGCGGGAGCCGGAGCCAAGGGTGGCGCCGCCGATTGGAACCGAGTGGAGCGAGAGATAAGAATAGAGAGGAACACGACGAGATAAGGGAAGAAGCTAGTGGATGGCAAGGCCATTCGGCCGAATGGGAGAAAAAAAAGTAAGGGAAGAGATAGAGAACGCGCGTGCAATAAAATTTTATTCGCGAAATTTTACGCTAAGTACTCCGTTGCACGTTTAAATTATCCAATAAAAATTTGTTAACCATATTAAATTGTAAAACTCCACTAATAAATATTTACGATTGTTAAAAGTAAATTAATTGCTGTTAGAAGATTAAAAACTGTACGCAATGATTTAAAACTTTACGCGGCGATTAAAATTGTATATCATGGTTTAAATAGTGTTTAAGGCATAAAAATCCACAACTGACTAAAATAAAATTCAAGGATAGCACAAGTATGTTATGGTATAATTTATTTAATTATTTATATATGTATTTATTTTCTTTTATATCTGTAAATTAAGTCATCACATGCGTACTAATTGCAGAAAATGAATCGGTATTGGAGGGTGAATTTTATCGAGTGACCTAGGAACCTAAATTTTCAACCCATACCCAGGCAAGCATGTCTTTGAGTATATAATTAGACTACCTTGGGTAAAACAAGTACTTACCTATTAAATTACTATCACCTGCATAAAAATTGAAATCGTGTTTAAATCCAATGGATGCCAAGAGAAAAAAATACTGCGGTCTCAACCGATGGAGCAGTTGACTTGCAGTTTATGAAAAGGGTAGGCAGTTAGATAAGCCACTATCGTACCAAGAAATAAAAGGGTGGACAAAGGGCGCCTTTGGCACGTGATAAAAGGGTAAGGTTGAGACCCTCTGCATAGGAATGAAATTTAAGGTTATACAAACTTCACTTGTGTAATAGACCGTATAAGTCATATCAACCATTGTTCCGTCTAAAGATAAACAGAACCAGTAACTCTATTAAGGTTATTATACTCTCCACATGGATGAATAGTATAACTAGGTGGAAGAACTCAGAACTGGTATAGAGCTTGGAAGTGGGGGATCCAAAGCCGTAGGAACCAAGAATTGGTATAAAATCCAGAAGTGGGGGACATAGGGTGCATATATTTGCATAGTGGAGTGTTGGGTGAAGGTGATTTTTGGTCCGACCAACAATTGCCTTATGATCACAAAGGTGCCGGGTGAGTGTAGTACACCGCCTCAGGCCGACAATTATAAGCCAGTCGGGTGAAGATATAATATGCCAATATAGAGGTAAAAATTCTATGCTCTGATTTGGCATCACATCTAAGGAAATGCGAAGATCCACCCGATATAAGAATTAAAGTGACCATGGGTAAAATGGTACAAGCCCGCGCGTGCTATATAAATCATGAATTCATGCCTATCTCATGGACTAGAGGCTATAAAATTACTTGAGGTTTTTATCCACTATACGAGTGTTTAATAATTTCTAAATTAACAATATGAAATTCTTTCACAATCTAAAAACATTTATTTTTTAAGAGAGAGAGAATGAGAATAGATGTTCTAAAAATTGTTAGCTCATGAGCATACAATACATTTTGCTAATAACGTTTACCAAGTACTCTGTACTCACCCTTACTATTCTTCTTCTTTGTTTAGATGATAGCTAGTTCGGATCCTCACTTGGGGTGGAGGAGGCCTTTTTAGGGGAATTCTATCAAGAGGGGGAAGGAGATGGTTATGAGATCGAACTGTATGAGGTGTATCCCTCATATGGTGCTTGGGACGACTAGGGAGATAATAGCAACCTGGGCTCAAACCCTAGGGTATATGTTAAATTAATCAGTGGTCCTTATATTTAGTGGTTCCAGTATAATTAGAAGTTGAACTAGACTGTTTACTTTGGTATTATACTATTCGAGCTCTAGTTATGTACCTGACTTTAGTCCTGTATGGTTACGTATATGTAATAGTATGCTCTATCTCTAATTATTGTTATACTACATCACTTTGATTGTCTTATTATTCATTGGAGCTATGTTTTTACTGGACAAACGAATAATAATACATTGATGTTAGTACCCATCGATAAAAACACAGGTTATCACAGACATCGGCCGAATGCCTCAGGGCCGGCGTGGGGCGGACGACGGAGGCTGGCAGTCGTGCGCAGTCGCGGAGATGGTGAAGACTGAAGGGGTGGAGGTTCACGGCCAGGAGTAGCGCTGCCTGCCTTCGATGCCATTTGGGCTGCACGTTACGTGCTGAAACCTCCGTAATGCTTCAAGGTAAACGATGTGTGTATATATATTATGTATATATATATGCTCGTGTGGTGGTGTGCTGCTTAAGAGTAAGTTTAATAAGGCTGATTGTGCTAGCTACAAGGGAATCCATGTCAGCATAGTCCTATGTGGAGGGGAGAGAAAAGGAGAGAGAGAGCCAAGCCGACTCCCATGCAAGAGTCAGGCTATAGCACAGGAAAAGAGGCATTATCCATGCATGTACCCATAGAACTAATTGCTATACCCATACATGTATTAAATTATCAATACCCATGTATGTATTAAATGATTGAGAGCTTTTGTGGAGACAACTTATAGCCAGCTTATTGTATGAGTTGACTGCATCATTATCTTTTGATGACATGTAAATGTATTGGAGGTAGCAGCTATCTGTACTATTAAACTTGCTCTAACCGTGCTGCTGGTGTACATACGTAGCTCGGGGGCAGAGAGGATGGAGACAAGGAAAAATTCTATTGTACCCCGGTGGCACAAAGGTGTTTGTGTCACGAGCCAACCGGCCGTTGACACGTGGCATGCAAGTAATTAAAAAAATTATTTGTTACTGTTGTGACTGTAGCAAAGTAATAATTTTTTACTGTTTTGTACTGTAGCAAACAGTAAAAATAATTTTTTTATTAATTATGTGCCATGTGTCAATGACCGGTTGGCTTGTGACACTGGAGTACAATAGAATTTCTCGGAGAGACGAAGAGGCCATGCATGTGAAAAGCTGCGAGCTCGGAGCTGGCGTTGCAGTACGAACGTGCCCTGACCTGGCAAATGGGAGAAATGCATGGTTTGGTATACCTTGCCCGTGACCAGCAACTTGCATGCTGCAGAAAAACTAATTTAGCTCATTGTTTCTTGCATTGCAGATCCGGATACATCCTAACTTTCGGTATATTTCTGGGCATCCTCTTCAAAAGAATAAGCAAACGACAGTACAAATGAATATGAGAAAAAACCCATAAAAAATCTAAAAAAAACTAAAAAATCAGAAAAATAATGAAATTATTAAATAGTGAAAAATAAACTAGAATCCTAAGCCATTTTGAGAGGCTTTAACCATGTGTTTTGGGTTACAAGAGAAGGAAGAGAGGATGGTAGAGAGGGAGGATAGGGAGGAGTACGAAATGGAAGAGTACGACACGTGGGGCTAGGGTCTAAACATACTATTTATTCTTTTAACTAATGTTACATATTAGGATGCCTCACCACGACAAAATAGACCTGTCTACTAGAATGTCATTACCAGCCAAAATCATGAATGCTTATAGTGAGAGAGTGTTTTGCATCAGTTTTGAGAATTAGAGGTTGTCAAATGTTTGGTTTTTTAGTTGTGGTTCATTTTTGGACTTTGGCAAGAGCCAGGGAGTAAATACATTTATTCCTAAAATAAATATTGGCTCCTTACCTGATTTTTCACCGGTACTATTGGGTTACCATTTAACAACCCACCCAAGCAGATTTCTCCATGACAACATGGAAAAATTTTATCTTGGATTTTTTCACCGGTTTGGTCCCAAAACCAGGCTTCCAAACAGTATTTGTAAAGTTCACCTTTTCCTTCCCTTTCTTTTGTGATTACAAGGTAGACGTACGTATGCACATACTACCACGCAATGCGCATACACGCACATGCACTCAAGTGTGCCTCCTTAGCACATACATAAAAATATGGAAGCCGGTGATAAATCCACAACCTCACAAAATTCTTACTGAGACGTACTCATATGTGCATAAAGTTTGATACCAAAAATTAAACTTTGGTGGGCAGAGTTGTGCAACCACAACTCCACCAATCCACCGAGAGCCATCTTTCCGTTTTCTTCTAAGAAGAAAATAATCCGAATGAACAAGTAATTTGTAGTATCATACTAACCCCCACATTTATACTCCTTTCAGTCACAAAAAGAAGTTGCTCAAGAATACGTGCAGTCAAACAGTATTATTTTTTTACCATATATGTTATCTAAAATATGTAGTTTGATACGAGTAAATTACTTTCCTAACATTACACTTTTGCAATTTTTTTCAAAAATATAATGACAAAATTTAATGGTCAAAGTGGCGTCTTCTTTACTTTGATAAGTGAAAAACACCTTCTTTTTTGAATGGAGGGACTTTCTAATTAATATCTCACAGTTCTTCACCGTATGTATTTGGTTTTCTCGAGTTCACTCACGTGGGAAAATGATAATTCGCGTCTCATACTGACGCGTGTGTGTTTTGGTTTTTAGACTGAAGATGGAAGAGAACGGTTGTCGTTGATTATACCAGCTGATGGCGAGCTGAATTCCACTAATTATTCTTTTTTTTTCCTCAGTATATAGATCTTGATTCCTTTATCGATAAGAAAGATATATAGCTATCTAGAACGAAGTAGAGAACTATGTATATCTTGAAAAGAAAACGTAAATTGGGTGCCATGTTTCGAATCCAAGTAGGGAATTAAAGAACACTCACGATTAACACAGACTGACACACCCGGCCACCAAATGCAAAGAAAACTACTAGTCGCTACAACTCAATTCTACGATCGAAACAATGCAGTTGGTATGCAGTAACAAACTAATTAAACCATGGCAACATTGGATTATTAAACCCCAAGCATGCACGTACGCTCACAATTAGGTACGCACATCGGAGATGTAGATGCTGTGAGCTTAAGCGCACATGAAGCCGGTGGGAACACCCTTGCCACAGAAGTTGAGTATGAGACTGAGATGGATAGGAATGTTGAGGTTAAGCCCCAGCACATTGGCCTTGATGGCGGTGCAGAGGCAGACGGCGGCCTCGAGGTCGACGAGCCCGTTGAGCAGCGGGCAGCACGGCTCCGTCGCCGGCACGCCGACCTTCGCCTTGATCAGGTTCAGCACGTTCGCGCACACGCCCAGCTTCAGCGCGTCCTTCGGGCACTTGCCGTACCACCCGCTCGTCCCATCGCCGCTCCCGCCGCCGATGATCCCGTCACCACCGCCGCCCCCGCCTCCATAGCCGCCACTGCCGCCACCACCGCTTCCTCCATAGCCGCCACTGCCGCCGCCACCGTTTCCTCCATAGCCGCCACTGCCGCCGCCACCACCGCTGCCCCCGCCTCCATAGCCGCCACCACCGCTTCCTCCATAGCCACCATTGCCGCCGCCACCGTTTCCTCCATGGCCGCCACTGCCGCTGCCCCCGTGGTCATGGTTGCCCGGCCCGCAGTAAGGGCAGGCATTGGTCACCGCAAAGAGGAGGAGGTTGAGGGCAAGGAAGAGGGCACAGGGAGCTGATGCCCTGGACGCCATTGATCACGAGCAGCCAAGCAAGCACGCACTGCTAGTCTGCAGCTGCAAGTGTGGAGTCTCCGACTGGAGGGAAGATCTTGGCGTCATATAAAGATCGCCACGAGTGAGGTGTGGCGAAACAAGACATTGCAATGAAGCAGAAATACCAGTATCATACTAATATTCTTCGGGAGATGGGCCGAATGGGACAAGGAGCCGTGACTCGATAACACATGCATGGATTCACAAAAAAAGGCGGCCGGTTTTAACCCGTGGGCTAGGTGCATTGGTTTCTCGTTGGACCTTGGCAGTGGCACTGTGGCAGGCACAGCATAATGGTGTCATCGGTGAGGTTTACTCATCTCTAATCGCTGCATTAATCACCGTGGTTAACGGCATCCCAAGCTGCTAATTGGCGGTTTAATCCATGGCCGGTTTGTCTCCGTATCCGCCGTACAGAGCGCGACCATGAGGTCACGGGATGGATATAGGTTTGCGGTGTTGTGTCGTATGTGTTCGTCACAGCGAAGGTGCTGCACTTTTCAGTTGCCATTTGATGTGCCGACATAACTGATAAGTGATAAACTGAACATTGATGTGAGATGCTACCACTGGCTAGATTTATCAATACCTCTCTTAGCTGGAGTGGGCAGTACCAAAAGTGAAAGATCAAAGGGGAGTAAGATAGCTGGGTAGGGAAAATGTCCTTTTTTTACACTGCCGAAAGAGAAGGGAATGAAGTCACCAAGGCGATCCCATGGATGTAACAGAACTACAGAATATATAGCTGAATAAGCTCTGGGCAGGCCTTGTTAACAGAGGTGTTCAACACGTACCAGGGGTCCGTGAGTCTGTGATGCAAGGCAGCCAGATGCACATACACTTGATGCACTCACCGTGAACTCCCGTATCGCTACCAGAGACATTCTGATTCCTGACGACAACAAGTCGCAAAAAAGTTGTTCCCCTGGCGGTTTTCCCTTGATGATGACCGTCAGGTAAGGTTTCTCCTTATGGTGTTTGGCCGCCGAGGATGCTCCACATCCTGATAGTGAAGGGCTTCATTCGGGCTTGTTCCCTAGTGAGTGAAGTGGAACGGTTAACACAGGTACGCGACACTTTCCCGGTACCCCCATGCCTACATCGATTGCCACAAGCAACACAGAACATCTAGTTGATTGAGAGTACAATTTCAAGTGGTTGAAAGGTAAAAAAAAATTTAGCCACCTGTGTAATAGCAAATCTATAAGCAGAAAAGCATTCTCACACACACACAAAAAGCGAACCTAAACAACAAGCAAAACTGATGCGAAAAGAAAGAAAAAGATTGGTGGAAAGCAACTAGAAGTGAAGCAACGCGCAGAGACCTTTTGAATCGCCGGTGATGCGGCAAGGCAGCGGGCACTCCGGTGGCGCAACGCACATGCTTAATTGCACAAAGATCTTTCTTTTCAAAAAAAACACATTTAAAGAACTCTTCTGTTTAAGAAAAAACTCATGTTGCACATTTTATTTTACAATTTTTATCAAGACATACACTAAAGTTAGCTCTCTCTTCAGAAGTACTTGAAAATATGCAATTTTTAGCTGCGAAACCAATGAACAAATCTTCTAAAAAACTTCTTTTTTGAAGATGGGAGGCAACAGCCTCACCAGCTTCTATTATAGAAATGGCATAAGTTAAGTTCAAATCTTTATAAAACTGAGTAAAAGCCTAGAGGATATATGCCAGTGCTACTTCTTGTTGTTCTAAAAAGCAAAGGTTGATTAGCGTTAAGAGAGGGCTAATAACAATGTGACACCTCGGTCCTGTAGAATTAGATCTATATGTGTGTGCGCACATAAAAGTATAGATTAGTCCCACCTTACTAGTTTAGCTTGAGAAGCACCAACATATAAACCTAAAGCTTCCAATTATAGCAACCTCCGGTTAACCGTTTTACACGAAGCGAGAACAAAAGTGCAAGCGGGTTGCTACGTGTGCGTGGCCTATCTAGAATAGGGTTAGATCTAAACTGGTTTGGATCCTAAGGCGTTACAAATGGTATCATAGCCGACCCTCACGGTCACATGAGCGCGTGCGGGTCAGGGGCGCATGGCGTGTAGGTGGCTGGTTGCCCACATATAAAAGGGGGTTAGGATGGAAACATGTAAGGTTAACCATCCAACCCATATCTTGCTATCTCTTCTCTAGGATTAGGGTTAGGGTTTGACAGTGGGTATTTAGGGTTCTTTTTATCCTCCAAGATGGTGTGGCTGTAAAATATAACTTATCAAGTAAGCAATACATCAATCTTTGTACAGCTCTTGAGTCCCTCTTGTTTTTGTTGATATACTTGACTTTTAGTTAGTTTTGATGTTTCTTATTTCCTTCTTATGACCTTGCTATGCCAAGGACGTGTAAGAGACTGAGATAATTCGTTGGAATACATTTTCACCCATTTAGGCACTTTGATGGCAAGATTCATGAGAAAATCTGGTTTTGCTTGATTTGGCCTCAAGGTATGATTTCTTGATCCGAGAGTTTTTGATGCGATTTCTTTCGTGTTCTTACTTGCTGGGACATGTGGAAACATATCTAAAGCTATTTTGGCCATCATCTACCCACAAGTAAATTGTATTCATCGTTTGGGTTTTTGGCTCGGTTTTAGTGCACCTTTCCAACAAACTAAGAAGGTCTCAATTTTGTCCATGATTTTCTTGATCATTTGTTAGAATAGGTTCGTAATATCATAGAGTAGATTCTTACAAAATTTTATGTTATTTAAATCTATGAATCAAAAGTTGCACCGATTTTAGTTTTTGAACTCGTGCTAAAATCACTGTTCATCGAAAAAATCGGAAATACCATAGTGCAAACAAAGGTACTTCCGAAAATCGGAAGTACCGTAGTGCAAATAAATGTACTTCCGATTTCTCTGATTTTTCTCAAAAATTTCAAAAGGTTGTTTTGCTTGTTTGTTGATGGTTTCGTATTCCAATCTTCAAAGCTTTATAGCTATTAGAGTGAAGGAGTGTTGAATATTTAGGGAAAAATTAAAAGGCACAATTCACCTCTCTTTGTTATCATCTTCGGTCTTTCAGCATCTATTGTCTCATGGTTCTAGATGACGATTACTTCCGTTGTATTCTTCTCAGAAATAATTTTCTCTAGTTCAACATCAAATAAATTAGCAGCTGTAATCCAAGAAATAATTTGTTGACGCTGGCACCCTGCCTTCTCTTGGAAAAATTCTTTGGTGTAACGTTACGCCGCTTTGTTTATGTAACCAGCAAATGAGAATGCAACACGTGGTATAAATACTGTAGCAACACTTTAGTCCATACAAAAAAATATTTTTAAAATTATTGCTACAGTACCAAATTGTACAGAAACAATTTTAAAAATATTTTTATACGAACTACAGTGCTGCTACAGTACTTTATGCCACGTGTCGCTTCCTCATTTACGGGTTACACAAACTCTGTTGTGTCGCAGTTACACAGCAGAATTTTTCCACCTCTTGGGTTACATTGTTTCCCATCTTTCGTGGGCCATTCGTGGGCTGCAGTGACAAGTAGTCTAGCGGGCTGTTATCTCCATGTCTCGCGGTGCCCACAACCGCAATACCGCGAACTGTTTGTTCCATACACGTACACCACCAGACGTCTGGGCAAGTTCCCTTTTCTAGGCTTGCCATCGTCAAACTCCACGCAATATCGGATAATGTCGGCCAACTTCGACGCCCGGAAATGAATACGCGTTTAGGATTGGTCTCATGACAAGCACTTCTGAGCCCTTCATTATTTTCTTGGGCGACGGCTGGCTCTTCTGAACCTTTTCTCTTCTTTTCTGCTTTTCGCAGGCACGACAACAATGCTTCTATGTATCTTAATATTAGAAAACCTCAGCATTCGGTCAGCATGAACATTGAACACCATTATCAGCATTTGTATATGCTTCCGTGGAAAATAATGTCAACTGGAAACAATTGAGTATTCGAATCAGCTCTCCCTCACGAGTCATATCACACGGAAAAATACCATTGCTTCGTCCAACTAAACAAGCACCTACTCAAAAAAGGGACGTGCACGCTGCACCATGGACCAAACTATAGTGTAAGCATCGGGAGGTCGATCTGATCTTGGGGCCGCTCAAAGAGTTTAAGCTTTTGATTTATAATTTTGATTGTTAATTTTTGATTAAAATTATACCAGAGCAGTTGTTGGTTTTTAAAATCATGCAATTAAATAAAAATTTCAAAATTAAGGAAAAAAAAATAAAAAATCGTTATATCATCATCGATAATACAAAGAAATAAGGAATAAAAAGCAAAAAAATAAAGGAAAAGAAACTAAAATTAAAAACCAATATGTTTAAAATAGTTTTTGATTTAAATAAAAAAAACTAAAGCAGTTTAGAATAGAACCCTAATTTAGTCCCTACAAGTATCTGTAACCTACCTACATGTAAATGGGATCGAGCTCTAGGTGGTGATTATTTGGGCTTTTTTTGGTGGCTTATGGTTGAAAAGCACTATAGCTGGTTGAAAAAATACTGTAACTGACAGAGACTTATTTATCATAATTAAACTTAAAAAAATTTAAAAAATATGTTAGCCCATTACGTATAATACAAACAAATATGGAAAAAAAGAACTAACAAAAAAGCTCAACAAAAAGCTAAAAGTTTAGAAAAAGACGAAAGTAATGAATAGTAAAAATAAACCGAAAACTAAAAGCTGAAACCAAAACGATCACAGTCTGACTTCACCATGAAACAAACCAATACACGCGTACGTACGCGGCACGTGATCGAGCTAAACTAATTAACCCACCCAGCATGTGGAGCTATGCGTGCGTGCCAATGTTGTGCTGCACACACGGGATCAACTACTAGACAAACATTTTTGTTTTCCGACGGTTATTATATATAGTCGACAATATTTACAGTGCAATACAAATCTTTATGGACGGTTAGAATAAATTGTAAACAAAGTGATAGCCGACAAGATGACAGGCACTTTGATAAATTATGGTCCTATTTTAAATAGCTTCTAATTTTTAACTTTTAAAAAGTCGGTTTTTAAACGGAGTGATTTTTTAATATGATTTTTATAGACTATTTGTAGGATTCACTGTAAGAATCACTTTAAACAAGTGGCTTTTTAATATAAGTGTCATTTACTTCTTCAGTCTCTCTCGTAATTAGCAAAAATCCACAATACTTTAAAATATGACTTACAGCTGGATACTACTGTTTGCCGTATACTAATAATAGTTGAGAAGTTGTAGCCAGTATAAACCAAACTCGCATGTATAAACTAACCCAAAGATTAATAGGCAAGTAGTAAAAGCTACATGTAAAACTCTTAGGTGAGTATAAAGTAACCGAGGCTCTGTTTGTATTGATTTCTACTTCTAATTTCTGTTTGCTTCTGTCTTACTCTGAGGATAAGTCAGGGGTTATTAGCGTATTACGTACCATATTTCTCTTGCTCCTGTCTTGCACGCGCATCTCATCCTCACTTCTTGTACCACTTGTCTCTTTCTTCTAAAAGCTAGTTTTTTTTTACCCGCTACTTTTTTTATTTTTAACTAGAATCTATCTCCAGCAGGTAGAAGTCATCAGCCCGGTAAAAGCTACGTGTCTCGATCGATCGAGTCTATTTGTAAGCTCAACTTTTCTCCAAAGTCCAAAGTAGTGCATCGCACCTTTTGCTCGACACAACACCCATCAGGCCATCCCCATCAACTAGTACGTAAGACCTCTCCCTCCCTGGAATCAATATTTACATGTAGAAATTGTAGGCTGTCTCCTAGATCTGCACAAGCGACGTATTCGCGTTTCTACCCTGGCATTCACAAGAATATCATTCGACCGTCCGTCGAACCGGCGCTTGGCCTCCACAGAAAGCCGAGGGTTGAGTAGATCCGGACGCGACATCTTGTACCATGCACGTTGACACTTGGCCTCTCAAGTTGCTGCAAGCCACACGCGACTTGTTTTTAGGTGGTGATCAGTTGGGCTTAGAGATGGCAATGGGTACCTGATACCCGAATACCCGACGGGTTTTACCCGATAAAGAGACGGGTATGAAAAATTTTATGTACCCATGGGTACGTTATTGGGCGAAATCCTCTACCCGCCGGTAGGCGGAGTGCGGGTGTGGTATATACTACCCATACCGCCTACCCATGAGTAATGAATACCCGCATTAGACAACTAGACATCCCACTCAAATGTTAATTTTATTATCTACTTGTTGTTGATTGTTTATTTGTTTGTCATATGTTGATATGGTCATGTCAAGTATGTTTATGTGATGTACTAATTTTGATCATTAGACGCTTTTGTGCTTGGCATGTATGATTAATGAATGTCTAAATTGATGATATTCTTATGTGTTGAACCGGGTATGCTTATGGTGCAGGTTACCCGTCGGGTAGTAATACCTGTGCGGGTATGGGTATGGGTAAATTTTCCTACCCGCGTGCGGATACGGGTAACCCGACGGGTAAATTTACACCTAGCGGGTACGGGTATGGAATGGTAATACTCGATGGGTATTTACCCGTTGCCATCTCTAGTTGGGCTTAAAAGCTCATGGCTGAAAATACTGAAGCTGGCTGAAAAAAATACTGTAGCTGACAGAGACTTATTTAGCATAATTAAATTTAAAAAAATTTAAAAATATAAAAAATATGTTAGCCCAATATGTATAATACAAATGAATACAGGAAAAAAAGATCCGGCAAAAAAAGCTCAACAAAAAGCCAAAAGTTCAGAAAAAGACAAAATTTATGAATAGTGAAAAATAAACCAGAAGCTCAAGCTGAACCGATCAGGGCCTAATGACGACTTCCCCAGATGCACACGTCGGAGTCCCGTAAAAAAGAGCGCGACAGCGTCGGGTCCTCGTCGCCGTCGGCCACCATACCGCCCACCAGGGGCGGAGCCACATGCCAGACAAAGTAGTCTTTAGTCTGGAGTGTGAAAAAATATCTAATATATAGTTTGGATAAATTCAGTCTAGTCTAGGTAATATTTTTATGATCAGCCTAGATAGTTTAGATTATTTCGTCACTGAGTCTAAGACGTAATTAAATTCTAGCTCCGTCACTGCCGTCCACGTATGATCCCGGCTCTTTCCCCGAGCTAGCCAGCCGTTCCATGTGCCACGTACTCCCGCATCGCGTAGCAGGAGACGGCGAAATAATCAGATCAAACGGTGCAATGCAAGCATGTCCTCCGGTTACCACCTCCCTGAGCTCCCTCTTCCATCAATGGTCGATGCTGCATTAACATTTTGATAGTCATCGGCTTCTTCTTCCTCCTCCTCTCGCTCTAATCTCTCACTTGCATTATGCAGCGTAAACAGTGGCAAACCAGCGGCATTATGCAGCGTAAACAGTGGCAAAACAGCGGCATTATGCAGCGTAAACAGTGGCAAAACAGCGGCAAGCACACCGCCTAATCGCTTGTCATGTGAGGAGTAGCAATGATACCAGTATTTTGCCGGGTCTAACTGGCTCTTGGAGATACCCAAAAGAAAGGGGGGAGGAATCTTGCCGCGGATAGAGATTGCGAGCGAGCCATATATCTCTAGTATTTTTTGCTCAATAATTGCGGATTGACCTACAGATGCGTCTACTTAATTAGTGTGTGCCGGACTTGATCACAACAGCCGGCCACCAGTTGCGTATACGACTACTTTTATTTGTTCCGAGCTTTAATTTGGCAAAATTTCTAAGCGCGACAACTCATCCAGCCTTCAGATCAGATGGGCATGCAATATAATACACGTAATTATCTATCTGACGATGCTAATATCATCCCTAAGTCGGTAATGTAAGCCTCTCTGGTCGGAATTATGAAAAGGATGGATCGAAAGAGAGGCCTGAATAATGAACCGGAGATAAGCGAGCAATTAGGTGGTATCAGATTAATTGGTCGTTGTGGTGGCCGACTAGTACTACCAGTTTCTGGCACAGGGGGGCTGGACCGAAGGTGCTAATAGAAGGGTGTGAATATTGTCTTAAATTTTTTTTGTAAAATATTTAGCACTTCTTCACTTCAATAACTATAAAGATTAAAATGAGAAACCACTATCAAACAAGTAGAACAACCCACCGAAATTTTGAAGAAAAATCAGGGAAATTAGAAGTACCTTTGTTTACGCTGCGGTACCACTGATTTTCGGAAGTACTGCTGTTTGCACTGCGGTACTACCGATTTTCATAAAGAATAGAAATTTCATCGCGAGTTCAAAAACAAGAATCGAGAGGACTTTTGATCCATAGATCCAAATGATATAAAAATTTACAGAGATCTACTATAGGATATTATGAATCTATTCCAACAAACGATCATGAAAATTATGGTCAAACTTGAGACCTTTTCAGTTTGTTGAAAAGTTACACCAAAATCGGTGAATACAACTTGTTCGTGAGTGGATGATAGCTAAGATGGCTTTAGATATGTTCCCACATGTCCTAGCAAATAAAAACACCAAAGAAATCACTCCAAAAATCCTTAGATCAAGAAGTCACTTGGAAGATCAAGAACGTGCAAAAATCGAGTTTCTTGATAAATTTGCTATCAAAGTGTCTAAATGATCGGAGAGTATTTTTTAGAGGTTATCTCCAGCTCAATAATGTCCTTAGCATACCAAGATCTAGAAGAGAGAAGAGGGGAGATAAAAACCAACCTAAATAAGAGCAAATCAATCAAAAACAAGATATAGACATGGAGAGGACCAAAGATTGATGTATTGTCACTTGGGGAGGTAGATTTTACAGCCAATCCCTTAGAATAGCAGAGCTCTAAGCCTAGATCGCGCACACACAAGGCTCCAACCCAAGGAACCTTAATCTCCAATTGGAGAGAGGATGAGCTAGCCACCCAAAGACTTAGTCAACCTTCTCAAACCCTAACACTTGCCTCTTCACCTCTTATATAGGCTCACAACCTAAACCAAAATCTAATAGATCCCCCATTAGGCCAAACTGGGGATAACTCGTTAACCCTACCTAACACTAGGTTTTACTCACGCATGCTTCTCAATGCGGCTAACAACCCATTAGTGAATCAACACTTGATCTACTTTACGTTTTCAGATATATAAGACCTAAACCACTTAAATCAACGCCGCGGTTTTACATACGACCACTTTTTCAGTATTGGACACTTTACCAAAATGTCCCTCTACCGTCTTCCGCGAAGCTTCCCGCTTCCTTTGCCACGAAGCATCATCTATACTTCGTCATCTTCCACGTGGCCTCAATGACTTGCCGCCAAGCCTCTCACGCGTCTGGATCTCACCGAATTGTCCTTGCTCTCAAACGACCCAAGTCACTTGGCGCACTGTATGTCTCTTCTCACACATAACAGCACCCGGCTTCCTCGACTGTCTGGACCTCAACTCCTTCCTATGTCTAGTCCCGATCCACCTTGCCATTGCCCGTTATGTCCATCACTGGTAGCTCCCGCTTCGGTTCCTCATCGTCCCAGTTTGCAAGCACCTCGCAAGCCTCGGTCATCTTCGGCATCTCTTTGACTCTTCTAGATCTCAGCACCACCCTCTGTCTAGTCCTAGTCCTCCTACGCCTCACCATGATCTAGCTCCGAAGTCCTTCAACCAACACCAATAGGTAAATCGCCACGTAGTATTGCACAATACATAGACTCATCAATTGGCAGTATTAATCTATACAATACACCATGCCAAATGTATGCAACCAAAACAGTGATACTAAACGGAGGACCAAACAATAAACCCAAGTGCATACAAGCAACAATACCCATACCATGACCATATGGTCATCCCAACTCAAAAGCCAAAATCAACTTTTTCAGCGAAAATCGGTACTACCACTCTTAACACCCCGGTACTACCGCGCCCCAAAACGGTATTTCTGCACCATCGCTGGAAAAACATATCGCAACTCAGAGTGAAACTACCGTTCTTACGGAACTACCGCTCTCACAACGTCGGTACTACCGTATAAACACCTGTTGTACTTCCGATTTTCCTGACAGTTCCAGAAAATAGCCCAAACAAAATGCGATTTTTGTAAAAACACTTAACAACTCCTCAAAACTTGCAATGATTCATCACAATATTATCCTGACCTTTTTCACATGGTCCTTCAGAGGCTCCAATCATATTTCTAATCTGTACTCGATTAGTATAAAAGAAGAGGAAGAGAAGCAAGTAAAATGTATTTTAGTGGCGATTTTGCGATCTCGAGTTTGGAAGAGCCATGATCGATGAAATTACTCGACCACGTAAGGAGGAGTATCTTGTCGTGTTAATACGTCTACCTTGGCTCTCTGAATCTGGTTGGGGTGCAGTAAATTTACAACATTATTACAGTATTCTCTTGGTCATAATAAATCTAAAACTTAATTGGAAACTCTTGTCATCTGGTGAATTTTTTTCTCATTCAGAAAATGAAGAAACAGAAAACACAAACCGGCCTGTTTCAGAAATACCAGCAGCTGGATGCCTGGAATTGATTGGTTGGGATAATTAAGAAGCAAGAAAGCATGCATCTGCACGAATTGCCCCCACAATTACACAAATGCACGCAGAAGCAGCGCTACTGTTTTGCCGGGCGCCTACCCCCTAATCAGGGATCCACTCGAGCTTATCCTCGGAATGATTAATCAACCCAGCTCACAAGTCAGATTCTCCTCTACTCGCTTCATTCACACCATGCGATTCTCATTCTGTCATGCATCTACATGGAGATCGATGCATTGATACTGTTAGGAAACTGGGCCCATGGCCAAGAGTCCTGACATATTTGGACACCCCACCGTAGACTATAAATAGAGAGTCATACCCTCCTCATGATGTACACATGAATGAAAGCAATAAAGAAAGATCAGAAGTTCTCTCTATCTCTCTGTGTGTTCAATTTAGTATTCTGTGATTCTGTGATTGATTCGTTCTTGTTCTAAACAGAGGAATCGCTCGGACTGGTCGCCAGCGACGGTTCCTCAACACGTTATCAGTACGACTTCGCTCCGGTGAACGAGGTAATCATCGAAGCACAGATTGAATTTTCTAGATCGCTTTTGAATCTATATTTTCTTTTCGCGTTCTAGATTGAATTTCTACGGTGCAAATCCGCCCTAATCTACCGCGAGCAGACTTGAAGTCGCCGGCACAATGCCGATCGGTAGATTGTGAAACAGGGTAGATGTTGATTGCACTGTAGATTAGAACGATGCAAATCCGCCCTAAATCCACCGCGAGTAGATCTGAAATCGCCGGCACAATGTCGATCGGTGGATTGCGAAACGGGGTTGATGTTGATTGCATCGTAAATTAGAATCGAAATTTTGCATTAATTTGTTTGATCCTGCATGATCATTGTACGGAGATTATGCATCTGTTCTTTTATCTTCTGTTTGGTTTTGAATGGTTGTTGCACGAAGAAAAAAAACACATGCAAAAGTCAGGGCGACGGCCTGAAGCCGCCACCGGTTCACCGCTGGTCTGAAGCCGACCGTGGGCCAATTGGCCGACCACCCCGAAGGCCGGCCGGAGTCCCGCCGTACGCGCGCTGCCTCCGAGCCGTCCGACTTGCCGACCAACAACCGCCCTGAATGGCGACGCCCGCACGCCATCGGCCGGCCAAAACCGTGCCCAAAGATCGCCCGCGGCCGCTTGCCGTCGGATCTCGGTCGCCGCCGCCCCGCCGCCCGAACGCGATGCGCGCGCGCCGCCCGGCCCATCGCCGCCTTGGCCGCACCTTCCCGACGCCGCTGTAGCGCGCCTCCTCCGTGTGCCGCCCCTTTTCCCGGCAGGCGCATGGCCCGCCGCCGCTCCCGGCTGAACCCGGCTCCTCCGCTGTGCGCGCCGCGCGGCGCCGCCTCGGCCGGCTTCCCGCAGTGCCCGCATGGCGCCGCTCCCGCCATTAGCCACCGCATGGCTCCGCCACCCGCCGTGCACCGTGCCGCCGCCGCCGCTGTGGCTCGTCCCAGCGCGGGCTAGCACGCCACCACCGCCGGCTTGACCGGTAGCTCCGCCCCGCTGAACGCGCCCTGCGCCACCTCCGTGACCAACCACGCGCGCCGGAAGCCGCGCGCCGTGCGCTCGCCCGATCCGCCCATTCGGGCCGCCGCCGCCACCATGGGAAAGGCAAGGGGAAACCCTAGCCGGGGCGCGCAGGGGAGGGATTTAGCTGGCCGAGTGGGCCAATGGGCCAAATGGGCGGTGATGGTCTTCTACCAAGAAGGCGGTCGGCCGAAAAGGGCGGGGAGCGCCGTTCTTTTGCAAAAGCCGCCCGGAATTTTGTGAATTATCAAAAGGCCCTGAAAATTGCGTACAAGTCCTGAAATTTTGCAGGGAAGGCCTCGTAATTCTGAAAATTACGAATAAGCCCTCAAATTTACGAGCGGGTCCAGAATTTTACAGAAAACCCCTCGGTAAATCAGGAAATTGCGCGAATTTTTCTCTGAACTGAAATTTTGCGCATAAACCCCCAGAAAGTGCAGAATTTGCTGAAATTTCATATTTTAGCATAAAAGGGCCTCGGGAATCCGAATTTTGCATTACTTTTAGCATTTGAAGCTTATTTATTTATGCCATTATTATTCTCTGTATTTTCTGTATTTATTTTCTGTTTTTGGTTAATTGTAATTGTTTTAATTGCCTTTAATCACTGAAATTAGCAGTAAAATTATAGAAAATGCACAGAAAATTATGAAACATTGCGAGAACCTTTTGTACCATTTATTTACCCGCAGTGAATTATCCCGTGCATGTCTACCAGCAGTAGACTTATACACATTTAAATGACTAGCATCACGAACTAGAAGTTCGAGGAGCTGGCCCAGCATGGCCAAAAACTATCTGTTGTAGGCATCCGATGTCGAGATTGTGCTTGGAGCCAGGAAGCTCCGCGCGACTATTGGGATTGGCGGACTGAATGACACCTAACCCACGCCTAAAGAGAATGATCAGGCACTTCATTTTCTCAGGCACCACTTCTGCCTCACTCTCAAGAATGAGTACATGGTAGAGAATAGTGCGCTAGCACTCTGGACCGCACCCAAGAAGCAGGTTTGAGAGGCTAAAGTACACCATTCTTCCTCAAGCAGAGTAGGAGTGGATCAGACTAAGGTTTGCCGACTTTAAGACGGTCAGGGAATACAATTCTGCCTTGCACAGGATTTGTACCCCAATACAGAAAATTGAGAAAATCCTTCCACCCAAATGAAGTACAATCCGCACGCAATTATCGTCAAGATGGTTATGAGGAATACGCCGAATTGACCGATATGATGCAAGTTGCGGAGGCTCGGGACAAAGTTCTCTGTAAGAAATACGTCACTTAGCCACCTGGGAGCTCCGTTGGTCGTGAAGCCAACACCGGGAGCAACAAGGTTTGAAAGCCCTTGATAGAGAAAAGGGGAAAGAAGGGTAAGACCGCAGCCCAGAAAGGCAAATTAGATGCTTCACGTGAGAATAAGGCTAGCAAGCCAAAACGGATGGCAAAGGGCACATGAAGCCCACTCTGCATCGGTTGAGGGGAGCGTTACGAGCATTACTGCACACGATGGTGTTTGAGACCATTACGACAGCAGCACCCCTCTCGACCTAGAAGCTGCCACCGTCCTGATTTCTGTTGAAGAGAATATCAACCCCGAGAAAATAGCAGAAGAAGTCTTGTGCACTGAATGCATTTAGACTTTAATTTTCATTTATTTTGTGTGGAAGAATATGTTAGAATTTGCATGGATGGTACTTAAGAATTGTTATCTTCCTTGTGATGGTTGGATGATTTTTTGGAAGAATTCATTCATTTATTCAGTTTATAATGGCATGATATGTTCTGATATTGGAGTATCTTATTTATGTGTTGATTGCCTTCTCATACATGTTAATAAATACCCTATATTAGAACATGTGTAGCGCCCTATGAAGGAAGTGTGCTTAGCCAGCAGCGGCACAACACATATCATCTTAAGAGAGATTGAGTATTTTCAGTCGATTCGTAAGAGCACTGGCAGCCTTACGACAATCGCCAGAAGCGATGCATGTATAATTGGTTTGGGAAGAGCCATAATGGGCACAATTTTGGTCATTGAAGAAGCCTTATTGTACCCAAAATCGACTAGAACTCTCCTAAATTTTAAGAATTTTTGCGCCAACGGTTTCCACGTTGAGACTAAAGAAGAGTACGGTAAGAAATACCTGCTCATCACGAAGCGTGAAGAGAATGGCAAAAGAATATTAGAAAACTTCCTTCACGGGCTATATTATACCAACATTAAAGCGCTGCAGTGCATACACTATTTCAAAAAAGTGTTTAGAAGCTCGAACTCTTCGTCTCGGCATGATAGATTAGGCCACCTGTGTCTTAGGATGATGAGTAGCATAATCAATAACTCGCATGGGCATAATATTAATAAGAAGAATTTCCCGAATCATGAAGATTTTGTGTGCCCTGCATGTGCCACCGGGAAACTAATTACTAGACTCTCCACTCTGAAAGTGAAGGATGAAGTCCCTACATTCCTGGAACGCATCCAGGGAGACATTTGCGGTCTCATTCAGCCCGTCTCAGGGCCGTTTAAGTATTTCATGGTGCTCATTGACGCTTCTTCGAAGTGGTCATATGTGGGTTTGTTGTACACAAGAAACCACGCCTTTGCAAAATTGATCTCGCAGATCATTCGCATCAGAAATGTGTTTCCAGATCATCATATCAAATCCATCCGAATGGACAACGCCGGAGAATTTACTTCAAAGGCATTTGATGATTATTGCATGGCGATGGGAATTGCATTTGAGCATTCAGTACCGCATGTCCATACCCAGAATGGTTTGGCAGAGGCTTTAATTAAAAGAATTAAATTTATTGCCCGACCCCTCTTACATAAAAGTAATTTGCCAGCTACATGTTGGGGACACGCAGTCCTTCATGCAGCGAATCTCATCAACCTTAGACCTTCGGCCTACAACATCCATTCACCTATGCAACTAGCGTAAGGGTCACCACCGAAAGTTTCCCATCTTAGAAGGTTTGGATGTAAGGTTTATGTACCGATACCACCTCCGCAACGAACTGCAATGGGCCCACTCCGCAAGACTGGGATATAAGTTGGTTATGAGACTGCATCCATAATCAGGTATTTGGAACCCATGTCGGGAGATTTGCATACTGCCCGTTCCGCTGATTGCATTTTTGATGAAGATAATTTCCCGTCATTAGGGGGAGGAAATCAACCCGTTGATGAAAAATGTCAGGAAATTACGTGGGAAGCCACGGGAATTCATGCACATGACCCGCGCACTAGTGAAACTGAAAAGAGGTCCGTAAGATCATCGACTTGCAAGCATTAGCAAATCAACCGCCCGATCACTTTAGTGATTTGAAGAGCGTGATTAAGTCGCATGTGCTCGCACGCAATGCACCGGAGAGGGTTGAAATACCAAAGAAAATTGAAGGTATCCCTAATCCCGTCCAGAGGCCTCAGAATAAAAGGACGAGAACTCCGGTTCCTCGAGTCCAAAGTAACCGAGGACGCCCGGCGAAAAAGGATAAGAGAGATTTATCACAGTCGATCATTGAAGTCCCCCAGAATGAGAAGGGGAGCCAGTTGAGACCTGGCACGAGTATGACACCTTCAGAAAAAGGCATACCGGATCTGAACATCCCACCGGCATAGATGTGTGCGTACACATCGGAGCCGAAAAACTAAAGGGAGTTGCCACCGCAATTGAAAGAAGCGATGTGCAAGGTAAAGCTCCAGCAGAAGCAATCGCTCCAGAAGAAGCAACTCATGAAGAAATAGCTATAAATTATGTGCACAAGGGAGAGTCTCTGAATAGGACAACAGCTAATATCGATATCTACTTCGCAAAGAAAATTGCCACCATCATCGATCTTGATCCCGAGCCTGCATCGCTCGCTGAATGTAAGAAAAGATCAGATTGGGAAGATTGAAAGAAGGCAATAGCAACTGAATTGCTATCTCTGAACAAAAGAGAGGTGTTTGGGCCCATATGCCGCACGCCTCCCCATATACACCCCGTTGGGCACAAGTGGGTATTTGTTCGAAAGAGAAATGAAAGAAATGTAGTAGTGAGATACAAAGCAAGGCTGGTAGCCCAAGGTTTCACTCAACGTCCTGGAGTTGATTATGAAGAAACCTACTCCCAGTCATGAGTGGAATCACCTTTAGATACTTGATCTCAATGGCAGTGAACTTGAATTTAGAAATAAAATTGATGGATGTTGTGACTGCATACCTTTACGGTAACTTGGATTCGGAGATTTACATGAAAGTCCCTCAAGGAATCCCTCTCCCGAACCAAGACAGAACAAATAGAAATCTGTACAGTGTGAAACTCAGAAAGTCACTGTATGGACTGAAACAATCTGGAAGAATATGGTATAATCGCTTGAGCGACTTTCTCTGCAAGAAAGGCTACACGAACAATGAAGGTTGTCCTTGTATATTTATACGGCGATCCCAGAATGGATTATGTATAATCTCTGTGTATGTAGATGATCTGAATATCATCGGGACAACCGAAGACATAAAAGAAGCAAGCTCCTACTTGGAGTCAGAATTTGAAATGAAAGATTTGGGCAAGACCAAGTTTTGCTTAGACCTGTAGCTTGAGCATGTCCCTAAATGAGTCTTGGTACATCAGTCGACCTACACCCAGAAGGTGCTTGAAAGGTTTGGCTTCGAGAAGACATTTCCCTCGAAAGTACCGATGATCGGTGAGGTCTTTACAAGAAGAAAAGATCCTTTCCGACCAAGGGAAGAGGGGAGGAAGTCCTGGGACCAGAATTCCCATACTTGAGTGCAGTGGGAGCACTCATATATTTAGCAAACCGCACTAGACCGGACATTGCATTTGCCGTGAACACATTAGCAAGGTTCGGTGCAGAGCCCACCAAAAGGCATTGGCGGGGCATAAAGGACATTTTCCGATACCTCCAAGGTAGCAAGGACCTCGGATTGTTTTACGAAAGAATCAAGATCTGAACTTGATTGGCTATGCAGATCTTTGGGTATCCGTCGACCGCATACCGCTAAGTCACAAACAGGCTATGTATTCCTGTGTGGTGGAACTGCAATTTCATGTAAATCGTCTATGCAAAGCCTGGTAGCTACTTCGACGAACCACTCAGAAATTATAGCACTGTATGAAGCCGCACGAGAGTGCGCTTGGCTCCGCCAAATGGTTCACCACATCCAGCAGTCATGTGGAATGAACATTGTGCAAACCCCTACAATTATCCATGAAGATAATGCAGCTTGCGTTGCACAAGTGCAGACGGACTATGTAAGCATATCAACCCCAAATTCCTCTATGCTCATGAATTGCAAAGATGGACAAGATTAGAGTACTACACACTAAGACTTGTTCACTTAGTCACTCCTCGCATCTAGCTTTGAAAGGTGCGTGTGAGGGATTGAAATGATGAGACTTAGAAAAGTGCAGAATTCAGGGGGAGAATTCTCTCAAGCCCGTTATTAAATCTTGATCATGAAGATTAAGTACCCAAAGAAATAAAGTCCTGAAGACCAAATGAAATTGGGTGAATTGTACTCTTTTTCCCTTGACGAGTTTTCCATGAAGTTTCTCGACCAAGGTTTTTAATGAGTCAATTCGTACATCGCAACATCACATGTATCATGTACTTTTTCTTCAAATTTTTTCCACTGGGTTTTTATGGAGTTTTGACGAGGCATGAGCATGTTGGGTGAGTGCCCAAGAAGGAGTGTTAGGAAACTGGGCCCATGGCCAAGAGTCCTGACATATTTGGGCACCTTATCGTAGACTATAAATAGAGAGTCATACCCCCCTCATGATGTACACATGAATGAAAGCAATAAAGAAAGACCAGGAGTTCTCTCTATCTCTCTGTGTGTTCAATTTATTATTCTGTGATTCTGTGATTGATTCGTTTTTGTTCTAAATAGAGGAATCGCTCGGACTGGTCGCCAGCGACAGTTCCTCAACAGATACTCCTATTTTGGTTGTTGCGATGTCTTACTACTGCATAAGTGCAGAGAAATGGGCTGCAATATTGCAAATTCAGCGCATCTACATGGAGATTGGAGACCAGAACTGATTTCTTTCTGTGTATACTATAGCTAATGATTGGTCCAGGCGTCCAGTTGCCCTAATTTGGAGGAGAATGTATCTATCGCGCTGTTTCATCGGAATTGATCGGACTGGAACGGAGTTGAATATTGTGCATATATGATTCATTGTCCTGACACTCGACAGATAAATGGGTTCGGTTGGAATCGGATGGATGAACCCACATTGCAGCAGCCTAAGATCGCAGTCCACTTTACCTGCGGCTTTCTGCCCTGATTGCAGCTGATAGCGAGGTCTGACCCTCCGAACCGTATCTGCTCTAAGCTACCATCAGTAATTGGTTTGCTCCGAAAAGAAGAGATTAACACACGCTAGGGCTAGAACTCATACAAGTACTACATGCTAAACTTGTGGCAGTATTCACATATAAGCCTGTTTTTCCTTTTCAGAAAGCGTGGAAACTGTGTACTCTCTTTCGTTGCAAAATGTAGAGCATATTTTAAGTTCCCATATAATCTCCATCAACCTAATCTGCATCCATGCGTCAGCCTAAACCTAACAAAATCATCAGTTAGGCAGCTTAAACAATATTTAATTATGTGTACGATTCGAGTTTTGCAGATCTATTAGTTGCTATTTGGTACACGAATTGGTGTTTAAATTAGCAGAGTAGAGCAAGCTCAAATTTGGATGAGTAGGTTCGGACTTGAGAGTCTTCCTCCTTTCTACTGACAAGTAATTAACTTGCAACTACTGATTAGGATGGGGTAAATTTGAGGTTGCCCAAGCCCTCACGACTAAAAAGCAAACAGTTGTTTAGACTAAAACATGAAGACTATGAAAGGTTCTCCCAAACTTTCTAGCTCAATTATTGTCCCAATTGCATGAGAACTTATCTCTAGTTCCCAACATTTTTTAATCAATTTCGTGTAAGCCATGAAAGGTGAAACTCCACACCTCGTAGTTGGAATATTCAGTCGCTGTGGCTAAGCTAGCTTCACGGCAAATCGTTGTCAGGAACTTTTTTTTTTCCTTTTTGGCTGAGTTCATGTGCAAGTACATGCAACCTCATAAGTCATACCCAGGAATAGAACGGGGCATGTAGGATAAGCACACTGCGTGGATGATTGCACGGCATGATGGATAATGCTCAGCTGCTATGATTTTCTTTTGCAGTTGCAGATATACATAGCTCCTCTGTACACTGTCCACACGCGTCTCTTTCTCTAGAACTGTTTTTGAGTTTTTGTACTTGTACTGAGTTTATTGGCTTTAAACTATTTATAGAGAGAAGCATAAATCGACGCGGAGATAGTATATAAGTTGTGTCTGCAACCGAAGGGGCCATTTTTTTTTCCAGACATATAGGCGAAGCCAGAAAATTTTCATGGGAGGTCCATGCATCAAGAAAGGATGAATGTTTTGTGAATCAAAACAAAAAAAATTCTGACCCAACATTTTTCACAGGATTTTATATAGAATCTATGCACGTAGTTGTGACACCCTATATCATTATCCTTGGAACATGACACCAGACAATGGATTACTATTTCCTAAGTCCAACGTCTTTGGGAATAATAAGTCTTACCAGAGTTGCGCAGAAGAACAATAACTAGAGTCTAGAGACCGTACTTTATTACAACAACTAGCCACACAGGGCTATAGTCTTTAGCACAAATACCAAGTACAAAAGGGATATACATATTATTTATGTACCCTATATCTTGGCGACGAAACACTATAGGTCACCCACTCATCCCAACTACCGAATAGGGCATTCACCTCAACTTGGTCCTCAGAGCCTGGATACTCCATGTCCCACTCGAGATATTTCTCAGCCGGATTGGGATCTAACAAGGGAAGTAATAGTAAGAATAAGTACAAACGTACTTAGCAAGCGTTAATGGCAATAAATGCATCTGTATGTCACCTATTTTCACATCATTTCATTTTTCTCTCTTTTCTTCATAAAATAGGTTATCAAATTAAGTGGAATTTTAGGTTTTAGTATTTGAAATACTACTAGTCACTCCGGTGAGAAGAAAGACCTTTAGTGCTCTCCGTAGCCTCCAATATAAGAGACAAGTATAAATTCATGATTTTATTTAGTACTACGCAGACTTGTGTCACTTTACTCATAGCTGCTCTAAGCTCTTTAAAATAGGGTCTTCCGCATTTCTATAGATGTGGTGCCAAGTCCAGAGTACAAAACGTTTTTCCCAGTTCTATTATTATATCTTCAAACAACTATTCTTAGTTGGTGACCCAGGGTGATTTCTCACCCTCACCCGACACCCACCGACCTTGAAGTAGTCGTTGGCTAGGGTATTCTCTCCCACACCTAACACTCTCCTACACTAATATATATGCCTTGGATCCACTACTTTTGGGCTCTATACTGGTTTTGATTTTCTCCATCTAGTATATTACTTACCCATGTGGAGAGAATAATAATACAACAGGGTAGCATTTCCGCTTGTCACAAAACGAGAAAATGCTTGACACTAGAAGTACAGCCTCCTGCCCAAGGGAAAGTTGTTTGATCCTTATGTTATAACCATATGTAGAGGCCCCACCTTTCCCACTCTTTCCTAACCAAGGCACCTTCTATCCTCCTATTATTAATAGCTTGCAGCTCAGCTGGACTGATATTTTCTCTTATCTCTTTCTTTCTTCATTTATCTGCATTTCTATTTAAAATGATATTTTAATGAACAGATAATAATAGTATGTTGTAAAGAATTTAGTTTTATTAATTAACATAACTAATTAAAGTGATCAAAGGATGAGCTTGCCTTCATACGTGTAAAATGCCTCGGAATCAACTGTGGCTAGATCAGCTACCTCTTGCTACCCCAGTTCGTCTTCTGCATTATAGAGCAGCACATTAAATATTCTAGTGAAGGGGCAATTTTTAGTTCTATGGTAATTAGTTCTATGTTATGGTGGCATTTGCCTGGCTAACCTGGTGAATTTATCGTGATCAAATTATCTCTAACACCTCAGACTAGTTTCGCGTTCACCCCCACTCCCTCTTTTTTCCTGATCGGCCTACTGCTAGCCCAACTGGCGCAACCCACTAGCCCAGCTCACACTCGGCCTCTTTGCCCCAACCGCATGCACGCACGTGACCCAACACACCACACACTCGGTATAGTGTGCGCGCACACACACTCTCACACACTCACCTCTCTCTGCCTCTCGATCCCGGCAATTTCTCGCCAAATCACTCTGTTTTGGCCCTTTGCTAGTCACCGGCCGCCTCCTCCACTAGTCCCCCATGCTGCTCTACTGCACCCTTAGTCTTACGGCCCTGGGCAGTGGCTGCCCTGGCTCGACTCGGTGGTTTGGAGCTAATCTTGGTTCAAGTACCTTCGATGGCTCACCGACTTCCCCTTCTGGTCCCCACGTTTCCTCTTCTCCTCCTCCGGTCGGATCCGGTACCAATGGGGTCGGATTTGGCATGGCTCCGCAGAACGATGGTTTTCCCTTCTTCTACTCGGGCTAGCCTCGATCTACTTGGTTTCCTCCTATTTTTAAGTTTGATTTGATTTACCCTACACATGGTGCACGAGATGGTGGTGAGAAAAGCTAGCAGTTGAGACACCGTGACAGGACTTGGGAGCTCGCATGTTCCGGGGAGCATGCGCTTGCCAAGAGTGCTTCAATGGCCATTCGCGAGCCTGCTACCGTGAGCCGGTGATGTTGACCATCACAGCTCTATCCGGCTGAGGTGAGAGAGAGCACCCCATCTCCTATTTACAGATGCTACCCTACTTGGCCGGTGGGGCCTTTGTCTTGTGCTGTGCTTGTGCTCTACTATACGGGACAAGGAAAGGATGGGTAGGGTGACCTATTTAGCTTGGTCAGGCTGGAAATGGAATGGCGATGACAATGGCAGTGCTGGTAGTGGTGCTCCCCACGTGCTCCCGATGGTTGGCCTTCTTCGCTGGTCCCCTTTGGTCCTTGTTGGTCTTGGCTGGTTCTAGACGGTTCTTGGCGGTTCTTTGCTCTTATGCCATCGTGGTTGTGGTCCACTCCTCTTTGGTCTTCCCCAACTCCTCTGGACACCTTCTCCTCCTCCTTGGTTTCTCTCTGTGGTGTTGACTGGTTTTAGCTCTCTATCTTTTCGCTCTTGGCTCTAATGGGAATGGGTTGGGAAGGAGAGGGGAAATGGAATGGAGAGTGAGAATAGTGAGTGAGGAGCTGGCTTCTCTATATGGTTGGCTTGGTTAAGAAGGGAGGAAACTTTGCCTCCCTCTCTCTGGCTTGGTTCGGTCTTATCCTCAGCTCTCTCTCTCTCTGTTTGCTGTGCAAAGGTGAAAAGGGATGACCCTTATGAACCGAAGGTCGTTAGGGTGGTTTTGACATTGTAATTTGGTTTTCTACTGTTTGAGGTAAGATTGGGGAAAAATAAAGTGGGTGTTGGCTTGGTTTTTCGCTGGATGATGACACCCACTTAAGCGAGAAGTGTCAGCCAACGCCAGATGGTCTTGGTATCTCAATGAGCACTAAAGTTTTTGGTATTCTAAAGCCGAATAGGTTCTGGTGGCAACTTCTTCTTTCACTTTTTGTTCTACCTTAGATTGTTTCAACTCTAAGTTTTGGACTATCTAAACAATACAGGGTTTTAAGCGGTGACTTACGATGACTATGGATTCAAATGAGCAAACGGAAACGCAACTACACGTGTATGCATGAAAATGAAAATGTCATACGATGAATGATGCAATCTTGTAATTTTAATTTCTACACTTATACCATTGTTGTAATTATTTAAATTTTGGTTGTAATCCTTGTGTTCTGTGTATAATCAAATGTTGTAATAATTTTACTTTGTTTGTACTGAGTTGTAATTAATGCGATGTAATTAAATGTGTTGTAATTATTTTATTTGTTTCTTAATTATTTTTAATTAAGTTAAATTTACTGTTTAATTTAATTAAGATAATGGGTTGTTTCAGTAGCATATGTAGTAGGGCTAGCTAGGGTTCGCATTGGTTGGTCCTAATGGCTGTATTAGCCTTTGGCGATTGCAGAAGGACGGGATAGGCAAATAATTAAACCCTATATGAGGCGATGTAGCAAATTAAGTCAAGGAGACGACGAATAGGCAGACCAAATGGCTGATTTAAAACGACAGTTTGGATGGTGATAGCACCGTTAGGTCGTGATCTAGCCATGTTTAGGGTTTGGTGCCTGATCAACTTAGCTTCGGCTTCTGGCTTATTTTTCACTATTCATAAGTTTCGTCTTTTTCTGAACTTTTGGCTTTTGTTGAGCTTTTTTGCCGGTTCTTTTTTTCCCGTATTTGTTTGTATTATACGTAATGGGCTAACATATTTTTTATATTTTTAAATTTAATTATACTAAATAAGCCTCTGTCAGCTACAGTACTTTTTTCAGCCAGCTACAGTGTTTCAGCCATAAGCCATCAGCTTTTCAGCCGAACCGATCACCACCAACTGCCCATTTCTGACATGAAGCTTACCACGCTCGTATATACTACCGTTTTCCTAGTGCTGCTGATCATGGATCCTTCGAACTTGGTTCTTGTGCTGTCTGTATTGCAGGGAATACATACTTTTGTTTTAAAGAAATTCAGAGTCTGACAGTTGGTGTGCTATGATCATATAAGGACAAGACAGTGACCGATCGATCCATCGGTTTGTGTAAATAGTCTTTGATTGTATATGTTGTGCTGAAAAAAAGGAGTTTTGGATTAAACACTGCCACAGGAACTGTAGAGGGAAAAACTGGAGTAAAGTTCGGATTGTTAAAACCATTAATTGTCCTCGATCATGTCATATATCTGCTCCTGTCAATTCATACAATTGTACTGATCAGACCAAATGGCTTAGGCCCTGTTTGGATCCCATGATCTAAAATTTAGTTGTATAAAGTTTTGGACTAAACTTTAGTTGGCTAAACTTTAGCCACTAAACTTTAGTCGAAGGTCCTGTTTGGATCCTGTACTAATGAATAGGACTAAAGTTTCAAAAAGACCATACTACCTCTCCTTGTTTCGTGCGTCAGCCATTAAATGGGAGGTGAGAGACCAACATGCATGGGTAAACACGTCTTTGTGCCTAAGAACCCAAAACTTTAGACCACTTTAGTTCACTTTGGTGGACTAATGGTCTAAAGTGTTTTTTAGGGGTTAGCTAAAGTTTAGATCTAACTTTAGACCACCTGTTTGAAGACTTTAGATCTAAACTTTAGTGACTAAACTTTAGATGGAGAGATCCAAACAGGGCCTTATTTAAGTCAAGGAGACGACGAATAGGCATACCAAATGGCTTAAAACGACAGTTTGAATGGTGATAGCACTGTTAGGTCGTGATCTAGCCATGTGCAAATTAAACTGCCCATTTATGACATGAAGCTTATCACACTCGTATATACTACCGTTTTCCTAGTGCTGTTGAGTCGCTGACCATGGATCCTTCGCACTTGGTTCTTATGCTGTCTGTATTGTAGGGAATGCATACTTTTGTTTTAAAGAAATTCAGAGTGTTTACAGTTGCTGTGCTACGATCATACAAGGACAAGACAGTGACCGATCGATCCATCGGTTTGTGTAAATACTCTTTGATTGTATATGCTGTGCTGAAAAAAAGGAGTTTTGGATTAAACACTACCACAGGAACTGTAGAGGGAAAAACTGGAGTAAAATTCAGTGTGTGAAAACCATTAATTGTCCTCGATCATGTCATAGATCTGCTCCCGTCAATTCATACAATTGTACTGATCAGCAGTCAGCAACTACTGCACCTCTTTGCATTACATTAAGTGTTGTGTCAATTCTAATTTGCTAGTTGCTGCTATAATATATGGTAGAATCCGAGGGCCGGAACTCGAAAATGCGTACACCCTGAGAGAGAAACTCGAAGATGCAGACGAACGGTCAAGCTTAAATATTAGTGAAGTTGAAAATGGCTGCAATACCATCCCCTTATTACTCCCCGCGGAAAGCACGCGCGCTGAGGGCATCCACGTCGCCCCCCTGCGCCACTGGCGGAGCTACAGGGTGATCCGGGTGGTCTGCGGACCACCCTGCACTCGGCCCATACAAGGCCCATAGATATAGGAAAATTCGGATCTTTAGCAGCCAAACATCGAATACGTGGGAGCGTCCACGACCTTTCGCGAATACGCATTGTGCGACCCTTCGTATTTCTCTATGCGGCCGGCCTGCGCCCCTTCGTATCCCTTGCTGTGTTGTGCTTCATAGAATACGAATACGATTATACGAACGATAGCGGCGGCGGCGGGCCGGCGGCAGGCCGGCGCCGGACGACGAGCAGCAGCACACGTGAGTCCTCTGCAGGTACATCTCAAAAGTCAAAATCTTCATCCAATTAGTCTGCTCGTTTAGTCATGTTTTCTTTTTTTCTCACAATCTCTCCCTAGAGTTAGAGACTAAACAAATAAGCCCTAACTCGAGCAGAACGCATCAGCTATTGTTGGTGGCCACCAGCCGGTGATCAGCGACAGCGATCCACCATCAGACATCAGATGTTCACAGGCCGCAAGTCACAAGGTACACAAAACCTTATTTTATTCTGTGTCATTAGATTATATTATTGGAATGCACGGTCGCATTGGACTATTTAATTTTAATTGTATGTCCTTTTTTCTTAATTGCGTTTTGTAATTCATATACTTGTGTACCGACATGTTAAGTTTATAGCGGTTAAAAAAATTTAGACAATAGACCACCATAGCTACAAATCCTGGCTACGCCATCGCTCGCGCTGCGCGCTCGGTCGCGGCGTGGCGGCCAATTTCGATGACGACTGGGAGCAGTTTTGTGAAAAAATCCCTGTATTTTTCAGAAATTACATAAAGGTCTTTTTTCCTCGCGAAAAGGTCCCTGCCATTTTTTTAGCCCCTCCACTTTGCAGGATAGCCCCCCGCAGTTTTCTAAATTACGTACGGGTCCTCGTTTACTTACGTACAGGTCCTCCCTTTTTACAAAAAAGATCTTTGAATTTTTCGAAAATACACATGTGCCCTCGGTTTTTTTTTACGAAAAGACCTTTAACTTTTCCGAAAATACACATACGCCCCTCGGTTTTTTTTAAAAAACCCCTCACGAATTATCGTCTCTTTTACTTCGGTACACACGGTGGCTGGCGCGGCGTGACGTCGTGCCTATGAGGCTAGTACTCCCCCTATTATGCCCGGGGGGATTCCTCGCAGGAGAGACGTCCCACGTCGCCCCCAGCGCTCCCTCGGCCGGCGCGTGGCGGCAAAATTCGCGTACGGTCGGGGGAGCCGATTTCTCTGTATTTTCCAAAAATTACGTAAAGGTCCTTGATTCTCGCGAAAAGATCCCTACCAGTTTTTTTAAGCCCCTTTTTTGGAAAACACCCCTCCACTTCACCGAAATTTTTTATACTTTGCAGAATAGCGCCCCGCGGTTTTCTAAATTACGTACGGGTCCTCGTTTAGTTACGTACAGGTCCTCGCTTTTTTACGAAAAAGACCTTTGACTTTTTTAAAAATACATATGTGCCCTCGGATTTTTTAAAAAAACTCCTCACGAATTATCGCCTCTTTTACTTCGGTACGTACGGTGGCTGGCGCGGCGTGCCGCCGCGCCTATGAGGCTAGTAGTGTATATTCTGAGAGGAAACTCGAAGTTGTAAACAGCCCCAGAGAACTCGAAGATGCATTCACCCCTGAGAGAAACTCGAAGATGCAAACACCCTGAGGGGGCTCGAAAAGGTGCTGGCTAAATTAGATGTGTTCAGGGAACTCGAAAATGTATGCATACACGCATGCAATTAGTATTAGTTGTGACGTTTCAGAGCTTAATTAAATTTGTTTTTGGAGAAACCGTCGGCAGACTCGGTCAGGCACGCAGTGATGGACGTGGTGCATATTTTATTTTGTGATGTCTCAAGAGTATTTTCAGGGCATACTCTGTCGTCAAAACGGGGTCGATCGATCTCTTCGTCTGTGATCTCAAAAATGAAAAAAAAAATCTCTTCTTCTGTCATCAAACGTCCCAACAGGTAGCAGGTAACGAATAGAAAAGTTGGATGTGATGAATATATGGGTAAAAGAGAGCGGTCTTTTCGCGAACACAAAGAGAGCGATCTTACAGCAAGGTAGTTCTTCTATGTCTGTATGATCGTTGCTCCATCTGTATGAAATTAGGTTTTACAGCACCAGCTCTTTCACAACAAAATTCTTTACCCTGCATGCATGAAGTAGCTAGTTCTTGCTACATGCATGTGGGCTAGCTAGCTAGCTCATCTGTGAACCATACAATAATCAAGTTCACTTTTCAGGATGCAGAAGAAGAATTTTGCTAAGTGCTAAGATCTTATAGGGATCACTTGTGGGGAAGGGAACTGTCGCTGGATCTACCTTTGTTCATGTGATCAGTAGCTAGAGTAGTTCTAGTTACTTAATTGGCCAATGTTTTGAAGTTCTCACACGTGCTCATTTTGTTTTGATCCCTGTAACTGTAAGAGTTTTCTGTAATTAGCATAGGATATGGCTAGCCAGCTGCTAATGGCTCAATCAGTGTACTCGCCACGTTGGGTGGTAGTCTGAAAATATACTTGTTGCCTTTATCAGCAGGTAATTAAACAGCGGTGAGGTGATCCGCGTACACTCTGGCAGCTAGCCTGGTCTGCTGGAGGCCTGCACCTGACCAACTACCTGCAAATTCCTCTAAAACAATATCCACTCTGGTGTTTGTGGTGGGTTCTTTTCAGTTATGGCTGATGATTTTGACTGTTGTTGATGGTTTTTATCCTGACGTGAATATTTATATGAGTGAATCGAATATCGATAAATAAATAATTCGTTTCGAAAATACCCTGTTTGCTTGTTTAAAGAAAGTTATAAACTATAATCTGAAAAGAAGGAAAAGTTATAAAGTGAAAAGAAGGGTCTGTATCTAATCGGCTAGACACCCCAACATTATTGTACAGTGAAACTATGTTGCCATGCATGCTCCTCTATATGAGTGTAATCTAAGTTTCTGAAAGATCCTGTGGGGCCACTCAATTCAGCAGAGGAGGAGAGGTTTCTTCCTGATATTGTCTTGTAAGCCAGTCGAGGTCGGCACACGCAGGAATAGGTGATAAGGCGACCCAGGCTCAGAGTCATCCACGGTGGATGGATCAATGGATGGGTTCCGAAAGCTGCAATGTCAACGCGTGTGGTTCTAGGAGCTTGCTAGAGGCTGTCTATGTGAAATGGAAGCTTCATCTGTCTATTGAGAGGAAGAAACATATACGGACACTGGACACATGCCACTTGCATACGACTAGGGCAACATATCAGTAGGCTAATGGTGGAGATCATTTTTTATGTTCTCTTTCTAAGAATTATCAAATTTGAATTTTATTTCATGAAAAGGTGGCTTTTTTTTACATTGGCTCCCTGAGTTTAACAACCCTGCTCCTTTTTTCTAGCTTAGAATAGACTGTGTAGAAAACTACATAGGCATAGTTCTTTGCCTTATTTTCCACTTTAATAAAATCAACCCTTGTGAAATACAAAAGCTAATTCACTTCAATAGCTGAAAAGAGCTAAAAAGATCATATGCACAACAAAAACAACTCTTAAACAGAAGACAAGGGAACAACATAAGCATAAGACGATATAAATTGTCACTAAGCTGGTCTAACTGCAAGCTTGAGACCAGTCTGACCAGGCCCGGTGGTCAGACTACATGTCCAACGCTAGTCTGACCAAACCCCTGTTTCCAGGCTTCAAAATCTCTCGGATCTAAACTCAATTATCATCCAAACATCCCTAAAATTTGCATGAGACTTGTTCAAGACATTAGCGACCTAAATCAATCAAAAATCACAAGATTTTTAGAATCAGGTTTACTAATTTGAAGAAATCAAATCTAGGTCTTAAGAACACGTAAAACCCTAAAATCTAAATTAGTTTTTGCTCGATGAGTTTCTAAGTAAGAGTGTGATCTAGATCTACTCCTATATATTATAGCAAACTAATCTAGACATAGATTCGAAATAAAACTCGTCGATGTCAATCAGAGGGGGGTGAATGATTGCAACGCCTAGCGGAAACTTTTTTTCAAATTTTCTGTCTTCTAATCGATTAATCTGCAAAATAAAAAATAGAAAACAAAAAACAAAATAGGGTTTTTTCTCGGGTACTGTAGCAGTACTGTAGCAAGCACTGTAGTAGTTACTGTAGCAACTAGACAATGGGTTGCTAAAAGTGCACGTTTTCGTTCAATCTTTCAATCGATTTTAATTAAAACTGATTCATGTATGTAAGCAAGAAAAATACCTAAACATAGATCAATGCATGGAGAATCTATAGGAATCAAAAAACCAGGATAAAAGATAATATATGTGAATTAAAAACTCACAAACTTTAATTAGAAAACGTAGAAACTATTCATCTCTCTTTCCAACTTATGAATCAGGTGATGGCTCACTAGCTTTGACCGTAATTCACTGGCGACGTTGTTTTTTAGTGTCTTCTACGTTGACGCGATCCAACAAAGCATGGACTGAATTCGGTGAAGTAATTTCTGAGGACTCAAAGCGACACACATTGGATCGGAGATGAGGGACTGGCTTGCTTCGCAAATCAGGACGCTAACGATCGATCTGAAGAAAAAGATGCCGCCAAATTTTTCTCGATCTGATTTTTATTTTTCAATCATGGTGGCTACAAAGTGCCTTCCTGGCACCCTTAAATCCTAACACGAAATTAGTATCTCCAAAAGTCACGGGGTTAGCCTCCAACCTCACCTCTATTTATAGTCTAGGGCCCAAAACCTGGGCTTATCCCAAGCCCACGAATTCTAATCCAATTCCAAATAAGGGACTCGAAACCCTTCCTAACACGGGTTTTTCAAAATTCCAACTTCTCCAACTCATCACGTGTCGAAGCCGCCAGGACCGCACCTCCCATAGCTTCTCCACGCATCATCCACCACGTGTTGTAGCCTTCGAACTGCACCTTCGTAGCTTCAACACGTATCATCCATCTCTGATCTCCATGCACCCCAAGTATGAGCCTAACCATCTCGTGACCTCCTTGACCGTCTGAACCTCGGATCTCCCCATCCTAGTCCCGGTCCACCTCGTCACCGAGCATGATACTCTCCATGCTCAACCTGCAAATGCAAAGACCAAAGAATATTCTTCTAGCACAAGTTCGTCCAAAATTTACCAACATCAATCCGCACACACGCAACACAACTCGCATAACAACACTAAACAAAATCACTAATTATTCATCATAACAAATTAATCATTGTCAATTATTCATCACCAAAATATCTTAGACCTAACCATATGATTTAACAAAAACTATCTTGACCACAAAAACCAAAATTTGAGCCAAGAATAAGTAAAGTCGTGTTTGATTTCGAATCTTACTATATGAATAATCTAGATGGACAAAGATTTATCAGTAGACTTCTATCTCTTATCATGGATCACAACAAAATTACGAGGAAAGAAGAAAGCACATAAACTAAGCTAGAAAGGGATTCAAAGTTTTGTTGTGAGCAACCGATATCCTGGATTCATCTTTGGTCGTTTTGGGGGAGTTGAATTCCAAAACAAACGAAAAAACTAGAATCTGCAGGAGAGACCATGTAGCTTCGATTGATAAAAGGAGGACAGAAGTTTTTAACCCATCACCGCAACAGTATGCATTGCCGTTAGGCAATATTAGTGCCTCCTAGCGTTCAACACGGATACCCGAGTGGAACTTTGCATTCCTGCTTGCCGACAACATCAGAATGGTCTATTCTGAATATTTTTCTGAAAGCACCAGGTCTCGGCTTAAAGCTATCAAACCTGAGAGGATCGATGGCCACATCAAACGCACACCTTCCCTGGTATAAGTGGTACAGATGTTGGGCTTTTAACATGTAATACGTTTAACTTATAGACCCCGTCTTGAGAAAATACTCCGTTTAAAAATTAGGTACTGTAGCGGCTGCGAGAAGCCGGACGGTTTCTCACCAACCGAACAGGCCCATAGCTAGCTAGCCCCATTGTTAGTACTGAAGTTGGCCATACGACTTAAGGTTTTTCAACTGTTTATAAAAAATGAGATAAAAATGTTTACATATAATTTTAGAAGCTGAAAGAAGAGGATCAGTAACTACTACCATGGAGTGTCCGACGCAGACGTCGAAATCTACGGTATCTACCGCCACTTAATTTCTGACCCACCACGTACAACTAGTAAGCAGGGAGCTTTGCTATTCCCACAAAAAATCCCACTCGATCACCAACAAGCAAAGTCAATAATTGCGCCGTTAATTAACGAGTGCCAGAGTCGCGGGAAAGAGTTCAAAGAGAAGATACTGATCCCCCGCCTAACACACTGATTACAATTAATTAGTTAGTATCACCCAGCGTAGCCAGCCGCACGAACTAGTCAAGCATACATAGTTGTCAACTCAATTTCGAATGCCAATTTGGTTTGCCTCTTGGTACGAAATACACCGGTACTGGTCTATTCCGATGTATCGTTTTGTATTTTTAAATTTTAATATAACAATATATATTTATTCATAAGTATATAAGTAATTAAATGAATACATAATTTCATTTAAAATCTCATTTTAAATATATAACTACGGTAGAATAAATAGGACGATCTATTCAAACTACAATGGTTGGTATGGGATTGGGCCTGCTGTGTACCGTATGTTGCGACCACCGAAATAGCATTGATAAGCTTGAAAGCAAAGCAAAGCAAAAGTAAGAGGAGGATCTCTCCGATCCGGGGCAACCCGAATCCCGATGCAAAGATCCACCAGCTTTCGCCTACAAAAGGCGAGCAAGCGGGCAGCATCTTGCTAGCGAGCGGGCAAGCCCCACCAGTCCACCGCCTTCTCCTCGACCTCGAGCCTCCCCGTCTCGACGTCTCCGCACCACCTGTCCCGTCTGCCTGCTCGGTTGATCTTGCCATCCCGGCCGGCGCGAGCGAGAGACTTTATCTTCAGGTAGAGATGGCCACGGTGCTGGCGGAGGGCAAGGCCCTGATGGACGCGTGGGACTACAAGGGCCGCCCCGCCGCCCGCGCCGCCACCGGCGGCTGGGCATGCGCCGCCATGATCCTAGGTATATATATTTACCGGCCGGCCCGTCATTTCACTGTTGTTCGTACGAGACGAAGCTGACGTTGGTTTGGTTTTCGTAATGGCAGGCGCGGAGCTGTTCGAGCGGATGACAACTCTGGGCATCGCGGTGAACCTGGTGCCGTACATGACCGGCACCATGCACCTCGGCAATGCCGCCGCCGCCAATACGGTGACCAACTTCATCGGCACCTCCTTCATGCTCTGCCTCCTTGGCGGCTTCATCGCCGACACATACCTCGGCCGCTACCTCACCATCGCCACCTTCGAGGCCGTCCAAGCCACGGTTAGTTCGTCCACTCCACTCGTAGCCCTGCAACTCTGCAAGTCTGCATGCGTACATGTAGCGCGAACACGTGCTGATCGTTGGGGCTGCATGACCGAGCGCAGGGCGTGATGATACTGACGATCTCGACGGCGGCGCCGGGGCTACGGCCGCCGGCGTGCGCGGACCCGAAGGGGGAGAGCCCCGGCTGCGTGCCGGCGAACGGGACGCAGCTCGGCGTGCTGTACCTGGGGCTATACCTGACGGCGCTCGGGACGGGCGGGCTCAAGTCGAGCGTGTCGGGCTTCGGGTCCGACCAGTTCGACGAGACCGACGATGGCGAGCGCCAGAAGATGATGCGCTTCTTCAACTGGTTCTACTTCTTCGTCAGCATCGGCGCGCTGCTCGCGGTCACGGTGCTGGTGTACGTGCAGGACAACATCGGGCGCCGCTGGGGCTACGGCGTCTGCGCCGCCGGCATCCTCGCCGGGCTCGTCGTGTTCCTGTCCGGCACCAGGAAGTACCGGTTCAAGAAGCTGGTTGGGAGCCCGCTGACGCAGGTCGCCGCCGTGACGGCCGCGGCCTGGAGCAAGCGCGCCCTGCCGCTGCCGTCCGACCCGGACATGCTCTACGACGTAGACGACGCAGCCGCCGCCGGCGAGGACGTCAAGGGCAAGCAGAAGCTGCCGCACAGCAAGCAATGCCGGTAAGCAATCGATCAAGCGCCCATCTTTCACTTTTGTTCTATATAATTTGCTAGTAATCACTAGGCAGTAGTATCAGTACCAACGAATTAACCAGAACGGAATAATTTTTTTAAGTTGGATTAGTCTCCAAATTAATATGCCGTTTATGACCTGTTGGACGAGTTATCATTCGTATTGACTTTTGATTTGAGTTTATAAATAATAATAGTTTATATAGAAGTTTTTAGAGAGATACTTACGTGTGATTTTGATTGATATAAATAAAGTTATTATAATATATACTATAATTGACTAATAAACCTTGTCTTAAAAAGATACTTAAAAATTAGATACTATATAAAAATAATTTATTATAAAAAATAACTTTCATAAGCCAATACCAATAAACCCACATCACCACCGTGCATATGCGTTAGAGGCATCTATAACAGCCCAAGTTGTAGGAAAATTGGGATTTAAATATCCGGGGAGCTTATCATTGGGGGTATATAATGGTTTCTTTTTTTTTAACTTTTTTCAATCGATTTTTGTTTCAGTTTTTATTACTCAGTACTATTAATTAAATCTACTAACTATAATCATCTGGTCCACTACAACATTCGCATCCCATCACGCGTAAATAGTAATTTCTTTTTGCCAAAACCAACCCTGCAGCTGCCCTTGCAGTTGGCCACTCACACATGCACGTAGCAATATACATGACAGTAGGGCTGTTCTTTACCTCACAAGCTGACGGCTTTTGGTTTTTGTTACAGTACCTAACTTTTAAACGGAATATTTTATCAAGACGAGGTCTACAAGTTAAACGATCTACACGTTAAAAGCCCAACATCTGTACCAGCTAAAATCGTAAGTGAGTATCTATCTCTCCGTAATATGTACCGTAAATAGCCAAAATTTAAAATTTTCAACCAAAAGCCATAAGCCGCAGCCGAAAAGAACAGCAAGGTAGCTGTAGCTATCTACTCCACCAAGTAATAATGTATACACTGGGTTTATACTTTGTAGGCTTGAAGTAATGCTTCATGTATGCCTAATTAAGTCAGTGCAGTTCCAAAATTTTCGCTCAGAAATAGTTCAGGATAAGGGCACATAGGGCCTGTTTTTTGCAGCTTCTAAAAGCTGCTTTTCGGCTTTTCTACAATAACTAGCTTTTAAACGGAGTATTTTTTAAGATAGAGTCTATTATTTAATTGTAGTATATACTTTACTAACTTCATTTATATCGATAAAACCACACGTGAGTTTCTGTTACTCTATAACCTCTCATACAAACAGTCTAAAAATCACAAATCACTGTCAAAAATTACAAACCGCGGCTAAAAAGATTGTTTGTCACAAGACTGCTGTGCCTGCAACTGAAGCCCTATAGTAGCAGTACACCACACTACAGCAGGGCGTAGCACTGGGGTGAGGCAGTGCAGAGTCATCAGGCATAGTAGCCTAACCAGCAGTGCAAAAGTGGAGCATGCAAGCACATGCGTATACGTGTAGAAGACAACGTAGGAAAGTACGTACTTTTGCAGTGGTTCAGTATCTACTGTCCGATGTAAGTGCTATCAAGGCGATGTAAGTACTATCAAGGTGGCAGAGCTAGCGCTGGCTCCATGTATGCACATGTGGACCTGCACGTATTGCTTCGTAGCCAATTATTTCGACACGAGTTGGCCCCCCACCAAGAATGGGGCTTCCCTATCCCTTTTCTCCCTATTCCCCTTCTCCTTATTCCCCTCCCTATCCCCTCAATCTAAACCACTCACATCTCATCCAATGGCCAATATTTTTTTTATATTTTCACCATTTGCCCATCCATCATAAATAATACAAAAATATAGGGAAAAAATAAATTTTATTTTTTATTATAATTTTTTTGCAGAAAAAAATAAAATTATAATTTCTGTAAAAAAATTATAATAAAAAATAAATTTTATTTTTTCTGTATTTTTTTTATTATTTATGATAGATGGGCAAATGGTGAAAATATATAAAAAAAATATTGGCCATTGGATGAGATATGAGTGGTCTAAATTGAGGGGATAGGGAGAGGGGGATAGAGAAGCCCCATTCCCCACCAAGACATGGACAGAATGGTTTGGTTACTTTCGGCTACAGGACTTAATGGTTTATAGTTTTAACATGAGTATTTATATAAATAATTAAATACTAATAAGTTATTTAAAAATCTATTTTAATAAATCATTCTAAAAAGATGATAAAAATCAATCTATTTGTTTGTTCGGAGGAATCTATTAGTTATAAACTGTCAGCTTATGGTTTTTCTCGAATAAATAAACGATACTTCTCCACCGTCTTTTCTAAATGATTTATTAGGATAATCTTTTCGAAACGATTTATCGGTATTCGATTTATTCGTATAAACGCTTATATTAGAATGAAAATCATCAGTTGTAACCATAAGCCGTCGTCTAGAGCCGAAAAATACCCCATCTAATTGTATATAGCAATTACTGCATGCCACTGGAGATCTGACAGCGAGCTCGATCCACACCTATTAAAATCTTACACAAATATATAAGGTACTTTTAGTTAATATTGGGGGGTGCAAACTTAACGTACGATTCCTCGCAAAAAAGAAGGAAGAAAAAACTCTAGTGAGTAAGAACTAGCCGTCGGTTTTTTTTTATTAGACTGATGAGTAGAGAAGTGGAAAACTACACATTGGCACATAGGATAGCTAGAAACCTAACCGGGATTCAGCCGAGTGATCAGATTAATGGGACGTTCAGATAAGTTCCAACGTCCACGTAGCTATCAGCCGGATATATGTATACTCCACTTACGAGTCACGGAGTACCTGAGGGGCTGGCGCTGCGCCTTCAATGAAAAAGCTCTTATGGGGCTGTTTGGTTGTCTGTATGCACTTGGTCTATATCACCTCATGTAAGGAGCGTGTGTTTGGTTGCCTGGTTGGCTCTCGGAGCCAGGTCTATCACGTGCAAATTTTCACCCGAGCCAGCCCAGGGAAGCGAGCGAGAGGAGCTTCGCTCTCACCGCCCAACGGATGCAAGGAGCGGTGCGAAGGCAGGCAACCAAACAGCCCCTATACTACCGAACTCGGTGTGTCCTTAATTATTTATTCGAAGGGTTTTTTTGTTAGATATCATTCGGATGTTTTCTTTCTAACTATCATCCAGATTTAAAACCGTTAGATTAGAGATCTAATGACCATAAATTCTGCCCCTTCCCTTTGAAACAAATCTCCCCTCTTTAAAAATAAGAGGTCCCTTGATTTCTAATCCAAAGGTTATAAATTTAGATGATAGTTAGAAAAAAACATCTGAGTGATGCTTAGGCACTCCCAAAAGCATACATGTGTTTAATAGAAAAATGCATGTATGCTCTTCGTAAACCTTCGCAACGATTCCGGCCTTGTTATTTTGCAGCTTTTAGTTTTTCTACAGTAACTAACTTTTAAATAAAGTATTTTTAAGATGAGATTTACTAGTTAATTATAGTACATACTATACTAACTTTATTTATATTGGCAAAAACTGTATGTGAGTTTCTGTTACTCTGTAATCTTTCGTATGAACAGTCCAAAAGCTAAAAGCTGCAGCTAAAAATTATAAGGCTCAACCAAAAAGAACTGGGCCTCCTAGTATATATATGTACACGTGTAGGATGTAAGTTATGTGTGTGGCGTCTGACTTGTAACTTTAAAAAATAAAGTCAAGAAGTACTCTGAAACGAAACGTAACTAGACAAGCTGATTCATTTCTTCCGCATTTTTGACCTAACAACAAAGCTATAGAATCAAGAATCTACGTACACGAAAGGCAGCCTCTCCGATCGTGCCAAGTGCCAGACAAGACACACATGCAGCAACTAACAGCAGCGGTCCATGGTGCGCCAACTACCAGCGGTCCATGGTGCGCCACCAAAGAAACAAAAAAAAACTTCCTACCCACGCCTGCATCCGCAGCCACACACCATCAGGCATCAGTCCACACCATATTGACACAAAAACACATGCCTATAGTTTACTTTCGCCTCGACTTTATTAATAATTTGCTGCATTATGCAGGGGTTGAGCACTGGGCGAGGTAACGCCTCTCCCTGATACCATGCATTGCATATGCAGTTGCGTGGGGATGGGTTTGGGAGAGCTTCGGATTTGAACTTTTTTTTGTCGAGTTCAGTTATATCGATCAAAATCATATATAACTATCGTTTTTTGTAATTTTTCTTACAAATAGCTAGAATTTAAAATTTTAAATCAAAATTCATATGCCACAATCTAAAAAAAAGAATTTTTGGCATTTTGGAAAATTAAAATAAATGAAATGATCTTTTTAAAACAGGTCCTTTAAACGATTTTTAGTCTAGAATTGTATACCCTAATCTGTTGGCCGCCGCCATATCGAAAACAGTAAAAAAGACCAAACGCGTACGAAAGTTAGGCCGGCCGGTGCCCACGGGCACGGCGACGCTATGCATCATGCATCAGCATTATTCGGTCGGTGAAGTTCGTGACAACATGCCGTGTTCGCTAGCTTCGGACCTTGTGGTGCAGTGATGCTGCTGCTCTGCTACGTACGGTACATAAAAACGTTCCAGTGGGTCCTTAGCTCATCCAAAGGGCCATCCATCTCTCCCAGTCTCTTTCCATCCTACAATATAAATATCTAAAAAAAGAGAGTGTATAGATAACATCCGGATGTTTTCTTTCTAATTATCATTCAAATTTATGACCTTTTGATTAGATATCAAAGAGGCCTTTGTTTTTAAAGGGGAGATTTTTTCAAGAGGGAGGAGGTAGAATTCAAGGGGAGGGGGGAATTCATGGCCATTGGATCTCTAATCTAATGGTTCTAAATCTGGATGATAGTTAGGAAGAAAACATCCGGATAACATTTAACAAAACCCTTTAAAAAATACTATCCTACAATATGAATTTATTATAAAAATTAAAAATATAGTTATTACAATATCTTTACTATATACTCCTACTTTAATACCAAAAAGAGTAAGTGGTTGTAGAATATTATTTAATAAAAGTATACATAATCCAATAATATTAACTTTTTAATTTAATGTTTCTTTGATCTATATGTATAGTAGACTTTGGACTTATATTGTGGTGGTGGGAGTATTTTTTTCACTAGTAAGGTGTGCTCACGTATGTAGGGCTGTTCACAACTGAACCGAACCGAATAAACCGACCGGAAAAACTGAATTGTACCAGTCAACATGGTTTGATCAGTATTTAATATTCGGTATGGTATGCAAAAGACCTTATTTTTGGTAATTCGGTTTTTTAGGAAAACCGACCGAAAACCAAACAAATCGACGAACTGAGTTACAAAAAAAATCAGCATTCATTCCCTTCTAGCCCACTGTTTTTTACTTGTTTGCAATATGTGCATGTATATTTTTGTTTTTCATTCCCTTCTAGCTGCCATCTAGTGGTTCTATAGTTCATATTTTTGTTTGCTTACTGCCGTCTATCATTGTTAGTTTATTAATGTGCTAAAATATCATCATATTATTTCATAATTCAAGTTAGCTTTAGTAAATATGGTATTTGCCGATATCATACCAAAATAATTTGGTATTTACCGATATCAAATCGTATTTTTAAAATACCATATTTACTAAAATGATAATACTATATTTATCAAAAATACCGTATTTATCGTACCAAATTTACCGAAAATACCGTATGAACAGTCCCTCACGTGTGCGTGCAGTGCTCACGAGTCGCATACTGACTCGTCCACGCTAGCTTAACAGCACACTTCAATAATGCAGATTATGTATGTGGTGAGAAAGAAGGGGTTGGTTAGTGGTTCTTAGGTTAGCGACGATGTGCAGAAGTACACTTTAATAATGCAGAGTACGTAGTCAGGCCGGCAGCACGCAAAGTTGTCGGGTGTTGATAAACATCATTCCGATATTTTCTCCCTAATTATCATCCAGATTTGTGACCATTAGATTAGAGATCCAATGGCTATAAATTCTCTCCCACCCTTCCAAAAAAAAATCTCCCCCTCCTCAAAAAAATCTCCCCTTAAAAAAAGGCTGTTGGATCTCTAATCCAACGATCTCAAAACTAGATGATAGTTAGAAAGAAAACATCGGGTGATACCTATACACACCCAAGGTTGTCTCGCAGTTTGCTTCTGCTAATAAGCTGTAACTTGGCTTTGGAACCGTTCCTTTCCCTGAATATTCTACTTAACTAAGTTGGTAGGGAAGGGCAAAGTTCAGAGTTTGCACATATGCTACGTTCCAAAGACCAGAGATGATCAAAACATTGATCGGTACACTGCACCGATATACAATAGTATCAGCACACGATGTGGAAAAACATTACCAACTCAGTAACCCTTTTCTACCTAGCTAGCTAGTAAACTTCTAATGCTTTATTTCTGTAGGAAAAAATGCACAATATAACACAGTACAGTGGCCAATGAATTGTCATGTATATGCAGATTCCTTGACCACGCGGCCATCATCGACCGGGCGGCGCCGGCCACGGCGAGCAAGTGGACGCTGTGCACGCGGACGGACGTGGAGGAGGTGAAGCAGGTGGTGCGGATGCTGCCCATCTGGGCGACCACGATCATGTTCTGGACCATCCACGCGCAGATGACCACATTCTCCGTGGCGCAGGCGTCCCTCATGGACCGCGGCGTCGGCGGCTCCGGTTTCGTCATCCCCGCCGGCTCCCTCACTGTCTTCCTCATCGGCTCCATCCTCCTCACAGTCCCCTTCTACGACCGCCTCGTCGTGCCCGTCGCGCGCCGCCTCACGGGCAACCCGCACGGCCTCACCCCGCTCCAGCGCGTCTTCGTCGGCCTCTTCCTGTCCATCGCCGGCATGGCCGCGGCCGCGCTCGTCGAGCGTTACCGCCTCACCTCGTCCTCGCACGGCGTGACCCTCACCGTGTTCCTGCTCATGCCGCAGTTCGTGCTCGTCGGCGCCGGGGAGGCGTTCACGTACATGGGCCAGCTCGACTTCTTCCTGCGCGAGTGCCCCAAAGGCATGAAGACCATGAGCACGGGGCTGTTCCTCAGCACCTGCGCGCTTGGCTTCTTCTTCAGCACGGTGCTCGTCACCATCGTGCACAGGATCACGGGGCACGGCGGCGGCGGGTGGCTCGCCGACAACCTCAACCAGGGGAGGCTCGACTACTTCTACTGTCTGCTCGCCGTGCTCAGCGCCATCAACCTCTGCTTCTTCACAGTTGCGGCCAGGGGGTACGTGTACAAGGAGAAGCGCCTGGCCGAAGCCGGAATCGAGCTCGCCGATGAGGAGGCCATGGTCGTCGGGGGCCACTGATGCATGCATCCTTGTATAACTTCCGCCTTTTTTTTCTTCTTCTAGTGTGGTTTCACTTGTGTTTTGCGTGTACTCGGTGGGGTATGCATGATGTATTTTGGCAAGGTGTAATCCCGTCGTACGTACGTGGAGCTAATTTGTACGTGACGGTACGTAAAGAAAGATACAAGGATGGAACTTCTTAAGAAAGTGTCAAATGTATATCTTGTACATCTTATACAGCTATACTAATAGTGTACAGCCACGGAGGAATTTCCCGACAGTTTAAGGAACATTTTGATCAATAAAAAGTTGGTTTTGTTTACGATGCAGAAAACATATGTTGAGACATTTCCAGATGAAGCAATGCTCATGTTTATTAAGACGTCCGTGTGTGACGAGTGACGTGTGCATACTCCATTTTCAAGATCCCTACTACTTAAAGCAATAATAGTTCATCTTCCATCCCCTCCTCTCCTCACATAAAACCTGCATGGGCCTAATTCCTTTCCTTTCTCTCTCCCTAGCCTCACCCTTCTTTTATTTTTGACTGACACGTGGGCCCAACAAAAATGCGTGAGGCAAGCCCGAACCTAATCCCCGCGTCCTCAATCTCTATTACCATCTGTTATGCACCTGCATACAGCGTGGTGACCTGTTGGCAATAGCCCACGATCTCTGGTTGTTCTGGTTGAGAAATCGTCGCAAGCGACCAGTTTGATCGATTTCTACATACAGCGTGGTGAACCAGTACTATCACATAAATATATACGATACTATCACATAAATACCTACGATACTTCCAATTTTCCTGACACTTTCAGAAAACAACCGAAGCAAAACGCGATCTTTGCAAAAACACTTCACCATTCCACAAAATTTGCAATGGTTCATCACAACATTATCCTGAACTTTCTCATATGATCTTTCAGATAATTTTGTGTCGTGCGGTGCTACGTGATGGTTTACTTGTTAGTGTTGGTTGTAGGACTCTAGAGCTTCGTCATGGTGAGACGGATGGGACCAAGACTAAGTTAAGAGAGCTTAGGTCTAAAGAGATTAAGGGATCGGGACTAAGTTAGGAGAATTGAGGTCTAGAACGATTAAGGTGTTATCAGAAGATGACTGAGACTAGCATAGTGGTTACGAGCTAGGAAGACAAGAAATCGGAGTGGGAGCTACTGGTGATTAACATAACGGGTAACAGCAAGATGAATCGGAACTAAGCTCAGAGAGTAGCCGAGATCCAGAACGGTTAAGAATGCTGGGTGCTGTCATGGTGCATAGAGAGGCATGTTGCGCCCTAGTTGACTTGAGGTCGTTTGCAAGCGAGAATAGTTCAGTGGGATTTGGATGTGTGAGAGGCTTGACAATAAGTTATTAGGGTCACATGGAGTTAAAGACGAAATACGGGATTGCTTCAAGGCAAATGAAGTTCGAAGCTTCGTGAAGGATGGTAGAGGAACATTTTGGTAAATTGTCTATACCAAAAAAGTGGTGATGTACAAAACTATGGTGGTGGCTTAAGTGGATTAGGCCAAAGAGTCTTTACGGAGGATATGGAACGACGAATTTAGGCTATTGGAGCCAAGTGCAAGTCGCGTTTTGAGAAGCGTGCATGTGTGAGTGTAAAACTCGGTATGGTGTTGGGCTAACAGGTTAGCCTATGTAAGAGAGGATGAAACTTAACTAGAAGTGATGGTTATAATTTTTTTGTAAACCTCCACTATAAAAAGGGTGAGGAATTGGCTTAGAAGCTAAGCCAAATAGAGAAGAGTTGGAATTCTTAAAGAGAATTATTGAGAGATGAGTTGTGGTTCTTGTGCTTGAGCTTTTTATCATTCTTAGACTTTAAGAGTAGATAGAGAGTGGTTGTAAATATTCATCTCCAAGTATCATAGATATCCAAAATTTGTCTAAGTCTTTCTCTTCTTTGCTCCATGTTGAAATATTGATTTGCCTTGATTTTTAGTGTTTTCTTCTCCCCTCTTGATCTTGTTTTGATTTATGATGTGTAAAAGATAGAAGATAAACCTAATTGATCAATCTTCATCCATCTAGATCATTCATATAGCAAGATTCAAGATCAAGCTCGGTCTTACTTGTTTTTTTTTTTTTTTGCTCAAATTTGGGTTTTCATGATTTAGATAGTTTTAGCCTAAATCCATACCTAGATTAGCTTGCTATGACATATAAGAATAAATTTGGATCATCCTTTTGATTAGAAACTCCTTGAGCAAGAACTAATTTGGATTTTATGGTTTTTGGTGTTCTTGAGATATAGATTCGATTTTCTTCAATTTAGTAAACCTAAGCCTAAGAACTCTGTGATTCTTGATTGGTTTAGGTTTTTAATACCTTGAACAAGTCTCATGTAAAATTTAGAAATGTTTAGATGAGATTTAAGCAAGTTCTTGATATTTGAGTTTTGACCTGAGAGTTTTTTAAATTTGCGAACGAGGGACCAGTCAGACTGGCCATAGACCTGCAGTCAAACCAAGAGACCAATCAAACTGGTCGTGATGATCAGACTAGCCCTGTGCTAAATGTTCTAGATTTTGTTGGTTTAGATCTTTAGTTTTGGTGATGATCAAAAGAGCTTCAGCTTCTAGCTTCCGGCTTATTTTTCACTATTCATAAATTTCGTCTTTTTTCTGAACTTTTGGCTTTTTTGTTGAGCTTTTTTGCTGGTTCTTTTTTCCCGTATTTGTTTGTATTATACGTAATGGGCTAACATATTTTTTATATTTTTTTAAATTTAATTATGCTAAATAAACCTCTGTCAGCTATAGTGCTTTTCAGCCATAAGCCACCAAAAAAAGAGATTCAATGGCTAAAATTTTGACTGATTATTAGAAGAAAGGGAATCAAGTAATGTCTAGGCAACCCCATCGGAATTAATCAGGAAATTGACAAAATGATTAGAGAAAACTTTGTAAATATAAATAATTAACTCCTAAATATGAACAATTTGAGCTTCATACATAGTGAATTAAACTAGTGTTACAGCTCTTCCCAAACAAGTGGGAGGTTACGACTCTTTTTAAGTGGGAGTCATGATTATACAAGGAGCAACTAGATTATCTCCATGATTATGGGACTACTAGAGTACGACCATGGGGCAAGCTTGGCAGCAGGGTCACCATTCACCAAAGATAGACGAACATGCATCCAGCATAAGAGCATGAACGACCAATTGTGCACCAAATATACATACGCATGCCACACATCCTCATGGAGTACAAAGGAAAAAAATTGGATATTATTGACAATTTTAACAACAATGTTAGCAAGCCTGCGCATAAGTGTCCCAGTATCCACATAAGTTTCGGGTACGTACACTAAATGTCCCAGCGTTTGTATATGACGAGAGCATGTTAGCTCTTCTTTGCACGACAGAAATGAGAGGAAACGATCGACTATGTACCTTCAATAATTAATGCGATGTTAACGCCTACTAAATAAAATTCCCTATATACTCGAGCTAGTGCAGAGGGTGTACGCCTTCAGCTTTGGATTGTCGGAGAAATTGCCAAATATGTCATTGCAGCCAACCCAGTTCCTCTGCTCCCTTGCCTCCCAGTAGCCTCCGACATAACGGTACGTTCCATCCTGTGTGTCCCTTTCGAACCATCTTGGCTTCCAACCACTCTCCTGCATCTTCCTTGCCTATAGAGGAAGAAGAGAGAACAACTGCAGTTAGAGCAGACAAGCACCAGACAAGTAATCCTTCAGTGTAATTCACTCCATCAAATAGATGCGGGATGTCATAGCTCGGAGAAATGACTCAACAATTCAGTGTGGTGCGATGTACAAGCAATGTGAATCAGGTAAGCATTATATGTAGTTTTCATGACAAATGTAGGACAATCCGAAGAAAAAAGGTATTACCATTCGTTGCCTTGTCTCCAGGCGTAGTTTCTCAGCATTGGCCATCTCGTACTCCCCATTCTCTAGATGTCGCTGATCTGGTCTGAGTCTTGAATCTGTTGGTGGAAGCTTCTCCTTAACAAGTGATAAAATCGTTATTTAGGTCCAGAGCTAAAAAAGGAAGTAACAATGGGTTATTATATATTATGTCTACCTTCAGCCCTGGTGTCAGCTCATTTAAAGTAATTGCAAATGATGACAAGTTATATCGAGTCGGACTGGCTGAAGGCTCTTGTTTCTCCCACAACAAAGTGGCACCAGTGCTCTGACGTGAACCATGGGAGTTCACTTCAGAAGCATCATCACTAACAGTGCAATACATGCTCTCGTCCCACTTTCCCATCAAGGATGCAACCTTGGTCCCATCAGCATCCGTAACAAATCCTTGAACCTTGCATAGACTATATATGTTAGTAAGATCTATATAGGCAGAGGAAAGAAAAGAAAATTTTGATCGTTCTGTCGTACCTGGCGAGGATTACGTTCTAGGAAAGATTGCTCTTTAAACATCAGCTTGCATGAATATTGTCTGTTTCCACTAATGTTCATTGTGCCATGGTGATGGCAATAGACTCGACCAATGATAAGATTATTAATTGTTGTAGTAACCTGACAAGCAAAAGAAAGAATGTATGCATTCATTGAAAAAATATATATTCAATACTTCTTCAGATCTCAGAATGTAGTATGTAGAGAGGTAGTTGTTTTCCAGAAAGAAAAACCATGACATCTCGAGACATTGAAATTATTTTGGGATGCATCATACGAACCATGGAGACTGGGAAAGGGATACTAGACTGGAGGAACAATAAGCAGGGCCAGGTGCTAATCATCAAAATGTAAATTGTAACGAGCATTTGCCTCTGATAAAGAATTTGTACCTTGCTCCATTGGAAAGTTTCTCCATCATCAAACTCTAGAGTTAACAAGCCACTAGGATCCAGTTGAATGGACTGTCCCCAGAATTTGCTCTTTAGATTGCTGTCTCCCCAAAATTTCCAACCTTTCCCTTCACAATGGCATGCCATGACCATAGGATGATGACTAACCTGGTGCCAAGAATAAAATAACATATTAATTCCAAGATTGCTGTATCATATGTAACGAAATCGTTAATAGGCCTGGTATCAGATCCCTCATCCATATATGTGACTTCTATGTTTTCAATCAAACAGCATTTACAAAAGAACTTCATCTCATTACCATGCACTAGACCAGGTGACAATCAAGTATAACCTGAATTCAGATATGTTGGATACCAAACTGACCTTTTCAGAGAAGAAACGGACACCCTTTTCAGGGAAATCAGCTTCATAGGTTTCCCCTAACAATGGATTGAAAGGTTTGCAGGGACGACCATCTGTGGAGGCATATCCAGAGACCGCAAATGCAGCAACATAAAGAATTCTCATCACACCGTTCCCCTAAATGGATAAGCAAATTAAGATATCACTATCAACTCGATTCAGAGATAAATACATATGAAACAACAATAGTCAGCATTGAAGATATTACTGCTAACTAAATTGAAGAATAACTTCATTAGCTTCAACCTAATATGGATACTGCAATTTAATGTGCATTGTTTGTAGTCCAAAAGTGCATGCTTCTCAATTTGTGCTACGTACAGTTTTATACAATGTCTAGCAATACATTTACGTGCAAAGTAATGTTCCCCGTGTTTAATTTGTTTAGGTGTTTGGATCAGAAGAAGGCTGAAAGGAATAGAAACAGGCATACCCTTAAACCACATTCATATGCACGATCCAATAAATAGGAATACTCCAACTCTTCAAAGCACTTTTGAAGAGAAGACAAAGGCTCATTAAAGTAAACAGGAAGGCAGACTCTTGTAAGATCCTTGCCAACATTTTCTTTTATCATTGACCAAAGGCTAACACCTTTCTCCTTTTCTACTGGTTCAGGCAACTTTGAGCGCCGTTTCGAAGATGACAACAAATATTCATTGGCCTTGTCAACAGCTAGTAATTCATTAAATTTGTAAGTTTCATTTCCATAATTTAAGCATCTCATTTTCAGGTCAGGACTAGCAGCACTTTCGCTGAAACTTTGCCTTGTATCATAGAAATGAAACTCATCTTCATCTGACAATTGACATATCTCTTGTTTGCCAGCATCAGCAGAAGATTCTGTATTTCTGTATTCTGATGACAAATCAAAAATAGGAATATCTCAGACCTCGCATGAAACAAGAACATAAAATAAACCAAATACAGAAGAAAGTGTGTGCAGTGAAAATGCATCAAATAAAGCTATAATAATGTATGGTCTATTTCATGATATGTCCAGCATTGGATATTTAGATTAATCCAAGGGGGAATACATAAAGTAGCAACAATTCAAGTATGCTTGAATTTCAGTGAGGCTCTTAAAATATTGATGCTTAATGGATACTCAATAGTACTTGGCATTTACTTTCAAGTTGACATGATAGAAAACTAATAACTATACTTGTAAATTTTTTTTAACATGATCAAATCAAGCTATCAAGGAACATGTGTCCAGAAACACCAGCCATGAAAAAGTAGTCTAGCATCAGTTGTGCGAGAAAATGTGCAATTAACAGTCAGGGTAGTCATAACTCATAACTGTCATAAGAAAACAGGAGAACTAAAAGGAAAATCAAGTACCACTACATTTTCCAGAGCTGGAACAGTCAGGCTTGAACAACTGCGACTGTGACTTCTCAGTAATAGTTGCATCTCCTGAATTAACCATCTACAAGAATACAGTATATCAGCAGATGATTTCGGGCTACCAGATAGCATACCACCAATTCATTATTTGAATTTCAGACCAGACTCCAAACAACTTTTTACTAGTGATTCATGATATGCTTGGCTTATAATTAGTACAGTTTAACCTCTCATGTATAACTACTACTGGTCATAAAATTGGCAAAAATCTGATAGCAATTGCCACCTGGGGAATACAAGGAAGCCAATCGTATGAAATAGAAACATCCAATAGTTTTTTGGCACAACTAAGAAAATCCCTTGGATGTTATGGGCCAAGATCAGCAGGCACATGAACAGCACCACAAGTACTATAGCGACACATGAACAATACCCGCGTGGACACTGTAGCAATGTTTTCCGTTTAGGTAGCTTGATTGGTTTTCTAGTATAAAAGATTAGTTAGTTAGATAGGTTTTGGGATTTGTTAGAGATAGAATCTTATATATTTGGAATGTTATCTTTTATAGTTGGAAAGATTAGATTAGATTGTTAGGAGATTGGCACTATATAAGCACGGCATTGTTATCTTTTCTAATCAAGCAATGAACAATCAAACAAATCTCTAGTCTCCCCCTTCTTCTAAAGTCAGGCCTCGGAGCTTCTCCAACGTTAGAGAAAAGCTCTGCCGGTAGCTAGATGAGAACAAGCGTCCCACCCTCAGTTCTCTAACCCGTACATAACCACCAACAACAACATTTGGTATTAGAGCCAACTGCTGCTCCACCATCAATGGCAAGCAGCAAGGGTTTCGATCCCATGAAGGCCTACGCTTCACGATTTCACCACATAGGGCTTCCGACCTTTGATGGCAAGAAAGACCCGCAGTCTTGGTTGAAGAGCTTTGAGCAATTCTTTAAGAAGCAGTGGACGATAGAGGAATAGGAGTAGTTGGCATCGCACCACTTGACGGGGAATGTCACCCTATGGAACCGGTAATTGAGTGTGCTCTCGGAGTGCAAACTTGGCCAAGTTTTGTTAAACACGTTAACCTCCGTTTCGCCACCACCAGGGCGCCGTCTCCACCCATGCTTTCAAGCCTCCACCAAGCCAACCACCATGGCTTCTGATGCCGAGTTATCCATTGCCGAGATGTGTGCCAACTTGATTACTTTGATGAAAGAGTTCATAGCCAAGATGGAGAAGGCGCATCGGTTTCTGAGTCGCCATCGCCACCTGTTGTGACCATGTCCAAGATGGAGTAACAAAATGCGGCGCCTGCCATCGCCATCATCGGTGTTGGTCCCGCTACCATCTTCACCAATGATTCCTCAGTTAGCCACGCCGTCCTTGGCTGTACCATTGGTGCATTCATCGAGGAAAAAGTTTCCCACTGTCCAACAACCATCTTCATGCGGTCAACCAACGCCGTACTTCCGCAAGTGTGGAGCACAATGATTGCCATGTGGGTGCCAGCAACATCATCGCATCTCTCCCACAACCGTTGTGTTAGCTGCCCTTGCCGCCGCCGACTCCTGCGACGTTAACCAATGCTGGAGGGATGTGGTCCTTGTTGTTGTTCACCAGGGCTTCATTGATCCTTTTCCACGCGAAGCGAAGTCGCCATTGTGCCCTTTCGTCGACATAGGGACAAACCGCGAGGGGTGTAATGTTATGAGCCAAGATCAGCGGGCGCGAACCATACCATGGGGGTACTGTAGCACCATGTGAACAGTGCCCCACGCAGGTACTGTAGCGGTGTTATCCGTTTAGGTAGTTTGATTGGTTTCCTAGTATAAAAGATTAGTTCATTATATAGGTTTTAGGATTCCTTAACTATCAAGTTAATGTTAGAGATAGAATTTTATATATTAGGAATGTTATCTTTTATAGTTGGAAATATTAGATTTGATTGTTAGGAGGTTGGCACTATATAAGCATGGCATTGTTATATTTTCTAATCAAGTAAAGAATAATCATATAATTCTCTAGTCTCCCCATTCTTCTAAAGTCAGGCCTCAGAGACTCTCTACCACGTCAGAGAAGAGCCCTGCCGGTGACTAGATGAGGGCGAGCGCCCTACCCTTGATCCTTGGACCCATATTCAACCACTGACCACAATAGATATACAGTTCTAAAATGCAATCTGCAATTTTTATACCGTTTATTCATCCCATAAAAGTTGGTTAGAATGAACATCAAGCAATCGTATAATGAATGGGAACTTCATGGATCGCTTATTTCACCTGTTAGGTTCCAAGAAAGCATTACCTCAGGTTCCCGTGGAATACTGCCAATAAAGCTTAAATACTCTTCGCAGCGTTGCTTCATCTGTGTGTGATACTGCGAAAATTCTGAATGAACAATCTGCTCGCAGTCTTTAATAATTGTCTCACCAACGCCTTCAGCGTGCAAGCGATTCCTAAGCTTTTCTGTGGAAAATGATCCATCACTCTGGTCACACGGTAAAGACCCATTAAGAGAATATTCACTTCTCGCAGAAACAAGTGCTTCAATCCAAGCCACACGGTCCTTCACACAGCCAGTCCTCAGCTGAAGCGTCTTGGTTGGAGTAATAATATAGAACCGTTTATCATCTGATTTACTCTCACTAAATGATGAGATCTACAAAACAATTCAAACGAATTACAAAATCAGCAACCAGAATGGCGTCTTATACCAAACTATGCCAATTATCGGTTGATGCTGTGACGCACTATTCTACTTATAAATTTACAAATCGATTACACATGACAATAGCAAATATTTCACTTGTAAGACTAAACATCTTATCAGTCTCCTTTCCTACACCATAAAACCCCATAATTGAGCAGTTAAAAGATCAATTCTTTTGGAAACCATATCCCCAAATAAAATCTGAAACCTCCAAGCACCGCGATGCCATGTCATTTCACACTGCTTCATCTAGCTAAGAAACCCGATCACCTAAATGACAAGCGCACATAACGCCCTCTGACTGAAGCAGCAGGCAAGACCAAGAGACCGTTCAGGGGAGGAAAAAGGCCAGCCTTAAAAGCTCCCGGCCCGCCCCTTTAAATGGCTACGGACAGAGTGGTCCGTACCACCTCACATTCCCAACAGCCCGCAGACATGCAATACGACACAGACCGAGGAGGCTCCAAGCCATCAGTGATCAGTCCATTTGAACAAAATCCAGCTGGGAGCCGGCTGTTCGCGTGCGCAAGCATCTCGCCGGCCGGCCGGCCCCTCCTCCCCCTGAGCAGGCGGTGACAAGGACGCCGCTGTAGCAAGTCGATGCAAAGACTGTTCTTTTACAGCGAGTACTACTAGTAGCCGTCGCTGCTGCTACTGTTCAAAGGCCAAGCTCCAATCCAAGCAAGGCATCCCTTTATCCGACAAGCGATTGATAGCCATTGTACCAATGCGTGTCTCCGGTTGCAAGTGATCCCTGCCGCAGATCGTGACGATGCACGGCTGTGATTTGGTGGCACGGGACGACACGAACCCGGGTTAGGGGCGCGGCTTCGCTTTACAGCTGGGGTGGTGTCGCGATTGTGCTACATCTGTTGGACTGTTGCGATCCGATGCGACGCTGAAACCGAGCAGTCGCGGCAGCTGCACACCAACTCGTCTATTGATCGAAAAATTTCTAAACTCGTCGAAGGAAAAACTAAACTAAATTGCTGGAGAAATACTACTTGGTGACGAAATGCGTGCAGCTTAACGAATGATTTGCGGATTTGCTCCCTGTTTCGAGTTTTTTTGTGGGGTACGAGCGCGATCGCGTCACCTTGAGATGGACGAATCCGATGAGCCGCTCCCCGGCGCCGCCGCGGGCCACCCCACCGATCAGCCTCACGCCGGCGGCGGAGTCCTCGGTAGGCGGCTCTGCGGCGACGCGGCGGCGGATCTTCGAGTAGGCGAGCACCCCGCCGCGGATCGCGAACCAGCGCGGGCGCCAGCCCTTGCCGATGTTGGTCCACTTGTACAGCACCCCCGCCACCGCCGTTGGCGCCTCCGCCGCCCCTGAAGCCCGCAGCAGCGGCGGGGGCGGGGAGCTGTCGCAGCCGGCGACGAGGCAGCAGAGCGGGTGCATCTCCCTGACCCGCATCGCCGCCCGCCCCTCTCGATCCCTCCCTCCCACGCTCCGCCTGGATTTGTTTATTCCGCTAGCTCCACCTCCACGCGGTTGGATTCGTCGGGTTGGGTTTTCTGGTCACGAGCAGAGACGCGTCGGGCTTTTTGATGTATGCGCGCAGCCTTGTGCTTGACGACGCCTCACGTCATTCGCCTTCGCTCGCAACACTTGCTTGGACTGATGAACTCCATCTTCAAACGGACGGATGCCATCTTGCTAGCCAAGCGCGCGTTCCTTCGCTGCTGCTACGTTCGGCTCGCGCTAGGTGGGAGGGTGCGGTTGGCCTGCGGGTCCCGCATGTCGGCGGCCGAGTGGACTGTTCGTGCTCGTGCGGGTGGCCCCGGGTGTCAGTCACGGGTCGGTGCTGGTTCGTGCGCGTGGGTTGGGTCCGTCCCCGTCCAGGTCTGGTTGATCGGTCGCGTCGAGCCCTGTGGGCGTGATTAAGCCTCTACTCAAAAATGCTTAAGCTTCTGGTGTCTGATGTACGGTGTGGATAAATATCATATTTACCAAAGCTGACGTGAATTGCGAACGATGACGTTGCATATAGCGGGCAGTTGCAGCAGTACACTATGCAATATGCATTGCGTCGCAGCAAGCCAGTAACCAGCCATGAGCCAATAGGGAAACTAGCAAGTAGCAGTTGCAATTTACAAAGCAAGCAGTCCAACACTGCTGCGCTCTGCACTCTGCTGGTTGCTACACCGCAGCAAAGCATTTGCAAGCACCAAGCACAAACAAGCAGAAGCCAGCAGCACAGCATGACAGCAGCCAACGCCCAGCAGGCCAACACTCTAGTAGACAGTAGTACACCACTACACCATCAGTATTTAGTCCATGATCCATATTCCATTGATCCATCACAGTAGTACACTCCTACACCATCAATCATTAACTACTACATCAGTATTCAGTCTATTCATCCATATTCCATTGATTCAACAGGAAGTTGCCAAGGATTAAGGAACTACAAAGTAATAACCGAAAAACACATATTTCCTACACCATCAATCATTAACTACTACAACAGTAGTACACTGACATTTCAGTATTTTCGATTTTCAATCGGTGTTTACCAAAAAACCGAAATCCCAAAAACACATATTTCTGAATCTCGTACCAAATACCAAATATCAGTCAAACCAAGTTGATTGATATGGTTTGGTATTTTCAGTATGGTTTATTTGGTTCGGTATGAAAATGAACAGCCCTAGGCATGCAAATACTGACGTACCTTATTAACCGAGAAGACTATATCAGGTCTTATCAATGTTAAGTGTTGCAAGGCTCCAACTATACTTTTGTATGTAAATGCTTCTGTACTACTGAGAGGATCTCCTTACTATACTAAGAACTTTTCAGTACTAGCCATAGGAGTAGTTACTGGTTTACAATTTTGCTTGATCTGCATCACACATGCACGGGAACTTGATGAGAGCATGCTCTCAAGGGCTTCCCAAACTATGCGAGAAGTGCTTAGAAATAGCACTCGGGCCAGCACTTTGCTCTGAAAGGGAGGGGAGCAATGTGATGAGAACCATCTGGCCCTACTGCAGCCAAAATTGTATGCAGGATTTGGCTATTGCCCTACACCACCTTCATCGATCACTGTGATCACCTAAGCAGGGCAAGGTTTTGTCCCATCGATGTAGCCGAGGAGCTATTGGCCACGGAGGTAAGGCATGAATTGCGCCTTCAATAAGACATAGTTCTCCCGTGTTACCTTGATATTGATCATATGACCAAATGACGACGTGGGAATAAGGCCAACAGTGGTGGAGCTAGATGTAGGAGCAGTGGAGTTTGCAATGGCGCTGGTAGTAGACATCTCAGTGGAGAGTTTTGTGGCTCTGATACCATGTGAAGAATAGAAGACGAGGAAGAAGAAGATATCAAATCGGAATTGTGCACAAAAATCACAGCACGTGGTCATTCTCTATTTATAGCTTGTTTTCAAATATGCTACAGGATATACATCGGTTAAAAACCAAAAAATAGAATACATCTAGATACATAATTACACATATGAGAGAGATATCCCAAGGATTTCTACTGATATCTCTAACTGTACAATAGCTACCTCAACACATATCTCGAACTCGAATTTAGCTTAAATTAGTTAACTAACGTTCCTTGGGTGTTATTTAGGCCCTATTAAAAGTGTTGTGGCTTTTGGCTTTTGGTTGATTGCGAGAGAGATTGAGAGAGTAAGGTACACCCACGTTAAGAAACCACTCCATTCAAAGCAACTCCTAGTGACTCCTACAAACGGCTTATAGAAACCACCTTGAGATGCCATTCCGTTCAAAAGTTGACTTCTAAAAGTCAAAAGCCAGAATCTGTTTGGAACGAGCCCTTAATTGGTGGATGAATTAGCATATTAGCATGCATGTAGTCATTCACTGAGCAATATGATGTCTGGCTTATGTCGCTATATCGGCACATACGTTTCCATCAGTGGTGAAGCTATGAATAAAATCGAGGGTGGGTTAAGCTAGATTATCATAAACATAGCATGTTACTCTTGTGCAATTCAAATTCCTCAGAAAACACCAAATTCTTTTCAAGGAGTTTATGAAACATAAAAAAAAAATATGGTGCAAGTGTCAGATACAAGCAGCTCATAGTAGCAACCACACGAGGGGAGTAGGGTGGGGTTCTTTCCCCCCTTGCCTTACACGCGTCGATCTCGTCATCGTCATTGGAGTCGGACATCGCCGCTGGCTCATCAATCCGCTTGGAATTGGGGAGGACCCGCGTCGGCAGCTGCCGCGGGGTATCCCTTAGCCTCTTCCCCATGTCGGGGCAGGTGGATCGACCTCGGTGCTCGACAACCGGCGTATCGTGGGATTGGTCGATTGGGAGGCGAGAGGGCTTTCTACGTGGCGGCTGGTTTATGGATTTAGGGTTTTAGTGGCCAAGATAGAGAATGGTTGACCCATCTTGGGGGGGGGGGGTTGGGGGTGGGCCGAGGGTGGTCTAAAGCCTGACAAAGCCCACCCGGTGGCTCCGTCCCTGGTTTTCAAGAAATACGTGAGCATTATGATGCATGGTGCCATAGCCAGCTCGGTGATGTCTGTGTGGTTCGTCCATGTGGCACAGTACTACAACTCAAGGACAAGGATCCTTTTAATTTGTAGTTTGCCCTTCTGGGCTCCATAAGCAGGTCTGGGCCTCACACAAAGGCCAAGCCCAACATTGGCAGTACTACGGACCAGAAAAAAACCACTAAAGTAGACAATCTGAATGGATGTGCGAGTGTTTTGTGCTGATAATACGTACATGACCTGTAGCAGCTTCCTTGCCGAGCAACTTGATCATATTATTTTTAACTTTTCAATGATTATTATTTTTTAATAATTATTATTTATTAGATTAATAAGCTGTAAGTAAAAAAATTGTCACGGTTCAAAGGACAAACCGCAAAAGTCGAGCACCCTCGAGCCCTCGTGATGATTGCGTTGGACAGTAAAAAGGCTAAACGCCCTGGGCGGGCCTCTCAACGTGCGGCTACGATCCAGCAAGTCAGCATGTGACTACAAGTGGACATCACAGCAACATCTCTCTGAAAGCTTCATTTCATACGAGCTGCACAAGATAAGAAAAGATTCAGTGATTCACTACTAACGAACCCAATAGTTATGCCGCAGAGAACATACTACTAGAGCTAGATGTGAGATGAATCGATTACTATTCTCATCATGACAAGTGCATTAAACTATTCTAATTTCCTGCCACTTCTATGGATAAAAGTGTATTTTTCAGGTTAGTGAAGCTGTTCTTGGAAATGGCTTCGGGAAATGAGGCGACTTGCTCCTTGTAGTACTGCGTACTCGATCCACACAAGCACATAGGATAGTGCTATTCTGTACATGTGCATTCTATGTGTATAGTTTGCACCTCGATAAGTTATCACCGGCTGTACGAAAAATTATCATCAGCTGTAAAAAAAGTTATCACCGGTTTTGTACGAAAAGTTATCATCGGCTGTGAAAAAATTATCACCGGCTGTATACTATAAGCGTCGACAATAACTTTACTTACTACCGAATCGATGGAAACTTTTAGACACTATGAAGATTTGGCGATAACTTTATTCAGAACTGATGGTAACTTTATTCAGAAATGACAGTAACTTTCCCGCATATTTTACACATGTGCGTTGGTTAGTATGTGTAGAAACCATCGGTAGTGAGTAAAATTACTGTCACTAGCACCGGAAAGTTACTGTCATTTCTGAATGAAGTTACTATCGATAGCGAGTGAAGTTACTGCCGAACGCTCACAGTATACAATCGGTGGTAATTTTCCTCACAGCCAACGATAATTTTTCTCACTGCTGGTGATAACTTCTTGGGACGCAAAACTGCGTGCATAGAACGCGGCGGGGCGGAATAGTCTGTTTTCTACTTCCGGGTGTAGTTACACCCTTTGTATCTACCGTTCATCTGCCTGTGGATACTACCTGGCTGATCGGGTTTGTGGTTGCGTGAGGTTTCCATTAGTCCATCCGATTAGCAAGCAAGATGTTGCTGCAATCTCGGCTGGGGCAGCCGTGTGTCGAACGTTTCCGTGCGAGACGCATGCATGTAACCCGCGTCCATTCTCTCTCTTGATTTTCTTTGAGAACTTCGTAGTATCTCTGTACAATGGAGTAGGAATCTCACATTTACCATTTTTTGCAGTATGGAGTATATGTATATGTGTACTTATAGTTGGTGAATGGAGTATGTTCATTTTTAAATAGCGTGTACATGGAGTATGTGTACTCCGAGGGAAGTATGTATATGGAGAATGGAGTATGTACATTTTTAAATAGCGTATACATGGAATATGTGTACTCTGAGGGAATTATGTACATGGAGTACGTGTATTCCGAGTGAAGTATGTACATGGAGTATGTGTACTCCAAGTGAAGTATGTATATGGAGTATGTACATTTTTAAATAGCGTGTACATGGAGTCAGGGGCGGACACACCATGGGACATGGGGGTACAGTTGTACCCCCAAATTTTTTTGCAAAAAATCAACTATATATAATATATATTTCATATATATAAAAAAACTAGAAGTGCAGGTAATTTAGCAAATTCAGCTCACTAGCCAAAAGGCCCAATTGGCATTTTCTAACCTAACCCTAGCCTCGGCTCCTGCCTCTGCTGCCTCCCACGCCGCCTCCTCTCCATCTCTGCGCGCCCCTGGCCTCCTCTCCATCTCTCGCGCCCCTAGCCTCCTCGGCTCGGCCGACGGCGGCGGCCGGTGAGCTCTGCCTGCTGCTGGCTGCCTCCCACGCCGCCTCTGCCTTGCTCGTGCTGCCTCCTCTCCATCTCTCTTGCACAGTGCCACGCCTACAAGACGCCCCGGCCTCTCGTCTCGGCGACGCGACGACGACCGACTGCGGCTGCCGGCGGCGCGGCGCCGGGCACCCACACCCAATGGCCGACATGGCGTCGACGGCGAAGAAGTCCCACGGCCAGGCGGCCATGCGCGGCGCGGCGGCTCCTCCTATTCGGCTTGAACGGCGGCGGCGCTCCCAACCGCCATGCCGCCCCTGCACACAAGGTTTATTTGCTTAAGTATATGAGATATACATATTATGTGTATCGAAATTCTCCATCTTATATATATACTCCGTAGATTCTTAACTTCGTACCCCCATCTCAAAAATCCTGGGTCCGCCACTGCATGGAGTATGTGTACTCCGAAGGAAGTATGTACATGGAGAATGGAGTATGTACACTTTTAAATACCTATTTCTCCGAGGGAAGTACGTAAAGGGTTTATGCGATTTTCGAAGGGACTATGCATAGATATTCATTTTTGTAATGAAACCAATACTACCGAACTCTATGTGTATGGACATACTTGTTTTCTTTACGTATCGATACTTCCTTTTTAGATGTGAACATTTTTACACTTTTTTTTAAATGTGTATTCTCGTATATATGCGCATGACACATTTGCATGGGAGATTTGTTACGTTGTTTTGATTCCATAAAAGTCGATGTTGATTACATTGATTTGATTCTCCTATTGGTGGCATCAACTAATCGGTTCTTGACTCATTCCACTGCTTACACTGAATTAGATCGAATCGGGACTATAACTCGTGACTTTCAACCCGTTAGTCACAAATTGAAGCACGAATCGCAAATAATCATCGACGGTGGATGAACGAGGTGTAATTACATCTAAGAGTAATTAGTTTCTCTCTATATATATATATAATCTGGTGATGAATAGCGCATGGAGCAGCTAACCGCATGTTGCCCCGTGCCGCAAGCCCTGACGGGGTTTGTACAAGCTGCAGGCAAAAGGGTTCGCTGCTTTGCTGACAGATCCATGACAAACTAATATGGCAGCTCGCCTGTAAAAAGAGGTTGAGGCCTGTGCGAAATTTCTTCTGCTGTTAGAAGGCATGCGTGCATGCTGCCGTGAAACAAAATTTGCCGCTGATATGACATTTCTCTCCCTGTTCTTTTCGTTCGAGGCCTGAGGACACACTGGATTTACTATCTCGGAGTACTCAACAATCAAGTTTAGAAATTTCACATAGATTTTGGAGGGAACGGTGCAGGAAAATTTTCCGTGGTTTAAACAGGACGTAGTTAATTGTAAACGAAGATGTCACGCAGAGGATTACACAATCTTCCCAGCTTGTATTAGGCGGATCAATCTAGCCAAAGCTAATACACGCCAATACACTAGAAGATTGGTAATTTCGCATCTCACTATAAGGAGTGTCTATACAACATTCGACTGTTTTGAGGACAAAAACAGTCAGATTTTGAGCCGTTAGATGGAGATTCAACGCCCTAGATCATTTTTTTTGAAGGGAGGCTTGTATGGGTGGATCCGTTGGATGAAAATCTAACGTCCCAGATCAATCTAACTGTTTTCGTTCTCAAAAACAGTCGAGTATTGTATAGCAATACCCTATAAACAATATCCCTGGTTATCACAAATCTACTGCCACCTCTCCACGAAAAAATGGTGGCGATCAGAAATCCCTGCCTGATTTGTACTGCTGGCCCTAGGAGTAGTTGTTTGTACCAAGAGCGTGCAGGCATCTTGCTGCCCCTTGTACAATGCAGGCAAGGTATAACGAACTTTAGCAGCGCTGGGCCAACAAAAAAACTCAGCAAAAGGTTGACACGAATTCCAAGGCAGGCAGCCACCGAGTTTATACGCGTGCCGGCGGGAAGAACTCGCCTGTCGCCCTCCCCGATGGAGGCCGCCGGCCGGCCCACAGGCCGTCGTCCTCGGAAACCCAAACCCTCTCCCATCCAAAGTCAGCTGTGTTTTTTTTCTGCGACTAATAGATTTTGACTGTGACTGATAAATTTTGTTTATACTTTTTAAGATGATGATAGACGATGAAGATCTTGACACAAAAGGCATATATAATTTTAAGCTCAAGATAAAGACAGCACTAGATACAATATCTTCAACAATTTATCTCTAAAGTTAATTTCTCTAACTATTTTATATTATTTTATCACATTTTTTCCTCACACTTCATTACTATTTGCGTTGATTTATTTACTCAGGTTGTCTCTTACATAAGAGATATTATATTCTCTTTTTTTCATATTTTTTTCTCCTCTATATAGGAATTTATTGACGTGATATAGATAAAGGATAGTTGAACTAGCACTATTAAAGATGCCTTTACTGTTCTTTCTTTTTTTTATCTCATTTCTTTTGATCTTTGAATATTTCCATCCCATCTGTATCTGCTGCCCTATAGCGTTTGCTGCCCTCCTCCCTTCTGCCAAAAATGCAGAAGTTGGTGCCTTTCTTGTTGGCCTTTTGCAATCTGACCTAACCTGGTATGTTGTAGTACACTACTAGTGTAGCTGCCAACTTTCGCCCTTCTCGTCTTATTTTACCGTCCATATGTACCGTGAAAAGAAAGAAAGCACTTCCCGTTTACCGATGATGGATGTGTCTTGCCTTACCTGACATCGATCGATGTTCATGCAGCTTCCGTTTACACGTACACATAAGTCATTTTCTCTGCAAATCACTCCGTTACTGTCTAAGCAACTGCCATTATGTACTTCTAAGTTCTAATAACTTTTATGATTGCAGTAGTACATATTTCTGTTGGTCTGCATCCCAAACGGCAAGAAGAGTGTAGTCTAGGAAGTAGGAACCATCGACCCAACAACCCAAGACATGGACGCAGTACAGTGTTACTTCACAGGACCTGACCGAAGAACTGTTTATCATTTTTAATTTTAGCTTTCGAATATTTGTTTTTGCAAAAATGATCTCTCCCCGAGTATGGAAGAAACGGCGACATATGGGAGAAGACAAGGTGGCAGGTATAAGCCAGTAGTCCATATCCTGCTTACACTGCTCTGACAATCCGAAAGGAGCTATCTTGGAGATGAACTATGTGGTCTATATCGTCCAAACGACGCTACCTTTGTCCAAGGTCTCGAACACATTGTGAAAATCCGGGTACGCTTGTCATGGCCTCGTAGCAGAATTTGACGTCACTATGAAATGCTTTTACTTCCTTAGAGGCACAATAAAGCACATCTATAAAATACCACAAAGGATATAGAGGCGTTTTAATAATATGTCTCTACGACTCTACGTTCACAGCAACGATGCATAGAAAGGTGCTTATGAGACATTCCGCAACAATGTAAAGACATGAAAAAACGCCTCTAGTATATTAAAAAATGTCTCTATGTGGGGTTTGTGTTGTAGTGAATGGGGGTACACAACTATTACTTTAGTGGGAAAATAAAGCAGACACGAATGGTACGCAACGAGGTAACAAATAAATTTACTTACTAGTAAATGTGGTCAGGTAGTTGTTAATACGGTGCTAGTGGCACCTACTGATGAAGCTCGAACTGTCTCATGACTTATTGGTGGTCCTTGGCCCCCTGCCCTTGCCCACGCATGCCTGCCTACGACCTACCGAGCTGGTGGTGCTGGGCAGGCTGCTGCCAAGCAAGGGCAGCTCGGCAGTGCCTGGGCCCACCTGCTGCCGTGCCTGGTTGTCGCCTCCCACACTCGAGCCACCTGCAGCACGCCACCGGTCCTGTCGAGCAAAGGGGCACGGCAGGTGACATGTATTGCCTACCGTGCCTTCCAAGCTTAGGGAAGAGGCTATTTAAAAAAAAAGGGTTCAGAGGCTAAAATTGAATAAAACGTACCTATAATATCAAATACATGAACAGTTGCTGACCAAATAGTATACGCTAATACAGCTAGCTAGTACAAAATCTCTTGGGTGCCAAGCAAAAGCAAAGACAACCAGTATGAGTGTAGAACAATGGCTGGCATCAGCTGTAAGTTGGTTTGTTTTGGTGCAGTTGCAGCATCCTGAATTCCTTCCTGATCGATGTTGATGTAACACTTGATACATTGTCCTCCCAACTAGCACTTGCTCTGCTTGGAAATTGCAGATTAAGTGGCCATAACAGATAACACTGATCTAACTTGCACATCAGCCGATTAGTATTCCCAGCAAGAAGGCTTCCTTTGCAGGGACAAGAAGCTATAGCACAAGCTAACTTGTGATCTTTAATAATCAATCTGTTTTTAATAAGAACTTTGGATGAGTCTGAAGTGATCAGAGATCGAACTCGATCGTGTACGTTAGGTGGTGTGCCTGCGAGAGTTGGGAGGCCCCTTTCAGAGCTTCAGTACACATTAAACTTGGCGTTAATGGCAGAAAGCATCGGCGGCAAATACATCTCGAATCTCGATCGAGAGCTTTGCAATACCGTGTGCCATTTTCATCGATGTTGAAATGCAATGATTCGTTGAGATGTCTGGGGAATGGAAGGAGATGGAGAACGAGATGGAGTTGGATTTGGGAATGAGTTCTCTCAGCAGCTCATTGAACGCCATCATATCCACATGAGCTTTATTTCTCGGTACTGGCAGAGAGTTAGCTAGGGTAGATTGCGATGTCTCTTCTGCCGCTCGTCTTGGAATGATGGGATGGCTACTCCATGTTGGAAAGCATCTCAAAGGTGGTGAAAGTTAATTAGTCAAGAAAGCACCGTAAAAGTTCATTAGTCTGTTCATCAAGCTTCTTCTCTCTGCTGGTTTCACGTATCAGAGTCGGCTTTAAACTAACAAGTTAATTAGGAACGTAAGCAAGATCGCGCACGCAACAAAAGCACCTCTCTCTTTTTTTAAGCAGATGATCGGTTGGGTAATCTGAAAATTAACGTGGTGTGCGTGTTGCGTGTATAGCGATGCATTAGGCTGCCGTCGGTTCAGACATCCCGGCCGGGCTCTCGTCTCTTCCTGTGCAAGGGAAGCTAGCCATTAGCCAAGATTACCACGTTACACATTTGTTCTGCATGCAACCTTGATCCATTTTGTCAGCCATGCAAACGATTTCTAACTGCGATTACGAGTACTGAACTATAGTAATGGCTTTGCTGCTGCAGCTGGCGAAGTGGTTACGAGTGAGATGTCGCAGCTGCCGGCATGCATGCTGGCCTGGCCAATAAGAAACGAGCTCGAGCGAGTGGGATACGGATCTTTTTTTTTTTTAATCTTGATCAGACGGCGTTAACAAAATCCTACGCGCTTTGTTAGCAACTAGAAGCGTGTGCGCGGCGTGACGCCGCGCAAGGCAGATTGTGTTAAGCATCGTTAAATGGATGAGGAAAGTGTAGGTGGTAATTTTGTATTGTTAATGAATATAGTATGTGCTGTTATTTGTTTTAATGCTGTAATATAGTAAGAAAGAGTGATAATTGAAGGGGAAAATAGAGTATGTAGTTAGTATGAGGATAATTTAGTATAGAAATGTTTAGCAAAAATAGTAACGTTAGGAGAATGCGATGACGTGGAATAAATATGTATGATCTAATATAGCGTAAATGATTAGAGTGCGTAATTCAATAATGGTAAGTTCTTTGGGATGCAGGAGACGGTCGACATTTCGTAGAACAAAATAACTGTTGCTGAGCGGAACCTAAGTTTTGATGGTAGCGAAAATGCTTAAGATATCGATGCGTTGTATACAAGCAGTTGTGGAGAACACTGCAAATTAGTACGGCGTGGTATGTGGTGACGTTCAGTTTTCTGGGAAGCGTAGCATTGTTTCACAATTTGTACATCAAAATAAGTGTTGCCGACTGGAACAAGTTTTGGTGCCAGCAAAGGTGCGCATGGTATTTACACATTGTACAAAAACAAGTAAGCACTGCTGAGTTTCAGATGGAGTAAACATATGGAGTTCGATTCGAGGAGAGGCTTCAGTTTTCCTGGATGAAAATTGTCGAAATAGTAATGTTACAGCGTGTGTCAAGTTATCGCTGTTCTTTTGGTAATAAATAGCTGTTTTGAGGAATGTATTAAGATATACCTTATGCAATGGATGATCTTTTGGATCGGGGAACAGTTGTCTTGCAACTTTAGCTTTGTCGGCAGGCTGTATTGTTCTGTAAATAAGTGTGTTCGATAAGGGCGAGAAAATGTATATGTAGAGTATGTTTGTTTTAGAGGTTTGAATAGTAGGGTAGAATGCAATAAAGTGCACAAAAAAACCTTACCTTTTGTTTGATGGTATAGATGAGGAAGCCAGTTCAGTTTCTGTAGGCGTAATGCACTCATGTGGTCTTTTTTCAGAGTGCGGCGATGGAATTATCTTCCAAATGATATGCATGTGATTAGAGGTAAAAAAGTATGTTTAAAGAAGATAAGTGCGTTGTATGTAGCGTTGCAGGAAAATAGACATGCATAGTTTTTTGTCCTTACCTGTAAAGTAGTAGTGAGTGTTCTTTGGAGTGGTTGTTTCGCACATATGGTAGTAACAGAGGGACCTATTTATGGAGTAACAAAATGTTTGTTTAGTGTGATTGTAAGCGCTGTGTTTTTTTATTATGTGTAGATTACGTTTTTGCTTACCGTAGTAGAAGGTGCTGTGATCTGGTTGAGTGTGAACGATCGTACATGAAATGTTGGATTTTCAGCTTGGAGCGATCCTTCCGACATTTGGACAATAAGCGATATCGTTGGCCTATAACCGCTTTGATCTCAGGTGGTATATCTGTGTTTGTCCTTGATTGCTGCAACTAAAAGCATAGCGAGCCTTCCAACGAGTTCTTGACCTATGTCTCCAAAGAACATGAATTCTGCATGGATAGGCTTCTTGTCCTCACTGTTTCAGGATCAACACCATAAACGTTTATCTTGTATCTGTTTGAAGATTTTGAAGAAACATTATAGGTTAAGTTTGTTTTTAATTTGTTATGCATAGATTGTAAAGAGGATATAATTTATATTTGTCTCGAGTAGGATTATACCTTGGTTCTCATTGCTTTAGCACCGCACCTTGGCACTCATATTCATCTCAGTGTGGGAAAGTTTTTTCCAACATGAAGAGCATGCTATGTACCACCATGGGTGTGTCATTACTAAATCTGTGATAAGAATGTCGACTTTGTAGCGTTGTCCCTGTGCATACCATATTTGGAAACAATTAGTATGTAATTTATGTGAAATGCAAGCTGTAAACACATGTATGAACTTTAGATTTGTTTTACCAGAGCTTCGTTTGGTATGAGCTCCATTAGCTCGTGAACTGTTGTGGTTATTGGGTTGTTATGGCCATGATTGTCTTCGTGCCATTCAATCTGATGTGGACGGGTGCTAATCCTATATATTGTATTATGGGCAAATATGAAAGAAATGTGGAAAAAAAGAAATGATATATGTGTTTGCAATATAATTGTGTAGGTAAAGTATGAACAATACGTGTTTCGTAGAGCGTTTATTTCAGGGATTGGTATATTGATATACCATTTTGATGCAGAACTGCTTTGTAATGCAAGTTGACCTACATGTATATAGAAAAGAATTTAAAATCATGAAAAGATGAAATAAATTAGATGCATCTCACATGTGTTTTGTTTCATCTATATTTTTAAACAAGGACGGGTGGAGCAGACCTGAATATGTACCAACGAGCATCCCAACAAATAAAGCAATAACTGGCGTATCTTGGGAAACAGTGAGGAGCATTTCAGCATTGAACAATTCAGCATGATGGCCCCATAATGTTATGATTGCTGTTTGACTACAAATAGGCAAACAATTTTTTTGGCTTTAGCTGAGGAAGAGAGTAATCTAAATACAGATTGTATAATGCATGAGAATACAGAGAGATAAATGGTGGAAAAAATATATACCTTCCATCAGTTATGTTTATAGTTCGCTTGACAGTTGGCCCTAATTTTGTCGTTGTCTGGATAATTTGTGAAGCAGCAGTGATGAGGACAACAGTATCTAGTAAGAAAGGAAACAGAAATGAGGTAGCATGAATGTATAAAGGGATATGGAAACTGTGCTGAAGTAGTAGTTGTTACACACGATAACAAAGCGTTTTCCCAATTCGTTCATTCAAGATAGAGAAGGAACTGATGTATGCATAGACAGGGGAAGCCGTCAGTTCAGTAATATCTCTTTAACTTTGGTATATTTTGAAAACCGAGCTAGATTGTTTCCGTCAACTGATTTGTATGTTTCTTTTCTTTGGAAGAACCTCAAGTATTCAATCTCATAAATGGATCCTTCTTTTAATAAGGTTTGCAAATTTATCGAGCCATCTTTGGGGACTGACCCTTCCATAACATTTCCATGGGAATAGAAAAGTTATAATTTGGGTTTAAGAAGAAGAAAAGTATTTTGCATATAGAAAAGGATGAAGACAAATATTGCTAATACGCTAGCAATTTGTATATAGTAAAGATATAGATTTTCTAAAAGTGTACAGGGTTGCTGATACAAATAAAAGCATATAATATTGTGTGTATGAATTAATGAGAAGAGTTGGATATGAGATACCTGTTCGTCAAGCATAATGAAGTCTAGGCGATATACATCTGCTGTATTCTGCGGGTTTCTAAATTCCCAAACTCGTGGTAAGCGGACAAGGACCTTCCATTTGTGTGAAGTTTGGTTTATGTAACTGAGGAGCGTATACTCCATATGCAAGCTACATATTACAAAGAGGTTAGATTATAAACAGCGTGTGCATAAAGAGAACACTATAGTGATAAACATGGTATGATGTAAAGTGGATGAAGGACTTTGTAGAATGCAGTGAAAAGAGAGTGAAATATGTCATTGGGAAAGATAAATAGATATATAAGAAAAGAAAGTGCGAAAAGAGCTGAATAACATAAGTAATGTAAACAGCTCAGTAAGAATAGAATAAAGGGTATGATATGCATAGATGGGTAGATAGATATGTATGTTGTTTGTTTGTATAGGGTAAAATGTATAGGCTGGTTATGTAGAGCGAGTATATTATTGCATGATGTAATGGAAGGTGAATAGAAAACATGTATGAGAAGAATCGAATAACCTAAGCGATGCACATAATAAAAGGACCAAGCATTAACATGTGTTGCATGCATAAGCAAACGTATGAATTTGGATATTGTCTTCTGGTGGAAAGGAAAAAAAAATATATAAAGTGATTTGAAGCTATACTATAGTAGGTGGAGACATGTATAGAATTAAGAAACTATGTATCTGATATGTGTGAGGAGATAGGCAAGCATACATTATAATGTTAGGCACAAAAATACAAATCTATGTACACGCATAGAAGTAAAACACAGAGTAGTGATATGCGTTATACGCATAAACAAATATATGAAGATACATATAATCTTTAAGCATAAGGAAAAAGCATATGAGGTGATACGAAAATATAGTAAAGCAGCTGTAAGCATATATAAAACTAATAAAGAACGGATTTGATAAAGTTCTTTGAATAAGCAAAGTAAATTAAAAAAACATAGGAATAATGTTGGTAGAAACCATTAAATAGAAGCAAGGACTTCTCTGTAGACTATATTTTTGGTTTGATGACAGGCAGCACCATGTTCATCTTCAATGAGTATTTTTAAGCCTGAACGCGATGTAACACGCGATATTGCCACATATAGTTGTCCATGAGAAAAGACTGGGCTGCGTAGATAAATCCCAACTTTATTTAAAGTTTGACCTTGGCTTTTGTTAATAGTCATTGCATATGAGAGTGCAATTGGAAATTGTCGTCGCTGCAGCGTAAAAGGCCATCGAGGATTTGTTGCATTTAATACAATTCTAGGTATACAAACAGCTTGCCCAATATTGGTTCCAGTGATAATATTCCCTTCAAGAATTCGATCACCAAGTCTTGTAAGAATCAATCGTGTTCCATTACAAAGACCAATAGATTGATTTATATTTCTTAGCAACATTACTGGAACACCTATTTTGAGATGAATAGCATGATGTGGGAAGCTATTGATTGTTATAGAATTTAAGAATTCGTGGATATAGCAGATTGGCATCACTGATTTGAGTATCAGATTGAGAAATGCAATCAAAGCTGAGGTATTCTTTAGTATCACCAGGGATCTTATCAAAAACGGCTTTGTTTACTTCATCAGCAACACCATTGGTTGGACAGATAATTGCACGCTGTGCTAGGTATTCACTACTTTGATAGTTGGTATAGAAAGAATCATAGATAACATCCACAATTGCATTCATATTGTTATTGATCTACAAAGAAGAGAAGGTCATCGGTATACTTATCCGGTAGCATGAATGTCTCTGGTTTTTATCATTGGTACTTGACCATTTCCAATATCGAGCACCCATTGAGTGAATGTAGAGAGAGCTTCACGTTCAACAAATCGTAGATTTGGATCATGAAGCCTCATATTTATTGATGACTTTAGCGATTGAGCGTGTTGCCAAAGTGATGACCTAATCGGTGAGGCTTCAATAATCTCCGCTTTAGTACCACCTTCAATGACAGGTAAGACTTGGCGGAAGTCTCCACCAAGAACAACAAGTTTTCCACCAAAAGGCATATTCATGTAAGCTTTGTCTTGAACGACCATAATATCACGTAATGTTCTATCGAGTGCTTCAAAAGCGGTGTCTATGGGTCATAGGTGCTTCATCCCGGAGAATTAGAGAAGCTTTGGTAATAAGTTCAGCAAGCATTGTTCCACGACCTATATTACATAAGGTTCTTTGGTGATATCAAGAGGTATTTTAAAGCGAGAATGAGTCATGCGACCACCGGAAGTAGAAGTGAAGCTATTCCAGATGAGGCTACAGCAAGAACTACTTGAGCCTGAGATCTCAGTGTGGTTATGATAGCATTCCAAAGGAATGTTTTTCCAGTGCCACCATGGCCTGATACGAAGTAAAACCCACTGGTTTTTTCAGTAACAGATGTTATAATTTTGTTGTATACAGCAGATTGCTCAGCATTGAGTCTTTCGGATAATGAGATAGCATGTGTTGATAAAATACTTGTATCATACGCTAGCTCTTCAGCAAGAAGTCTATTACCAGAAGTGGGGCTACCATATGTGGATTCAGTACCTATGTTGTATATGCCAAAACTGAGCCCGTTTCTTGAAAACATAGCAAACAACTCATTTATCAGTTGGTTCTGTAAATAACTATCTGGTATGGGGTAGGCTTGATTCTGCAATCCTTGTCGTATTTTATATACTATGTCATCAGCAAAGAACCGCCAATATTTATCAAATAGATTTTGAGGATTAACCACACTGCAGAAGGACAGAACCACCATGAAGAGGTGCCTGAGTTGGTGTGCAGTGGCCCAAATAATTGCTTCATCAAAGAGTAAAAACCACTCAGTATCATCACCAACTAATCCTCGAGCCTTGCAAGCTTCTTTAAAGGTAGCATAATGCACACCATTGAACATTCTAATATCTTCATAGCTCGTGCACGAAACTACCATTAAAAGCATTCTCAAGTAAAATAATTCACCAGTACTTGGATGCACATTATATATGCGGCCAATTTTTGGTGTTTTGCGTTTTCTTTTTACCCATTTTCTGTTATCACTGTCCCATCTCCAGTTTGATGGGAACTGGTAATACGTAGAAGACCTTGCTTCTACATATTGTTGATTGGCAATAAACCATTCAGTTAGAGTAGTTTTGTAAGTTCTTGGATCATCAACAATTTGTTCTAGGTGGGCTTCTTCATGATATATAACTCTATTCATACGGGCATATGAGCACCAATCGTTCTCTGAAGGTATTCGGCCATGTATTTCAAATTCAAATAATCGCCAAATTGCTTCACATGATGATAGGTATCTAGAGGATTGTTTTATAAGTAAAATAATTAGTGTGCGATATAGAAGAAAAAAGAAGCAGATTATCTTTGGAAAAATACTATAATGTCTTGTATGAGGAGGGCATTACCGCATCCGATATAATCTGCAATTTCATCTATTCCTTGTTTAACTTGTGTATCAGTGTGCGGATGCTTGGTCATGATGGAAAATTTTATTTTGCTCTGTCTTGACCTTTAGTGAGATATTTGAATAAGTATTTCACAAGATTCGTTTTGTTGCACCATTCAACATTGATGTGAGCTTGAAATTTCTTGAGTAAATCCATATTATATGGGACAACCCATCTATTGTCGGTTTGATTCCATTTTGATAATAAAATGATTAGTATCGCGCGACGATACACTGGAAAGCCAAATTCATTGATAACTGTTTCTGGATTGAATTGTTTGGGATATCGCTTTGAGCACACTCCATTTTTCATACATGGGCACTTTCTATTGAGATTTCCACATGGACCGTGCATCATAAATTCTTCAACAAGAGCGTAACCAAGTGGATCAATAAGCTGGATCGGAATTTCAGCAGATATAAGAGTGTCTATGAATTGAGGAGTCATATTGATTGGGCGATCGGCAAGCCATATAAGGGTATGAACATGAGGTAGTCCTCTTTTTTGAAACTCAATTGTATATAAAACTGTTAGAAATAAAGAAGATAACTTAGAGAAAAAGTAATGTGTTTATATTAAAAGGAAAGCAGTATTATCAGACTGGAAGCAGTAAATTGGGAAGGCAATAAACTAACCTGCTCGTATGATTCCAAAAGTATGGCCACTCTTTATATCGAAATGTACTCGATTAGCTTCATGTGGAATACTCGAGTAACAATATCGAGCGGTCTACATAGCTTTGGCGAGCTCGTGTTTAAGTGCATCTATAATTTACGCCATCTTGAATTGCATGTGAAAGTAGAGAATAAATCAGGAGGACCATATTCACGACAAATAGCCATAGCATCTTGATAATTGAGTGTGTTATATCGACGACTACCAGTAAAGCTTGAGGGAAGCAATATTCTAACACCAATATTTCTGCCTTCTGATGTACCTTCACCAAGTGCATCTGAGATGCCTTGGTATGTATCTGAGCGTAAGACATCTTGATTGAAGAAATGAAATGAGAGGCGATTTGCTTCAAGACATGAATAGCAATCAACCTCTATTTGATTTGAAAGACGGCCACAACATGTGTAAGGATTTGGTTCATATCTTCGATAATGACATTGATAACAGTAATATTCAAGCATGGAAACTTGATCTCTAACAGGAGGTAAGCTGTCATCGGTTGATTTGTATTTAATACCAAGATGGAAGCCTTTTTCACCATGTGGAAATAGTAATGGATATTGAAGGGACATCAAGGCGGGATTAAGAGGGGAGATTCGCTTTAGTTCACCCGCATGAGTTTCAACAATTATATCAAAGGTGTTATTTTCTGAAGAGAGATCACCGACAATTAATGCAGCTAGTTCAGGCACGGTTGGTAAAGAATACCGATCATCATGACTGTCAGATGAACCGATAAGGCGAATATGAACTTCTGGATTTTCTTCAGAAAATAATCGATCACGTGCCATTCTGAATTGGTTCACTAATGGATTAAAACAGTCAAGCATAATAATTAAGGCAGCAATTATCGCTATCCGCCTCATCGTGTGTATCATCCGCTTTATTGAAGAGCGATAGTGCATTCGAATTTCATTGTATGTGTCATAGATGTATATTTGTGCATCTTTGCGGTTTCGGCCTGGTGTAGGAATGAGTGAACCAATGCGATGATGAACAACACCATTTATACGGAAGACATAAGGGCCTCCACCATCGTTAATGGTTCTATCAATATCCACACCTAAAGAGGTGAATGCAAATAGGGAATTGTCTTGTGAATCAAGCGCATAAATTCATTTGATTGTGGGCTTTTGTTAAAACCAATAAGGTCTTGAAGTGGATATGGGAATTGTTTATGCGGTGGAAGCGAAACTTTACCATCATGGCAGCATTTATTGTAAATAATTCGTTGATGTTTAGAGGAACTTCTATCTTGAGATCTTTCTTGAAACGAGAAAATAGCACCACACCTATTACACTCGTGTCTGGACCACCATAATATGATCGATCATTATAGGTAGCTGAAACGATATCAAACAAGCGTTATAAAAGAAAGAAAAAAATAAATTTGATAAGGATATAAAACACATGGAGACATAATAGGGAAAAAGGATAATAAATAGTAGAAAATGAATTGTATCAATGAACCTTTCAAATAGGAAACATATTCTTTAGAAAAAGAAATGCTTGGCTGTGTAAATGGGTTTGAGCTAAAAAGTGATGTGCTACCTGAAATATAAAAGAAATGTGATGACAGCTGGAAAGGACCAAAGGGTAAAGTATGTATGCGTAAAGGGGACGGCAAATGGAAAACAAGAGAAGATGTATAAAGAGAAATAGCAAAAGAAAGCAACCTGTTCTAGCAGCAGCGCGCTGCAAATTGGATAACCTTCTTTTTTTCCTATTGTTGGCTGCCTCAAACGAACTAATCAACGGACAGAAATGATCTCCTATCATGTAGGCAATGATAATAAACAAATGACAAATCGGAAACTGTGTAGTAGAACTAATAGGAAAGGAAACAAGAAACGGTTGTAAAGAGTGTGAATAACCGCGTTGGCGTTTGCATCTAGAAGTCATAGTAACATCTGTGATAAGCGCTGCAGAAGAATAGATGAAACCGAAACAAAATATCAATATGAAACTAAAGCTTTCTTTAAGAAGGGTGCAAAATGGGAAAAACAAACTTTGTATAAAATATGTAAGATAAGCAATGACTATACATGGTTGCGGTGGCAGCTGCATAACTACTGGGGCTGGAATATTAGGTGAAAGACACGAAGATAATGGTGGCAATATTATAGGGTTGATCGGCTGCTTTCCGCGCAGAATCTCTTGACGATGGGCTCTAATGGACTGTGATTGATCCATAAAACTAAATAACAAGAGGTGATGTCAACAACGCAGCCAAAAAGATAATACCGTAGAAGAACAAAAGGAGTAGAAAAAGAGAGTAACTAAATATTTTACCTGTAAGATCAAAAATGGTAGAGCGGAATGGGAAAGATAGGAAAGGAATAGATAATTTTATTACTATGAAAAAAAAGCAATGCGAATTATATAACAAGAAGAAGTATTGTTGTTTACAAAACCGGATGTATTTAATGCAAAAATAGTTATGTAAGCAAGCATGGAAAATATAAAAGTATGTCTATCAATCAAAAAATAAATTGATGCTAATATATATTTAAGTAATAATAATAAGGGATTGATGTAAATACTGCAAAATTTAATATATAAAAAGAAGCAAAATTATAATATAGACTACAACTATAAGTACAGCGCAATAATTAGATAAGATTTATAATAAGTAAATAATGAATCAGGAAAAGAGTGAAGTTTTAAAATAGGAACAGAAACATAATAGTTAGGTAAGATCTATAATAAGTAAAGAGCTAATTAGAAAAAGATGGAGGTTTCTAAATAGAAACAAAAGGGTAAGAAATAAAGCCTAAATAGTATTGAAATCGTACTACTGCTGAAACAACAAAAAGCAAAACGCACAAAACTTTAAGGCTGTTAATATAGCAACATGACAAGCTGAAAGTATTAATAACAAGAAATTAATGTAACTGTTGTAAAAACAGATATTTGTAAATAAGCAAAACTGTAATATAGACTATGACTATAACAACAGCGTAATAATTAGGTAAGATTTACAATAACCAAAGAGTTTAGCCAGGAAAAGAGGGAACTGTCTAAATAGTAGTAGAAGCATAATAGTGGGGCGAGATTTATAACAAATAAAGAGCTAATTAGGAAAAGAGCAAAGTTTTTAAATAGGAATAGAAGTGTAATAATCAGATAAGATTTATAATAAGTAAAAAGCTAATTAGAAAAAGAGTGAAATTTTAAAACTGCAGTGGCGCAATAATTAGGTATGATTTATAATAAATAAAGAGGAAATTAGAGAAGAAGTGAAGTTTCTAAGTAGAAGCAAAATAGTTAGGTAAGACTTATAATAAACAAAGACCTAATTAGAAAAAGAGAGAGGTCTCTAAAGGGAAACAAAAGGGTAAGAAATAAAGCCTAGGTACTATTCAAACCATAATACTGGTGAAACAACAAAAAACAAAACGTACAAAAGTTTAAGCCTGCTAGTATAGCAGCATGAAAAGCTGAAAGTATTAATGACAACAAATAGATGTAACTGTTGCAAAGACAGATATTTGCAAATAAGCAAAAGTGTAATATAGACTATGAGTATAACAACAGTGTAATAACTAAGTAAGATTCAAAATAAGCAAAAAGTAACCAGGCAAAGAGGGAACTTTCTAAATAGCAGCAGAAGCATAATAATAAGGTAAGATTTATAATAAATAAAGACCTAATTTGGGAAAAAGCGAAGTTTTTAAATAGGAATAGAAATGTAATAATCAGGTAAGATGCAAAGAAATTCCTAAACTGCAACAGAAACGCAATAATTAGGTAAGATTTATAATAAGTAAAGAGAAAATTAGGCGAGCAGTGAAATTTGTAAATAAGAACAAAAGGGTAAGAAATAAAGTTAAAAAAATGGAAGCATAGCGAAAGATCGCATAATTTAGTATATTATAATAGGTAACCCATAGACAGCCTATAGTTTAGCGTAACATGATTATCACACAACAGTATGCATACATAACTAACCTAACATAATATAGACTATAAGTACATAAGATCTGCAATAGGTAAAAAGGCTATTAGGAAAAGAATGAAGCCGCTAAATTGGAATAGAAGTGTAATAATTAGGTAAGTTTTATAATAAGCAAAAAGCTAATTAGGAAAAGAGGGAAGTTTCTAAATAGAAAAAGAAGTGTAATAATTAGGTAAGATCTATAATAAGTATAGAGCCAATTAGGAAAAGAGAGAAATTTCTAAATAGGAACAGAAGCGCAATAATGAGGTAAGATTTATAATAAGTAAACAACTTATTAGGAAAAGAGTGAGCTCTCTAAGCAGAAAGGAAAGGGTAAAAAATAGGAACAGAAGTGTGATAATTAGGTAAGATCTATAATAAGTAAACAGCCTATTAGGAAAAAGGTGGACTCTCTAAGCAGAAAGCAAAGGGTAAAAAATAAGGTGTACATAATAGAAGCATAACGAAAAACTGTATACTTTGGTATACTATAATACCTAGGTGGTATATAGGCTGTAGTTTAGCATAACATAATCATCATGCGATAGTATATAATCCCCTTATTATAGTGTACATAGTTAGCCTACATAAATTGCATAATGCAAAGCTATAAATATAACAACGATGTAATAATTAGGTAAGATTTATAATAAGTAAAGAGGTAATCAAGAAAGAGAGAAGTTTGTAAATAGGAACAGAAGTGTGATAATTAGGTAAGATTTATAATAAGTAAAGACTGAATAAAGAAAAGACGGAAATTCCTAAATACGAACAGAACTGTAATAATTACGTAAAATTTATAATAAGCAGAGTGTGAATTGGGAAAAGAGGGAAGTTTGTACGTAGGAACAGAAGGGTAATAATTAGGTAAGATTTGTAATAAGTAAAAAGGCAATTAGAAGAAAAGAGAAGTATTTAAATAAAAACAGAAGCGTAATAATTAGACAAGATTTATAATAAATAAAGACCCAATTAGGAGAACAAGGAAGTCTCTAATTAGGAACAGCCGAACAGAAGGCTAAGAAATAAAGTTTAGATAATAGAAGCATAGCGAAACAACATATAATTCGCTACATTACAATACCTAGCCGGTAAACAACCTGTAGTTTACTATAACACAACCATCACGCAATAGTATGCATAAATAACCAGGTTATAGAAATAACATAGCTACCAAGACACGAAAGGATGCAAATAATGTAACAAGAACTATTGTACACAGCGTACAAAGAACAAGTATAACGTCAAAAAAATCAATTATTATTAGAGAAGCACTCACTAACCTGTCGCAGGAAAGAACAACGAATTTCCTCAACGGTCTTTAACCAATATATAACACGAACGATATCAGCAGCATGGAACCACGATTGAAGCCAGAACAATCCTGGGTTTATAACAGAATGATGATAAATACGTAAACAAAGTAACATCGAACAACAATGGATAAGGTAATAATAAACAAAAAAGGAGAAGAAAAATAAGGCAATGAGAATGAACATCTAAGTAAAAACTATAATCTAATACATTATAAGGATCGGACGAGAAATAATCTGAAATAATCTATAAATTAATACAATATAATAATTACGTGGTAAACAGGCTATAGCCTAACACAAGAACAATAATGGACAAATTCATAGCAAACTAATAAACGACTGAATTAGCTAAAATGGATCTATCTTACCAATAACCACACTAAAAAAATTTTCTAATCATCAGTAGAAAGATTGTATGAATAAGAAAGTAGAAACACCACATTAGAGACGCAGCAATGCAGGAAGACGAGCTATTACCAGAATGAAAATCAGCCACGATGATGTAGAGCGGAAGCGCAGGGACAACGGAATGAAAGGAACGATGATTCAATAGTATGCAACCCGTTGTAAATAACTGGCGAAGCACGATGATGCAACGTAGGACGAACCTGTAGTATGAAAAGAATGAAATGAGCATCCTGTACATATAGGTACAAAAAAATTATAAAAGCGGTATAACATAGAAGACGAAATTACCTGACCGACGATACGACCAACCGAATAATCCCCTTAGGATCAGGAACGAACAACGATGATTCAATCAACAACACCGCTGCATTTATAAGAAAGTAGTAGTAAAAGCGTAGCGAGGCCGCGAAAACGAACAAAGACTCCTGCATCTATAACGCAGCAACAACAAACGCATAGAACAACAAAAAACACCACCTATACGTATGGATAGAAGGATAAAATATTAAAGAATGGAAATCACCAAACACCTAATATGAACGACCATCTGCTGCACGAAGCGCCCTTTTACTGACAAAGGTACACCGAAAACAAACAAAAGGCAAACAAAAAGATTGGCAAAGAACATCTGTGGATCTATAAAAAAACAATAGTAAAGGTATGCTGCGAATCCTTTGACTCACAAAAAGGTATACTAAAAATGCATAACGAGCAAACAAAAAGATTTACAAAGAACAGTCAACACTTATAAAAATCAATACACAACAAAAAGAAAGCACCAGCAGAAAGCAACAGCGAACAAGAAGAGATACCACAGAAAGGGACGGCAAACAGGCCATAAACAAAGATACCACAGAAAGGGATGGCAAACGACCCATAAACTAAAGCGACAACCACGGGAGTAATCCGCCATAACAGACGCCATAACATATTTGAATGAGAAGCGTGTCACATACTGAGCACGATCGGAAGCGCAGGAGAACAAACGCAAGCAAGAACCGAGAACGCAGCAGACAAGAGGCCGACGAACGAAGAACGGAGAAAGCAACCGAAAAGGCACAATGGACGCCGTAGCAAATAAAATCGGAGATAAACTCGTGCGAGTCCGCGATGCACGAACTCTCCCGAGACGCTCCCAAAGACACGCGTCAAGACTAAAAAGAGGCGGACGGGCAGAAAACCGCGCCCGCTATTACGCCGCGCACACACGCCAAGCGCCGCGCACGCGTAGAAGCCAAACGGAGTGCTGCGCAGAACGGCGCCGCTTGCAATATACGCATGGACCGCACACGCGTCGAAACAACCACGTCCAACGCAGACGTGGCACGCGCGAGAGCTCGGAGAATCCCCCGGCTATAATAAGGGGATTATTTAGATACTGTCTCCCCCTCCGTAGGGATGAAAACGAATCAAATAGCATTCAAATTATATTTACATCTATGTGTTTTCTTCGGATTCGAATACGAACCAAACGAACGTCGGATATGAATATAGACGAAACAAATGTCAGATACGAGCTCGAATCGAATATCTATTTAACTCGGTCGAATCCAGATATCATCATAACTTGTATAGTATGAAGACATTAATGACATTTTATCCTCATATAATCACACTTAATCATTATAATTCATTTATTTCACCTAAAGAAATACGAATTCACGTTCAATTAAAAAAACTTGTCCAACTAATTAATCGTATTGTAATAAAATATGCATATTGTTTCGTTGAATACAGATACGGATAGTTCAGATAAAATAACATTTCGAATGGTAAAAGACATACCATATTCGCATACACATTTTTTTATGCGAATTTGAATACGAATACGAATAAGATAGAAATTGTTAATCGGATGGAAAAATATATACTATATTTGCATCCTATCGAATACGGTAACCGAATAATATAGATAATTCATGTCCACTTTTCACTCCTACTCCTCTACGTGAAAGCGAATGTTTCGAGAAGCAAACTGACGGTTTAAATTTTAATTTTGGGAGATTAGAGCATGTACAATAGGGTGACATAAACTGTCTATAAGATATGCTACATAGGAATTTTGCTAAGGTGGATGAAAGAGAAAGAGGAGAAAAAAAGGAGGTCGATTGTAATTCTATAGACGGTCGAAACGCAAGAAAATAGTCTGCTATAGATAGTTTGCGTGTCATTATATCAATGTTGTCTATATTTTACAGATAATATATTATAGACAACTTACAAACAATCCATTATAGAAGGTGTCTTTAGTGTTGTCTACAGATGATATGGAATGATACTATAGATAGCAGCTATCTATATCATTATATATGCTCTTCATACTATTTTGCCCGTCCACGTCGACACCTGCTAACCGTCAAATCACTCCCGTGCTACATTGCTGACATTTTGTGAGCCATGTACCATGTCGCCCCACTTATTTCGGCCTGAGTTTTTGGTTTCTGGCTTATTTTTCACTATCTCTAAATTTCGTCTTTTTCTGACTTTTTGGTTTTTTTAGCTTTTTGCCGGTTCTTTTTCTGTATTTATTTGCATTGTCCGTGATGAGTTAACTTATTTTTACTATTTCTAAATTTATTTAAATTTAATTACGCTAAATAAGCCACCATTAGTTATAGTATAATTTCAGTTAGTTACAGTATAATTTCAACTATAAGTCTTATTTTTCAGCTAAATTGAGCGGGCTGTAAGACATGTGGTAGTATCCGCTGGTCACATTTATAGTACCAACTGTTACTGCTAGTAGCCATAAGCGGAAATGGTGGTACCCAACCGAATTTGTCTCAAGAGAAGGAAAATGGGGGAAGGGAGGCTGTACTATTTAAAAACTGGAATGAATTTTGGACGCGCAGTAAATGGCGTTAGTAGCTAAGTATTAACTACCCTTTTGAATTCAAAGTGTTGTGTTGCTTGTGCTCATGTTGTTTGTGTTGTTTGGGCTTTTGGTTTCTCCGAAAATCAGAATAAACAAGCAAGTTCTTGAAGCGGATTCTTTATATAATTTTTCGAGTCTAAAACTATATACATTATCTGCATCCGTGTCTTCTCTGTCAAAAAATATAGATAAAAATTATCAGCTGTAGTTCAAAAAGAACATAACCTTATACTAAAGTACTTTACCAATATCAAAGAGTATCCACTGAGTAGCAAGTCAAAAAAAGAGAGGCAGAAATAACAAAAAAGAGAAGCATCTTTTGTAGATGCCCAGAAATCAGAAACACTAATAGAGCAACGCGTGCCACAGAGCTGCGAGAAAAGAACTGGACTGCACGATCAGATCAAAAGGAGGCATGCACCCACCGGCCACCGCCACAAGCTCTAGAAAGAAGAAAAGAAAAGTAAAAAAAAAATAAAAAGAAACTACAAAAAGACACTTAATAGGCAGCAAAAGTGAGAGAATTGCTCAATGCAATCCAAATCCAAATGATCATTCCTCCCAACCCTCTGATGAATTTCCACCCAAAAATGGGCCCAAACTCTCGCCCACCCAGAATCATGAGCCAAATGAAACCAAAATTCAAAAAGCTTAGCCCCACTCTAAAAGATTTTAACTTCTAATTTATTTTAGCTTTCGATTTATTTAAGTCAGAAGCCGCTTGGAACATGTCGATTTTTAATTTCAATTTATTTTGGTTTTTAATCTTTTCTTTTTTTTATATTTTTTTTGCATGGTCTATGACGATATAACAAGTTTTTTAATTTTTTTTACTATTTTAGAAAAAAATAATAATTACTATAGTATAATTTCATCCAAAATCTACAGACAAAAGGTTAAACCATAAATTAGTTAAAGCAGGGCCTTATCTAGCTCAAAAGAGATTACACCATAAACCGGTCGGAGCGGGTCCTTATCACAGCTCAAAAGACCGGCGCAAAGCTGAGTACTACTACTGTTCCCAGTACCTGCCAATCATCTCCCACCCCAGCCTTCTCACACCCACTCACTGACGTGCAGGCCCACATCGCAAGGCCCACATTACAAGGCCCACCTGTCAGTCATGCCCGACGCGCGCGCGCAAGGTGTAGGGGGGCAAGTGAATGGCACGGTGCCCCACAGCACACGGCAGGGGCAAATAAATCCGCCCCCGTAATAACGCCCGCGGCCAAGGCAAGGCAAGCCAAGGCAGCCAGCCGCGGCCACCACCCACCGAGCCCAAGCGCAGCAGCTCACCAGCCACCGCCGTGCTCTGCTCTGTTCTTGAGCCGCTTGCCTAAGTTGCCTTCGCCGTCACAATGGCGGCGGCGTGGGTGCGCTCGCTCAGCTGCAGGTCATACGGCGTCGCCGACGCCGTCGTGGCGCCGTCTCCCAAGAAGCCCCAGCCACCGACGCTACTTCTCCTCCCCGTCTCGTGCGCGGCGGCGGCGGATGTGAGGGACTCGGTGGCGTTCCTGTGGCACGCCAAGAAGCAGAAGCCGCGGCGGGAGAGGCGGAGGGCCGCGCGAGAGCGGCAGCACGAGCCGAGGCCCAGGCCCACGAAGAAACCGAAGCAGATGGCGGCCGCGTTCATGCCGTCGCCGTTACCGGCGGCGCCGGCGAGCTCGGCGTTCCTGACAATGGCGGAGCTGCCGGATGGCCACTCGTCGCGGCGGGTGGTGGAGCTCATCTTCTCCTCGGGGTGGGGGGCCGCGGGGGCGCCGGAGCCGGCCGTGGAGGCGCTGTTCCGGGTGCACAGCGCGGCGCGGGCGGTGGCGCGGTTCGAGGAGGCCAGGGCGGCCGCCCGCGCGCACGGCGCTGCGGCGCGGTGCGGCGCCGACGGCAACGAGATGATGCGCTTCCAGTGCAGCGCGGCCGCGAGCGCCGGCGGGGTGTTCGGCGCCGGCGTCGCCACCTGCCGCCTCGGCCCTGCCGGCTCCGCCGTGCGCACGTTCGCCGGCAGCGGCGCCGCCCACGCCAGCGCCGGCCCCGGCCCCGGGCGCAGGGCGATGCTTGTGTGCCGCGTCATCGCCGGGCGCGTCCGGCCCGCGCACGACCAGGCTCGCCACGCCTCCGACTACGACTCCGTCGACATGGGCAACGGCGAGCTCATCGTCCTCGACAGCCGCGCCGTGCTCCCCTGCTTCCTCGTCATCTACAAGGTCTAGCCATGACTCCAGACCGCGCATTGATTAACCACCGTTAGTTACCGTTAATCCACCCGTACTTAACCCCTCGTTAATTACTAGTACGACTAATCGTTAGGCTTCTCTTCTCCACCTCATCTTTTTGTCTCTTGCTTTGCTTTCGGGAGCGAGCTTCAGGGTGCCAGTAGTACGTACGTAGTAACAGAGCTGCAGCCTGTGTGTAAAACAGTAAAAGAGTGCTTTTTTTTTTGCTTTGATGAATCTTGAAATGGTATAGAAACTTTTTTTTTGCTTTCACCTTTCGATTCATGGATGTTATGTACATGTACCTCTGCTTCTTTTCTTCGCTTCTGCTGCGCAACAGGGCGAGCAGAATTCAGAAGACTCAGCAACACCTTGCAATGCAGCAAAATTTATGTTTCTTTTTCCCTTTTCGGCGCAGAGATTTGTCGCCGTAGGTTTAAAGTGTTCTTGTCACAGCGCGTGTGTTTTCTTCTCCTTCCTGCCGTTGCCATGGGTTTGTTTGTTTCTTCCTTCGTCGCTGTTTGCCATGCATGATCACATGATTAGCAGCACCTTGCAATGCAGCAAAGGAAGTTGGCGACATCTTCAGAGGCCAGGCACAAAGTTTCCGGGCTCGTGGCTTCTTTTTCTAGAGGGAAAAAAGTGTGCATACTTGTTGGATGCTAGCTTCTTGGACCCTCGCTGTTGTAGTGTTCTACGCTTGTACGGGAGGCTCGACTCAATAGTGTGCACATTGCAAATTCTTCTCTCTCTCTCTCTCTCTCTCTCTCTAAGAAGAGGGAGAGGAATGGCAAGATCGTGCTCCGCTATTTTGGTACTGTTTTTGCGCATATGTTTCGATGACATTTTCATTGAATATGACGAGATGCCTGCTTGGTGTGGCAGCCTCCAGGCAGGCTAGTTGATGTTATTGTGGAAGAAATATGTGAGGTAGAACTTGGAGCAGCAGTAGACAACAACTCTTGTGTTCTTTTTTGCTATTGCTTTCTGTTTTTTACTTTGTCAAAAAGTTAAATATCGAGCGGTTTATTTGAAACGGATTCTCCAAATTACTTCTGTTATATTCTTTTTGTTCAATCTTTATGGTCGCTTCGGCCATTAGACCCGCTGGTCTCTAGTCCCTTCGTGACTCTTTTGTGCTTCCTGCGCGCACACAAAAGTGCAGCACGTCGCCTCCTGTTATCAACACATGAACTCGCCGGAGAGAAATAGATCAACAAGACAACGCCGCCGAGAGTACGCACAAGATTTTTTTTTCGGAGCACAACTGCTTCTCCTTTTCTTCTTTTATTTCTCTTAGCTACTTCCTAGCTTCTCCTCCCATACGATCACAGCTCAATCACCTCATATTGCTCTGCATGGCTTTATATAGCCTGCACACAAGGCTACTCATACTCGAACACGGAGACTTGAATATGATTCTAACTTGTATACGTATTCGTATACACGGACAACCTCGACTCAGAAACCAACTCGCAAACGGACTAGAGTTCTACGTATATGGCAAGCATGCATACACGTGTACAACTCAAATACGTCTAAAAAACCAAGATTAAACTCTAACAGCTTCCCGACCTTAAAACCATGTACGTCATCCATATTCGCGTCTTTGTTGTCCGTTGTCATCTCGAAAAATACATATAAAAGTTATTAGACACAACTAAAAACTATCAACTGCAACACAAAAGAACATGACCATAGTCTCCATGGCATTGGATGATCTTACTACTATTTGCTTGCATGAGATGAGAGCATGCACATCTTCCATGCTGATTTCTGAACCTTTGCATGATTTGGTGCACGCATGTTACAAGATGCTTATCCACAAAAGCTAAAAATCTGACACGTCGATCAGAAGTTCACAGCTTTAACTCCCAAAATCACCTCCTTGTCTACAAACTAGAGGCCATTCTGTGCCAACAAATTTCTATGAGTAGAGTTGGGATCATACTTCTCATCAGAATCCTCTGTATCACCTAAGTTGCTATGTACCTTTGATCATCGTCCGATCATGATCATCCATGAACAGTGGTTCATGCTACATCTGGCTGACAGGTAGGGCCCACCCACACATTGCTGCAAGATTTTCACTCCCTACCCCCTTGGATCTTGCACGTACGGCTGAAGGGGAGGCTGAGTTATTAGTGGCATGTTGCGGTGTCTCTTGTTGAGGCACCTAACGAGGTAGAGTGCGACCCCCCCCCCCCCTGGAGCACTCAAGCCAGCTCACTGTAGCCAACACTTGGCCGCATCACTGGACCACCCTCTCTCCTTGTACGTATGAATCATTGGGCTGATAGGAACCGTAGATAGATGGATAGATAGAGAGGTACATCTTGCTCTGTTCTTCTTGCCTCAAACTTTCGGGCATAGAATTACTATATCTGTTTTCCTAGGAGCATTCTATATTTTCTTTCTTTTAAGGCTTATTTTTGTATGCTCTGAGTTTGCAGCATTTTGCAGTGAGAGAACTTCTCTTTGGAAATGGTGAATGTTGTAGTGCGGCCATGAATTCTAGGCCTTACTGACACAAAACTCTATACTGAAACTGAGTGAATGACCCAGTACAAGTTGCAGTACTGGTATACTCCATTTCAGTGTTCAGTCAAGACGACGAACTCAATCGAACCAACGCGACACTGAAGCTCACATTTACTCTTTCCATCTGATTGTGCCGCACCGGTTGGGAACACCACAACATGCGATGTACTCTATATTACCGTGCTTGCTATCATTTCAGCTTTGACTTCCCTTTTAAATACTCGGATTTTGTTACTGGCTTACTGCACATCGCCATGTGGTCAAACAGAAGCAGTAAGAAACGAGTGCCTCTGATCTATGGATCTCTGGAGCCCACACCAGTTATTCCTCCTCTGCTCTCTCTCATCATGCCGCATTGCTACTGTACTGGTATGAGTTGCAGTAAACAGCCGTATATCTGCATAGGTATAACTTGCCTTTCTTTCTTCAGTACACAACAGTGCAGTACACTCATCAAGCGTGTTTATACTGCTTTGACTGGCTTGGTCTTATCAGGTATTCTTGACTACTGCTAGCTCTGATCTGATGTGATGATCCTGGAGAGCTAGCTAAGAGAGATGCATGTCCCTCTGACGACAGTAGTAAATCCAACAATGATGCAGGGTGTGGCGAGCACTCGCCTTTCCGACCGACCATGTCCTCCCTTCATTACTAGATGTCCAGTGCAAGGCCCATAAAAGCGTACACTACTACTAGCTCAGGCCATCATGGTGAGATCTTAGGTCTTCTCACGACAGTGCGTCATGGCTTGGCAGTGCACACCAACGCCAATATCTACGCGTAGCATGTAGAGTTTTATGCACCGATCAGTTCATCAAGGAAGCTCAAGTTGTTTCGGAAAGACGACCGATCTACTCATAGTTCAACAGGCAGCAACCTGCGGTTTGCTGTACGCAGTAATGTGTGTAGTAGCGTAGCTGCTGCGACTTGGATTTTTGGGTATTGAAGGTGAACATGGCGGCAGTAGGTTTTCAGAGGTCACTTGGCAGGCTGCCTTGGCATGAGCCCATGGCTGACTGAACTCGAGTGCGTCATGATAAATGACTGGGTGCATCATAAATTTTACTCGCCGGTCTCAGTAGATGCATTACTCCAAGGAGCCGGAGCCGGCCTGTGATCTGATGTCTCGTGACACTAGGCATTATGATCCTCTCTGTAATTCCACATGGCCTCTTGCCCAACGATGGCAAGATAATCAAGCGACCCACAGAATAAAATCGAGGTCTTTTCTGGTGTGTGAAATTTGGCATGGAAAATGTTGATGTCTTGCATAGGACAGCAGATTTGGGACCATTAGGACAGCCCAAGTCTAATGATTGTAACAGACAGCATTTGGTGTAATTGTTACAGAGGTAGATACAGTTAACCATTAGACACATTATTTGCCCTATGGAAACTATATTCTCACTGATTCTCAATATATAATTCAAGGCAAAATGGTAGCTTACCATCAGAATAGAAATTTTTAGGCCTTCATTGACCAGATTTAAGACTAAAGAAAGTTAGCTTCTGAGAATTACCATTATAACACTGTGACTATGCCTTCATTGCTAAATTCAAATATAAACCTGACAAAGCTCCAACCTAACAGTTCTCAGCACTTCCATATTCCAAGAGATATAGAGGGAAAATGAAATGAAAAGAATCTCCCCATTTGAATGACTGGTAACAAACCGAGTTTGAAGCTAGGCTTAACACACATGAATATTCACATGGTTAGAACTAGATTTCATGTTCTAAGGCGCCTATGGCATTCTGCAGGTATGGACTTGAGATGTTGCCGATCAGTTCCTCGCAGTGGAACTACGCTTGGGCGGCCTTCCTCGAGTTGAAGGTGAACCTTTATCCCTACAGGTTTTCCTAGATCTAGTCTTCCTGAGCTCATAACCTATAGCATGCAAATCATCACATATCTCATGCCGCGACAGAGAAACAAGTCCAGGCATTATCTCCCTCTGAAAATTTCTCAGCCCTCTTCCTCTCCTCAGCTTGATCCCACAAGAGTCCAATGAGTCTTTATCTCCATCCTTATCAGGTGGTATCACAGGGGTCGATTCTCCGTCATCTCTGATCTCCTCTACATTCAATATGATTTCCTCGTAAGAGTCCAATGAACGCTGAAGCTCATCATTTCTAACCTGAGCTGCTGTCTCACTGTTCCTTCCTGGGCAATCTGCAGCGCATGCAGAATTATCCGAGAAAATGGAAAGAAGCGTTTCAGCTGCAATACAAGCCATTTTGTCACCTTCTTCTGTTTCAGCTTGAAGCATGCCAACAGTTTCCTGAGGATTTGATGCTCCATCATGTGATGCTCCCAGACTTGGACAGACATAATTATCAACTTGAGGAGTTTCCGGAATCAAAAGTTTGTAGTTAACAGTTTCAGAATCTGGAGACTGAACCTTACTGATTTCATCATTTGTTGAGATTGGGAGAAGCATGTTATTGTCATCCTGGTTCGCTAACATATGATTGTATCTGACAATTGGATGCTCCCTGACAGTTTCAGCTTGCGGGCTATTGTTCTTGGAGAAAGAATGATAAGATACAGTTCCCTCACTTTCATCGTTATTCAGAACCTTGTCTGTGAAATTACTGGTTATTGTTGATGGCATGTCAATGCTCTCAATTGACACATTTAGGTCAATAAGGCCCTTCCCTTGAACTGAGCATGCAGCATGCACTTCCCTTGAACTGTCTGTGGCAGAGCTGGGCGCTATCACCCTGATGGAAGATTCTTTCAATTCAACATTAGAGCCATATTCTTTTTGGAAAACTTTGCTGGAGCTGCTACAAAAATCTTCATGATGTGATGAGGAAGAAAAAAATAAAGGAGAACATATTTCTTGGGAAGGCGCATAGGAAACATGAAGACTTTCTTCTAGTGGTACATTTAGGTCAATTAGTGAATGTCTTGATTCAGTATTATTTGGTTTGCTAGGGGACTGGCAGTCTGGAGTATCACTGGATCCAACTGAACCTGAAAATGCATAATTTGAATAGTCATGCAAACGCTCCATGGGCAAGTCATCTTGTTGGATTATCATTCAGATAGCAATGAACAAATTATCGTACAACAGATACTGTAAGGAGGATAAAACCAGGAAAACGCTTCCAACAATCTATTGTGTTGGTAGTCATGTCAAATTCATAATAGCAACTAGTAAGTATCTACTAAAGGTTTTGTAAAGATTGGAGCTCTCTCATGAATAATAAACCTAGAAGTTTATAAATTTTTAGTTAGTACACAAATACATTCAGAGGTAGAACAAAGCAACTAATATCTCACCCCTGTTCTTGGTTGGCCCTAACAAAAATTTCATATTTCTATAGGCCCACTGGACCTGACATGCAACACAACTTTCTTAGAAAAGGCAGGAATTATTAAACTACAAACATGGCTATAATTGAAAACAATGGGGCAGGAATTATTAAAATACAAACATGGCTATGATTGAAAAAAAATTGCACATTCATGGGAAATAATTCATATAACCACGTAGGGATCATTGGTTCTATTGAAAAAATGCATTTACATCGCACAAAGACATTGTGAATGAACAACGATATAACAGTATCGTCCTCTTTGTCGAGAAGGATTTAATCTATAAGGGGTGAGTTCATTTGAACTGTAACTATGCTCCATCAATGGTTTGATGGGTCGAGGTGCTTATGTAAAATCTATGGGTAGTCATACAATAGACTGCACTAGATGATCAGTAACAAGATTGTGTCCAAAGCAATGCACAGAGTTGAAGAAAATCTGTCATTTGCAAAGGCTTGAAGTGAAAACGTCCACACCAGAGTGCTCACCACAATAGCAACCCCACCTCGGTTCACCAATGCAAAGCCCACCCAACACCATTGGACTATGTCAACACCAACACCGCAACACGAATGGCAACACAAGCACAACCATCCACAACAAGCATGAGGAACCGCGGCAAGCACAACACTCCGAAAGCAACCGACCAGACGAACTTGACAGCAGCGAGTGAGGAAGCAGCCCTTCCCATCTCACCACAACGGAAGACGAAGGATGACGCGCCAGAGAAGCTGACGACACGACTTGTGCACCTTGGCGCTGCTTGCCACACCGTGGCACAAACGCGTCGGCAACACGCCACCTCAAAGCACACGCCAACTATGCTGAGCAACACCCACAAGCCACTGGACACTCTTCCCACTGACGACGCACGTCGCTAGTCATTGTTACCGCCTGTCACGCACCCCGCAGTGTGGCCATGCCACGTGCACCCCTGAGGCAGCTGCCAGTCATGCGCCACCTGCGCAACACCGAGGCACGCCGCACTCCTGTGCACACACACAGCCCTCCGCACTACTCACTACGACGTAGCAGCGCCAACTCCGCTTTGACACACCTCGCCGACACGCAGAACCCGCTACCTGTCACACCGCCCCAACTGAGCCAACGATGTCAAATCGTGGCCTGTGTCGCTCCACCCAAGCTGAGCCGGCGGCACCACCCAAGCCCGCGCCAACCTATACCGCCACTGCTTTGCCATTCCGCCTGCACTTGAGCTGGATCTGATTGGCGCCATCGTCCTCGGGCTTACCGGGCTTCAAAGCGCCGAATCTACCACCCACGAGCTCGAGTTTGTCAGAACCGCCACTCACGGGCTCAATCTGCACTAGATTCAACCATCCCCGTAGATGGTGCGTTGATCCCGGATGCGTATGGATCTGGCACCGCAAGTCCTCACGCACCGCAAGTCCTCACGCAGAGGGGTCGTTGAAGACACGACGATGCAGAGGAAGCGTGTGTTGGGGAGGCTGGATGTGCTGCTAGGCCCACCTGCGTTGTTCATCATCTTCCCCGCCAGCTTTAGGCGACAGCGTGGTGGCCCAGGAGGCAAGCTACTCGAGGATGACGCGCTCACTACCACTGCTAGGAGTCGAACTGAGAAGGGAAGAGTAGGGGGAGCTATGGAGGAAGGTCCCGCTGTTACCGCCGATGCACCGGCAATGACGACGGCAAGAGAGAGGGGGAGGAGGCAAGGGGCTCTCAGGGAGGATGGATGTCACCTCCCAGGTCACCCTGAGGAGCGACACATGAGTCGGCAGATGCTAAGGCTTAAGGCTTTGCTTATGAGCTGTGGGTGAGGTTTTTTTTGTTTTGGTGTTGCTTGGAGCTTCAAACCTGGGACTCCTCTACTGGTGTTGGTGGTTCCCCCTAGGGGACGGTGTTGCTGGTGTTTCTCCTCTGGAGATGATGTTTGTAATTCTCTTCTTCTTTAATGAATTGGCAGAGCTCCTACCCTTGGTTCAAAAAACAAGATTGTGTCCACTGTCCAGACAATTTTTTTTACTATGAATCATCCAACCAGTATCAAACTTAACATTCAGAAACATGCTAGCACAAGATGCTAGAGTTATTAATTATAAACACAAGGGAAGGAGAAACATTATAGAACTCACCAGGGCTTACACGGGAAGCATTTCGTTCTCTGCATAACTGACCAGACTCTGCAAGTGAGCAATTCTCCGGTGAAACACAGCAGGAACCATCCTGAGACCTACCATTGCCATTGGCAAGTTTGCCAAAGCCAGAGGAAGAAACAATCTCCACCTCATCATCGGATGTTGCAAGCTTCTCCAAATCAATTACATTGTGATAACTGCATTTCTCCCACACACCAACATCAGGTTTTCTCCGGATTGAACTCTTAACATTAATATTCCGCTCATCTGCATCGGACTGCCTTTTGTGCTTATTGGAATTACTGTGAACATCTGGATTACCCTTCTCATCAAAATTGTTCTGTGACACCAAAAATCTTCCTTTAGTAAGACAAATCTGGACCAAATTGTGGAAATTTTACTCAACTATTTTCCTCACCATAATATGCTCATGAGTCGAACGCAGGTTACTCAGTGTATCACTGGATTGCTTCCAGAAGGATCCATCTGGGAGATTAGTCGGTGCCCAATACAACTTAGGCAAGTCCATCTACAACGCCCACACAAGCAGAAGATATCACATCACAACACAACTAACCTCACAATCCAATCCCCCAATATGCTTAAGTCCAAAGACTACAATTTAGCAACGAACAAAAGGCTAACAACAACTAATCAAATTTCCTCTTTTTCCATTAATAATAGTAACCAGAACTTAGATACGAACAAGTCAAGTAAAGAATTGGATTAAACCTGATCAGGGAAGGGCTGTTCATGACGGAGCATTACCCCCCGGAGTTCCTCCGGTATGGCGGGCTCCGGCGACGGCGGACGGCGGTTGAGATCCAAATCCACCACAGCAGCCATAAAAATTGTGCAAAGCCAGCAAGCAGAACTAATCTAATTAAATTCAGATAAAAATAAATCAATTTAATCAGAACACACGGAGTATACATAATCATACCACGATACAACTATATAACATACAAGAAAACTTACAGGCTTACAGCGGAAAAAACAGGGGAAGAACTAATCCGGGTCGTCAATAACCTCCTCTCTGCATGCTTTCGCTGGCGATCTCTCTCTTTCCCCTCCCTTTGCACCTCTCCTCCTCGGACTCGGATTTTTTATTTTATTTTTTTGATCTCGGTCTGGGGTGCGGGTGCTGATGCTGATGCTGGTTCGGGCTGCTGTCTGTGGTTTCAGGAGCTCCCTCTGCTCATGTATTTCTTCCCTTTTTTCTACTCCATATTTTCTATATGAGCTTTCTATTTTTCTCCCTTTACTGGTATACTTGGTTTACTGCTCTATGAGAGCATCTCCAAGAGAGACTCAATATTTTGTTCTCTAAAATCTCATATTGGGAGTCTTCCTAAAAAAATTGTCCTCTAAATCTTTCCCCTCCTTCAGCAGCTCCTCTAAATTTGGATCCCTAAAATTACTATCTAGGCACTGTATATTTGATGGTGATCCACCTCAATTTTAGAGTACCAAAATTATTGGGTATGTTTTAGAGTATCTGTTGGAGGTTATTTTTAGCTTTCATACACAATATTTTAAGATAGGGGGTAAGAAAGAGCATCTCTTGGAGATGCTCTGACGAACTTTGGGGGTTGGAGATAGGCATGGATTCCTCTTTCTAACCCCTCTCTGTCTGAGCCTATTTGTGTCTTTGCAAAGGTGGGCTGTCGGCTTCTAATTTTTTTATTAAAATTATACTATAATGATTGTTAATTTTTTTTCTCTAAATATTAAATAAACAATACATAAAAACAGCGTTATATCTCTACAAACAATATAAAGAAAATATAAAGATAAAAAATATAAATATAAAAATTAAAAACCAATATATTCTAAGTGGTTTCTTGAAACCTGAAGCCAGAAGCCGAAACAAAAAAAGAAAAAAGAAAAGCCGGTTGGAGCAGGCCTACACTGTTTTGACCAAGACTTCAATTCTTATGTGTGGTGGAGAAACAAAAATTTGGAGAACAACTGTAGGATTTTTTTTTTTTGCTGTTGTTGTTCTTTGCCATTTTGCGCAAATAATCGCGCGTATTCATTTATACATCTTCCGCGTTAATGTACGTACAACAAAACTTTATTACGCAAGGTTGCTCACATATAATATACAGCGGCTGTGTCTGTCCATATTGACTAGCACAAGAAACTATTTATTTTAGAAGAAATCTACATCTACGTTACGTAATACAAATAAATGCTGGTGGAGTTTAGAGGATTCTTTTATCCATTAGTGTTGGCAATAATTTGGTAAGATATTTACACGGCAATTAATCTCATTGTTTGAGCCAATTTTCTTCCTCTGGATTTGCAACTTCAGCACCGACGGCTACGTTGTTGGGGACGGTAGAAGATCCACCACAAGAATAGTAGCACTAGTACAAAGGAAAAGGGGCAACAATAATAAAGCGATAGCGACGGGAAAGGCTGTCACGGGGGAGAATGCTGTTACCATCTGGAGTTCGTCTTCGTGGCATGGCTGTCCCCGTTTCAGTCCAAGGCCGAAAAGGCCCCTCCATTTTTGTCTCTCGATCCCCTGCTGGCTCTGCTCACTCACAGAAGATAAGTTCATGTTGCAATTCAGTAACTTCTTCCCCTCCCCAAAAAAAACATACTGTAATTTCAGTAACTTCTTTCGAGAAAAAACATGCGTAGGCCATACTCCTGCGTAGGCCTGTTCTTTTGTATTTTATCTCCTAAACAGGGTTGTTTTTTTAAGCGATTCTTTAAACGATTTTTTAAGTTTAAAATTGTATGAACCATTTATATCGATATATCTATCGTGGGTTGTCATCTAAAAAAAACATAACCAACCACAGTCCTTGAGTGGAGTCTTATTTTTCTATGGCGTATCCAAATTTTGCAAGGTGTATTTTAAATTCACCTTGTCATTCATCGCTCTAGTCTATCCGGACGATTAAATATTCAAATCTAGTTGTGCTTAAAAGGTCACCCTTTTATTGGATCTAACCTAATGGAGTAGAATACAATTCAACCGAATCCTGTGTGTTGTCGATCCCACCACACCTTGAATCCTACTAGGCCACGGGCGCGGCGCACGCCGCGCTAGCTACCGTGTGGACAAAAGTAAAAGAGACGATAATTCGTAGGGAGCTTCATGAAAAAAACCAGGGACAAATGCGTAATTTCAGAAAAATCAAAGTGTTTTTGTAAAAAGCGAGGACTGTAAGGGCCTGACGTAAGTAAATAAGGACCTATACGTACTCGAAACATGGCGCCATCTAAAAATTTTTTCGAAAAAACGTGCAAGGACCTATTCGCGAGGAAACGGGACCTTTACGTAATTTTCAAAAAGCGAAGGAAAGTGGCTCACGCACGTGACGCGTCGTCGGCTGCGCCACGCACGAGCGAGCGAGCGGCGACGTGGCCTCACGCTGGGCCGGAATGCTACCGCTAATTAGGTGGTTACGATGTGTCATTTGGTAGTTCATTTCGGCTTAATTATTTTCAACTTATGGCTTGCTTCGAATAAATAATTAGAATGACTTCTTCTCTATCGTTTTAAAGCGGTTTATTGGGTCAATCTTTTTAAAGCGATTTTCGGTATTTAGTTTATTCGCATAAACGCTTGTACTAGATCATAAAACTATTAGCCACTATAATAAATAATAAGTCATTGTAAAAAAAGAACACACACTTCATCTAATGAGACCACAAGGGTATGTCATAGGAGTACTTTCTATCGCAAACAGAATATGATAAGTGGAACAAAGCAACACAGGAATACTAACTATATTAAACCTGGGGATTCCCGTCCTTAGCGTGCCACCTCACCAGAAATGCGAAAAGACACTCCACTTTTTTGTAATTATATATAGATCCTTAGTTTTGATATACAGGTCCTTATTTTTACTTACAAGTCCTTATTTTCCAAAAAAAATGATTATGAAATAGGGAGTACACATATATACTTACCTTACCTATACCAATCCTAGGGATTCCCAGTCTCCCCTACACCACGTCATCGAGTTTGCAAAAAAGTCCTCCACTTTTCTGTAATTACAAATAGGTCTTTATTTTTATATTTTTTTACACATGGACCCTTGCTTTCTCCAGAAAAAAACCTTCTTCACTTTGTGCCTACATCAACCGTCCGATCGGGAGGACTGCGCGATGCAGGACCTTTGGGTTAGCTCCCTGTGTTCTCGCAAACCTTCGCGTCACTTTTGTCATGGCGTGTGTGTTCTCACGAATCTTTGCGTCGCTTTCATCGTGGCGCATCGCAACTAACTTTTCCGCAGCTGCGGCCACGTTGTCCGCTCTGTTGCCCTCGCCTGCCATCCCTTATCTCCCCGGCTCCTCGCCCTCACCCTCGCTTCCTCCCCTGCCGTAGCTACTGCCACCGCTCCCTCCTCCGCACCTTCCATGCTGGCCTCCCCTTCCTCCCATTCGCTCGCGCCGCCCTCCTCTTTTTTGCCCGCACCGAACCCATCGCCGTACGACACCTCCTCTCCCTCCCGTTTTCTCACGGGTCACGCTCGCTCCCTCCCTTATCGTAGTTGCCACCGCTGCTCCCTCCTTCCCACCTTCCGCGCTACCTGCCTAGTTAGGTTTTTGGCTTGTTGCTTTTTTGGTTGGGTTCTCGATTTGTGTTCTCAGCACGTTTATTCGCTTGTCGGTTCCTCTCTGTCCTCGATTCAATTTAACCTTCTTTTGGTTCTTGCGTTGTTCTTTCAGTAAAAGATTCCCCTTTACGACTTTGGTTATTGCTTTCTTGGTTGGGTCCTTGCTTTTTTGGTTGGGTTCTTCGTTTGTGTTCTCGGTCCGTTTATTCGGTCATGGGTTCCTCTCCATCCGCAATTTCATTTCTCCAGCTTTTGACCACGGTGACGACCACGGCCTTGGTCCATTTTTTCAGTTGTGAGTTCCTCTCCATCCGCGATTACATTTTCTCCTGTTTTCGATCACGGCGCCGACCACTGTGCTTCAACCACGACATTAGTCTATTTGTTTGTCTACGGTCAACGTCGACCATGGCCCTTCGACCAGGGCCACGGCCTTGACCTAAACCGCAGCTTCGACTTTGCCCACGTCAACTTCGACCACGGCGTCGACCTTGACCACGGTTCTCTTCGACCACGGCCTTGACTTTGACCACGAACCACGCCCTCGGCATTGACCATCGACCACGGCCCCCTTTGACTGTGGCCTCGACATCGACCATGGTCCCCTTCGACCACACCCTCGACCTCAACCACGGCCCTTTCGACCACGACTTCCACTTGGACCACGACTTTGACTTCTACCCGGTCCTTCGACCACGGTGTCGATTTCGACCACGGCATCGACTTCGACCATTGTCCTTCAACCATGACCACGGCCTCGACTTCGTCCATGTCAACCTTGACCATAGTGGTTCGCCCACGTCGACCTCGACCACGGCATTGACTTCGACCACAACACCCTTCGACCATGGCCTCAACTTTGACCACGGACCATGGCCTCAGTGTCAACCATCGACAATGACCCCTTTGACCACGGTCTCGACTTCGACCACATGGACTTCGACCATGGCCTCGATGTTGACCATGGCTTCGACTTGGACCACGGTGTCGATGATGAACATGGCCCCCATTTGATTGCGCCCTCCACGGCGTGGAGTTTCACCACGACGCCCTTCAACTGCACCCTCGACTTCAACCACAACCCCCTTCGACCGCGCCCTTGACTTTAACCATGGCATCATCTTCGATCGTGCCCTCGACCTCGACCACAGCTCCCTTCAATCGCGCACTCCACCTTGACCACATCCTCGACTTCAACTACGGACCATGGCCTCAACGTCGACTATTGACCACAGCCTCGACTGTGACCATGTAGACTTTGACCACTGCGAGGACTTTGACCACAGCCTCAACTTCGACCACAACTTTGACTTCGACTACGATCCCCTTCGACGACATCCTCGATTTTGACCTCAGCATCTACGTCGACCACGGCCCTTCAACCATGACCATGGCCTTGACCTCAACCACGTCTTCGACTTTGCCCACATTGATGTCAACCATGGCGTCGACTTCGACCACAGCATCAACTACAAACACACCCCCTTTGACCACGGCATGGGCTTCGATCACGGCCTCAATGTCAACCAGTTCCTCAATTTCGACCACCGCCTTGACCCTGACCATGGCCCCATTCGATCGCGCCTCGACCTTGACCACGGCCCCCTTCGACTGTGCCCTCTACTTCGACTACTGCCCCCTTCGACCACGACTTCCACTTGGACCATGGTTTCGAAGTTGACCCAGTCCTTTGACCATGGCATGGCATCGACATCGATCACGGCCTTCAACCATGACCACAGCATAGCCTCAATTTTGACCACGGCACGGCGTCGACTTTGACCATGGCATGCCATCGACCATGGCATCGACGTCAACATTTCCTTGACTTCGACCACCGCATCGACTACGAATACGGCCAAGCACCCTCGACCGCGCCCTCCACTTTGACAATGAATTTCACTTGGACCACGGCTTTGACTTCGACTACGACATTGATTTCGACCATGGCATCGACGTCGACCACGGCCTTGACGTCGACCACGGCATCGACTTCGACCATGTATCATGGCCTTGACCACGTCGACTTTGACCATGATGCCCTTTGACCATGGCCTCGATGTCGACCATGGCCTCGGCGTCGATTGTGGCCCTTCTACCATGACCACGCCCGGCATCGACTTCGACCACAGCGCCCTTCAACCACGGCGTCCTTCGATCACGGCCTCAACTTCGACCAAGCCCTCGACATTGACCACGACCTCTTCGACCGCGCCCACCACATCGACAACGATGCCAATCTCAACCTTGACCACAGCCTCGACCTCAACCACTACTTCGACTTCGCCCATGTCGACGTCGACCACAGCGTCGACTTCAACCACAGTGTCGACTACGAACATGTCCCTCTTCAACCACAGCATGGGCTTTAACCACAGCCTCGACATCAACCAGTTCCTCGACTTCGACCACCTCCTTGACCATGACCACGGCCCCCTTCAACTGTGCCCTCTACCTCAACTACAGCCCCCTTCGATCGCGCTCTCCACTTTGACCATGGCCTCCTTCGACTACAGCCTCCTTCAACCACGGTGATGTCGACCATAGTGCCCTTCGACCACGACGTGGACTTGGACCACAGCTTCGACGTCAACCATAGCCTCGACGTTGACCATGGCTTCGACTTGGACCACGGTGTCGACTACGAACACGGCCGCCTTCAACCGCGCCCTCCACTTTGACCACTACCCTCTTCGACCATGACTTCCACTTGGACCACAGCTTCGACTTCAACCCGGTCCTTCGACCATGGCATCGATTTTGACCACGGCCCCCTTCGACCCAGTCCTTTGACCATCGCATCGACTACGAACATGGCCCCTTCGTCTATGGCGTGGGCTTCGACCACGACCACAACACGGCATCAACTTCTTTACTCGAAAAGGGCAAGTGATTTTAAGGCCTCATTTGGTACATCTCCTACTCCCAGCTTCCCATCCGAATTCCGTGAAGCTATACCAAACACCTAGCTTCTCAAAATGACTCGATTCTAATTCTCACAAGGAATTGTCTCGGAAATAAACTAACATGGAGAAGCAACATTCTCGTGGGAAGTTAACCAACTAGAAACAAAAGCACCCTTGGAAGTTAAAGGTAATTACCCACCATTTGCCATTACACAAAACCCCGTCCCAACTCCCTGTTTCTACTTTCTATCTCTCTCTCGCCCACGCATACTCGTCCAAACTAGCCGTTGTCGCTCCGAGAGGCGTCACCAGCGGCCAGGAGCTATTCACCGTCGGCGGGGAGCCCAAATGAATGTCTCTCCTCTCTCGCGCATGTGCACCATCATCCATGCCCTACCAATTAGGAGCAAGAGCGAAGCTAGGGATTCCTTGGCGAAGGACCTAGCACCACTGTGCCTGGATTCCCTCCTCACTGATGTGACCACGACACAAACACATACGACAATAGCGCCCAATATCAAGATTGAACTAAAGGTGAATTCGTTTCTTCAGTCTTCATATGTTACTAAGAATAGACCGCTACCTAATGCAAGTGATTTAATTGTGCTTAGGAACTTGGGAAAGGATGAAGGAAAGGGACATGGAGTCCTGGACATGCATGGAAGGAATAATGGAGGTCACCACGTCACTTTGGGACCAAGTCAAGCACGAATTCGAGTTGGACACGTTTTGGAATCAGACTCGGACTACTGCGATGGTACCAAGTTCAAACGGGCATAACTTCCTCATACGGACTCCGTTTGGGACGTTCTTGTACTTCATGGAAAGCTTATGAAGTCTACTTTCCAACGGATCCAACCTCATCTTCAAATTCTATCCGAGCCGGCCGCAATCGTCAAAAGAGTCCACATTGGTCACGTACTGGAATCGGATTCGGACTGCTGCAATGGTGCAAGTTTAAACGGACATAACTTCCTCATACGGACTCCGTTTGGGACGTTCTTGTACTTCATGGAAAGCTTATCAAGTCTACTTTCCAATGGATCCAACCTCATCTTCAAATTCCATCCGAGCCGGCCGGAATCATCAAAATAATTCACGTAGGTTTCTGAGTCCGAGTCAAAAGGGTGCTGCGCCACCTCCACTTGGGCCCATGGGCCTTGTAACCCTAGGGTGTACCCTTTGGGACGCCTCCCCTGGTTGTTTTCACTATATAGGAGCCGCCGCCTCCGTTTCTAGGACTTAGGTTTTGTTTAGATCAGTTTAGCCCTTGTGCAAACTCCACGTTCTCTTGTGTCGGCTAGACCAACAGATTCGTGTTCTGTAACCTCAACTATCCTTGTGCGACTTTTATATCTAGCAAGTTTCAGGTTGCTCACTATCCTTGTTCTTGCGTGTTCTTCGGTTGCATGCAGGAATAGACCTTCGTGGTCAGGTCAACCGCGTTCTTGGCACGGTTGATAACATCTTGGGGTTGGTTCAGCGATTGCTAAGGCGCAAGTGACGCCTCGCACGGTTGTAGTCGGATCGCAAGAGTCATCTCCACGAAATCGATAGTTATCATCCTATCGGAAGATCGGGACCCCATCGCCTCATCGGTGGTATCGAGCTTCAGTTGACCGGTAGGAATTCTTTGTATCCCTAGTTAGTAGATTGATTTTTATTTCCCATAGTCCAGAAAAATTGCCCCACAAAAAGAGTTAATTTCCATTGCCCAAACCCCATTGTGCTTTTAGATCTGTTAATTTTGGTTTGCTAAATTGAGTTTGTGTCCGTCTTAGCATTGTCTTGTTGCTGGTCATATTTTTGGTCCCATAAAACTCCCAAAAAAAAATCCCCACGTCCAAAGCCATCAAAAACACATCAAACCCTAATTTCCAATTTCGGCCAGAAGACTCTCTCTTGTGCAGCCGCCACCAAAAACGCCATATCTTTTGTTTCCGATATTGTTTTTGAGTGAAACCACCGCCACTAGATCCATAACTTCCTTACATAACTGCCCCTAAAATTTCGCTTCATTCCATTAAGGCAGTTAAAAGATATCTTTGGTGCAAATTGACCCAAATTTCAGGACTGAATCTGTAACAGTCGGCACTTGTGAATTTTGTGCGACTTTTTCAGTCGGTTTCCAGAACTTGGCCCCAAAACAAAAGTTGTAGAAAAAGCCGTCAGAAAACCGAGAAAAAAAGAATCATTGAAAAAAAGGCAACTGACAAAAAGTTACGGCCGAAATACCGACTTGCTGTCCAGTGGACAGAAATCTTCAGTTTCCAAGTTTTTGGTCAATCCTTGTGCCCTTCAATTCCAGATTGCATTCAATTGAATTATCTTGTATTTACCACTCCTATACATTACCATACACATATTTTAGCCTTCTTCCATCCTTGGTTGATCAGCAACATAGGCTAAGTGCTAGATACGAACTATAATTCAATTTTGTGCAATTTCTGAAATTAATTGATTGTTTTCCTTTGCTACAAAATACATAGCCTATCCAAGCTCCACTTTTCTACTAACCGAACAGGTCTCGCTGTACCTTGCAATCGCTTTACTCATCACTTGAGTTAGATTTATCACGAACCACCACCGGTTGCACCACCTGCTTGTTTTGGTAAGAACTTGTAAGAATTTGGTAAGAGCTTGAGAGATGCGTGACTTGATTTGAGCCTCCATATCCTAGTAGTTGATAGGAACATTTACTTGTGATTTGTTTCCTTGTTTTCTACTAACAATGACAGGCTTGAGAAAATTGGTAGATTATGATGTCATTATGCAGATTTGAACTTGAAGGGAAACAATTACAGGTATATATCTTGCCACTCATCACGAGAGTACGTCGTCGGACTACTTCTTGTGGGTTACTATGATGGATAGCTACTTTGAAAGACAAGATCTTGATCCTTATGAGAAGATGAGCATGGCAAGGACGGCGCTGATTGGTGATGTTCAACATTGGTGGTCAAATCTCGAGTTCCACTATATATACACATGGGAGGAGATGAAAAGAAATTGCGACATCGTTTTGTACTTCCAGACACCACGGTCACAAGCGAGGTGGAACTGAGGTAATTGAAAATGTTGATATTGTTTTGGTTCCTACTCCATCTCTGATACCACCGAGATACTTGAAGAGGTGAAGGATGATCCGTGCATCTTATGCCATTAGAGGAGAAGTTTGAGGTACCTCTGATGTCGATGAGGACGATAATGACAAAGGTACTGATTTGGTGCTACAACAAGACATAGATCAACCTTGTGAGTATATACTGCTTTGTAGTGAAATTTTTGATATTCCTTGTGTTGACTTGAACGAACCATGTGCTGATCTAAATGCTCATAATTTTGTACATGTTGAATTAATTACACATAAGGAAGTATTTGATAGAATATCTCCTGCTGATGCATTGTGCTATATCATGCTTAATGAGGCCGTTAGTTTGGATTGTGCTATGGAGAAAGTTTCGAACTTGCATGTTCGAAATTCTTGTTTAGTGCCTACACCCTGGGTATAAGTTTAATTTGATTGGAGATTATGGTGTAGACAATCAATTTTTGTATATCGAATATGCATAACTTGTGATCACATGGATGAATTGAAGCTTGCTGTTTTAGACAACAATTCTTGTGTGTTGAATCTTGTTCAATATGAGAGGGAGTAAAATTTAGTATGCATCCAATGCCTACGTGTTCATCTCTTTTTGCATCATCTAGTATGGACAATCTGAATAAAGATGATGAATTATGGAAGAACACACAAATCTCTTCACCCTTGCTGGATAAATTTGCTATTGCTCCATTGGGATATGATTATATGGATGAACTATGCTTAATTCCAAAAGTTGTAGCTTTGCCCATATGTGCCACCACTTCAAGTTTACTTCAGATATTTCAATTGCATAAATGCTTCACTTACATTTGCAAATCTAGTTGCAATAATTGCTGTGTGAGAAATTTTAATTTGGTCATTGACATATATGATTACTTTTGGGTTAATAATACAATGAGCTTTTATGATTGCTGCTGTGTTATAGCATTAATTGTGCAACAACGAAGAACCGTTAAAACGGATGACATATACATATACCATGCATACACCTTGGCTTCTTTGTTACCATACTTTCAGTTTATCAAAAGCCGAGGACGGCTTTGTTTTCAAGAAGGGGAGGATGATGAGGACATGACCCCTATGGATACAACAATATTTGCTACACTTGTTGTCCTAATTACAAGAGTTCCTACGCATCGCTTAAATTATAAGGTGAGCTCGTTTCAAAGAGGTTTCACTTTGTTTGACAAAGAACTTATGATATTACATAATGAGAGTTTGTTGCGTTTGTTATTATGTACCGACATTTATGATGAAGATCATGCAATACGTGAAGCTACACATAGGCTAAAACCGAGGACGGTTTTCTATCAAGAAGGGGAGGATGATGTGACCACGACACAAACACATACGACAATAGCGCCCAATATCAAGATTGAACTAAAGGTGAATTCGTTTCTTCAGTCTTCATATGTTACTAAGAATAGACCGCTACCTAATGCAAGTGATTTAATTGTGCTTAGGAACTTGGGAAAGGATGAAGGAAAGGGACATGGAGTCCTGGACATGCATGGAAGGAATAATGGAGGTCACCACGTCACTTTGGGACCAAGTCAAGCACGAATTCGAGTTGGACACGTTTTGGAATCAGACTCGGACTACTGCGATGGTACCAAGTTCAAACGGGCATAACTTCCTCATACGGACTCCGTTTGGGACGTTCTTGTACTTCATGGAAAGCTTATGAAGTCTACTTTCCAACGGATCCAACCTCATCTTCAAATTCTATCCGAGCCGGCCGCAATCGTCAAAAGAGTCCACATTGGTCACGTACTGGAATCGGATTCGGACTGCTGCAATGGTGCAAGTTTAAACGGACATAACTTCCTCATACGGACTCCGTTTGGGACGTTCTTGTACTTCATGGAAAGCTTATCAAGTCTACTTTCCAATGGATCCAACCTCATCTTCAAATTCCATCCGAGCCGGCCGGAATCATCAAAATAATTCACGTAGGTTTCTGAGTCCGAGTCAAAAGGGTGCTGCGCCACCTCCACTTGGGCCCATGGGCCTTGTAACCCTAGGGTGTACCCTTTGGGACGCCTCCCGGTTGTTTTCACTATATAGAGCCGCCGCCTCCGTTTCTAGGACTTAGGTTTTGTTTAGATCAGTTTAGCCCCTTGTGCAAACTCCACGTTCTCTTGTGTCGGCTAGACCAACAGATTCGTGTTACGAACCTCAACTATCCTTGTGCGACTTTTATATCTAGCAAGTTTCAGGTTGCTCACTATCCTTGTTCTTGCGTGTTCTTGGTTGCATGCGAGAATAGACCTTCGTGGTCGAGTCAACCGCGTTCTTGCACGGTTGATAACATCTTGGGGTTGGTTCAACGATTGCTAAGGCGCAAGTGACGCTCTCGACGGTTGTAGTCGGATCGCAAGAGTCATCTCCACCAAATCGATAGTTATCATCCTATCGGAAGATCGGGACCCCATCGCCTCATCACTCACTAGCTAGGATGCCCACACCGTCGTCCTTAAAGACCATCCTCGCCATCCCTGAGCCCGTCCCCGTCACCAGCGTGGAGCCCCTAGCCGCCGCCCCAGTCCAGCCCCTGTCGCTAGCCTTATATCCTGTCATCATCATCGCCTGTCCTGCAGCACCCGACGACTTGGATGCCCAACCACCAGTAACCTCGTCTGTGACTGCGAAGGTTAGAGCCGGCCGACGGCCTTCCTCCTTGGCCTCCCTCCTCAATTGCCCAAGCCCCCTTTTTTTCTATGAATCCATGAAAAATGATTTGTAGGATTGGATCCTATTTACATAGCGTAGTCGTAAAGGCTTAGAGAGATAGTAGGTCACAAGCCAACTATCACATAGCGCAATAGTATAACAATTAAAGTTCGGTTTCAATCCGCCACATTAAATAAGGTTCCATTTAAAACGGTTTTTGAATTCTGGCTTTCAAAAGCTGAAAGCCGTGTTGAATAGGTTGGTTTCTTAATATGATTTTTTTCTTTTACATTGTCTGTGAAGATATAACACTTTTTATTTTTTCTTTATTTTTTTAATTAAATGACACAGCTAAAAGCTAAGACCCGTTGCCGTACTCATTCAAGCCAACAGACGACATCAAAAACCATTTTAAACGGAGCCTAATTTATTTATGTGAATTTTTTACTATGATTTTTTCTGTAACCCTGAAAACCATTTCCTTGGGTGCACAGGCAGCTACGAGAAGGGCAAAACGGGACGCCAAACCAAAATTGGACTCAAAACACCTTGAAAAAACGAGGGAGAGAACGGATGATCCATTATTCCAACTCCACACGTATCTCCCCGTCTTCTCCACCTCCCATGCCGTCGCCCTCGCTCCGCCTCGCCGTCATCGGCGCGGGCCCGGCCGGCCTGGTGGCGGCGCGGGAGCTCCGCCGCGAGGGCCACGCCCCCGTCGTCTTCGAGCACGCCGCCGCCGTGGGGGGGACCTGGCTCTACGCCGCCCCCACCGCCGCAGCCGCCGACCCGCTCGGCGCGGCCGCCACCCACTCCAGCCTCTACGCCTCGCTCCGCACCAACCTCCCCCGCGAGATCATGGGCTTCCTCGACTTCCCCTTCGTCGCCGCGGCGCCCGGCTCCGTCGACTCCCGCAGGTTCCCCGGCCACGAGGAGGTGCTCCGGTACCTCGAGAACTTCGCGCGGCGGTTCGACCTGTACGGGCTCGTCCGGTTCGAGATGGAGGTCGTTAGCGTTCGGAGGGAGGCGGGCGGGAGGTGGGCGGTGACGTCGAGGAAGCTCGGGGAGAAGGGGAAGCGTGAGGAGGAGGAGGAGGAGGAGGTGTATGATGCCGTCGTGGTTTGCAATGGGCACTTTACGGAACCTCGCATCGCCTTCATACCCGGTAATTAATCTCGGCACGATCCAACTGTAATTGTGTAAATTTATTTTGAACCCCTAAGGGCCATTTGCAATACATGAATTTCACAAGAAATATTTCATTAGTTCCCATGAGAACGGGAAAGTTATCGTGTTCCAATCGGGGCCTAGTCATTTATAAATTCCGAAAGGAAGTATACAACTTATTACTTTACAGTTTGCAGCGTCCAATGTAGAATTGCAATGTTAGGATCATCAAATCCACGAAAGTATTATAAACTTAAGCTTATTTTCAGGCACTTGAATTTCTTAGACTGAGATTGGTCATCAAATCTATATTTTCTCAAACATTGACAGGGGTAGATGCTTGGCCTGGAAAGCAGATGCATAGCCACAGTTACCGTGTGCCTGAGCCATTCCTTGATCAAGTGCGTGTCATTCTCACCGTGATTTTTCCTCCCCATATGCATTTACGTGCTTAACTAGCATCTTGAAGTATGCGTTGCATTGGTAGGTAGTCATCATAATCGGGGCCTCAAGTAGTGCATCTGACATTTCAAGGGAAATTGCAAGCGTTGCAAAAGAGGTCCATATTGCTGATAGATCAGCACCTGCTTCCACTTGTGAGAGGCAGCCTGGCTATGATAACATGTGGCTTCACTCCATGGTAAGCACCCTTCTTCCTGGTGAGTGGGGATATGGTGGCTTTATCCATTGGAAGGGCTACCATAATTAGTATTACCGCAAAACTAATGTTCGAGCTGCAGATGGACTGTGCACGGGAAGATGGCAGTGTGGTGTTCCAGGATGGCAGTTCAATCAAAGCCGATGTCATAATGCACTGTACTGGGTATAGACTTGCAGTATACCTGCAGCCCATTTCTTACACAAAGCTTGTATTTTTGCTTCTTTGGTTCAAGCTAATCATGTGTTCCCTGCATTTGTATATTGAATAGCTACCTGTATAGCTTCCCATTCCTTGGGGATGATAGCACTATCACAGTGGATGACAATTGTGTCGATCCACTGTATAAGCATGTTTTCCCTCCAGAAGTGGCTCCTCACCTGTCCTTCATCGGATTGCCGTGGCAGGTCAATTTGGGTGCAAATTGCCGCCCTTCAGTTTATATGCTTTTGTAACTGACCTTGAATGCTCTAGGATGTAAAACCTGCTAGCCTTTGTTTCATCCAGGTTGTTCCTTTTCCACTGCTTGAACTCCAAAGCAAGTGGGTTGCTGGTGTTCTGTCAGGACGGATCAAGCTTCCATCGAAAGACGGAATGATGGAAGATTTGAAAGCCTTCTACTCGAAACTAGAAGGTCGTGGATGGCCTAAGAGATACACCCACAAAAGCAATTATCAGGTAGATGTCTGTTAGATTGTTAGTTAACAAAATTTAGCTTTGAAAAGAGATTAACAAAGTTTGATGACTTGTGCATCGACATTTCATAGTAGATCATACGGTTGTGGACTTGTGGTCCCCTGATAAGCGCTTTGTTTGCAGTTTGAGTATGATGATTGGCTTGCGGCGCAATGCTGTCTTCCACCAATTGAAGAATGGAGGAAGCTGATGCGTGCTGCTAATAGGAAGAACAAGGCAGCTCGTCCGGAGAGTTACCGCGATGAGTGGGATGACGATCATCTAGTGGCACAAGCAAATGAGGACTTCCAGAAATACTTGTAAAATCTATTGTGATCCTCAACTCGAAATTCACTTGATGTCTGTGACACTCAAGCACCTCTGAATACAGAGAGAGGTAAAATACACCAGCCAGGGATCGGAATCAAAGCCACTTTTGGTACTATTTCGCATCGTATCTACAAAAATAGCAGTATAGCGACAGTATTGACAAAAATGTTGTTTTTGCTGTCCGGCGGCTGTGCGAAAGCGCCCGCAAGGCGACGCGTGGCGCCCAATGGCAGGTAGGCAGCCTGTCGCCTAGGGAGGAGGCGGTAGGCTATCTGCGGCCTGGCCACCAGGCGGTAGGTAATTAGGCTAGTTGATTAGACAGCATAATTACGTGCCTAATTTTTTTTTCTATTTAGTGTTTGTTTGAATTTTTAAATATATCAAATGAGCTAAAAAAATACGAAAATGTATGTATAGTCTCCCGACACAACGTTCCCCGCAATGTAATTTTTAGGGAATTTTATCTATGGCGAATGTTGCTTAAAAATTCATAAAATTTTGATATTTTTACGAGTTTTTATATATAGCAAATGAGCTCTAAAAATTATGAAATTTTATATAAAACCTCCTGATACAGTAATAGTTATTATGCAATTTTTTGATAATTTTATGCAGTCTAAATTAGCCACGTTTGTTCGGATTAACTTAACTATGAATTTAATGAAATAAATTCCCAAAAATTCACATGGTTAAGTTAATCCGAACAAACGTGGTTAATTTGGACCGTATAAAATTATTAAAAAATTACATAAAAACTATTACTACATCAGGAGGCTTCACATGAAATTTCGTAATTTTTAAAACTCGTTTGCTATATGTAAAAACTCGTTTATGTGTCTGAATTTACCACGTTTATCTTGGTTAACTTCATCATGAATTTACGAATATTAAATGGGTTTTTACAATTTTATACATTATGAATTTTTACAATTAAAAGTAATTACAGTTGTCTGTAAAATGCATCACACTGGGTGCGATATGGCTAACTCATCTGAACCACTGCTATCTTCTCGCCACATCTACTTCCCTGTACACGGCCTTGTCTTCCGTCGCGTACGAGTATATCCCGTTGGGTACGTCAGTCGGTTTGGAGGTTGTGCCTTGGGTCAAAGGAGGTATGGAGACTGTTCTATCTACTCAGTGGCCGGCAATGGTCCAATAGGCTGAGATACAGTAGGCTGGGTCCGGTAATGGTCAAAGTCGTCCAGCTGATACATGCCGAATTGCGAGCCGCCTGCAATAATATCGTGTACGAAGGACTCTAGAAATCCCCCTAGTGATGCGAAAAAGCTCTCACCCTAACCATACGACGTGGCAGCGAAGCCGGAGGAGCTCTGCCTACCGAAGTATTCAAACACTAGGTATGCTGAGAACGTTGAGCTCTGCCCTGCGTACGCTACAAACCCTAGCGTCGTGTACCGCTCTCTGGAAGCATCTGGGAGGCTCGTGTCGTCATCCCCATGTTGAATTGGAGGTAGTACAATGCGAATCTCAATCTTCCTGAATGTGCAGCGAAGATGAATAACAGGGAGCGGAAGTCTATGCAGGTAGTATGGACAACAAAAGGGATGCATCTCAACGATAAACCTACGGTGGGAGAACGCCATGATATTAGTGGAATGAAAGGCGTAATAGGGAAAAAATGTAGGTTCGTACGCAAGGTTGCCTGTCGTCTAGTGAAGAGGCAGCAGGCACGCCTGTTGCTGGCGGCAGCGCCGCGTGTCTCCTCGCGGGCACTGCCGCCTGCCTACCGGACGGCAAAAGCGATATTTTTGTAAATACTATTTACATACGACTATTCTTATAAATACGATATGAAATACTGCTAAAAGTGGCTTTGGCTCAGGAAGTGAGCTAGAGTACACAATACCAAATCCAACCAAAGAGAAGGACACCAAGAGCATTTCCTGGTCCTAAGTCTTGACGTTGTCGTCGTCCTAAGAGTATATCCTCTCCGGCTGGCCGTCCTCCAGCGCGCGCACCCGCCTCCGTATCCTCCGGAGCACGCCATCCACGGCGAGGTCGATCGCGTCCTTCTCCGCCCCACTCAGCTCCACCGTGCTGCTGGTACAGCACCTTGGGCGACATATCCAACGCGCACTCCCGTATTCTCCGCACCTGGGACTCCGGCACCGCCGCGAGCGTCTCAGCGATCTTGACGCCCCCAAACACCACCGTCTCCTTCTGTATGTACACCGAGAACTCGTCGCATCGCCCGTGGGCAAAGTGCGGCCGTATGCCGCCGCCGCGACGTCCTCGAAGAACACGCACGCAGCCGGCGAGATGGCGTCGAACATCGAGCGCCGCGTCGGCGTGTCCCCCGGCGGCTCCAGGCAGAACTTGGCCCTCAGCATCGTCCGCATGTACCAGATGGGGTCGTGGGAGCACTTGCCACCGGAGCAGTCCACGACGACACACGCGTCTGTGCGGTTCGTGCACTCCGCGAGGATGGAGCCCCGGATGTTGGGCCGGGACGGGCGCGAGATGCCGCTGGCCACGGCCATGCGCGCGACTCCAGCATCAGGAACGTGAAGTTCTCGAACATCGACAGCCGGAGCAGAGACGTGGTGCCCAACAGCCTGGGCTCCACATGCGGCGGCTGTGAGTAGTCCCACGTGGACCCCGTAAGGACCAGGAAATGGTCGTGGCCGTGGCGGCGCGACAAGATCTGTGACTGGTCGTGTGCCAGGAACTGGGCTAGGGACGTGCCGTGCTACGCGGAGGAGTTGAGGAGCGCGGGGTCAAGGACGTATGGGAAGGAGTCGAGGGCGGCGTAGTACGGGACGAAGACGGCGTCGACAAGGGCGGGGTCGCCGGCGAGGCAACCGCGCTCCAGGAGGCAGTGGTGCAAGAAGGCCTCGAGGAGGCGTGTCGGTGCGGTACCAGGAGTGGCTGCGGGCGTGGGTGTGCAGGTTGAGGCCGTGGTTAGCTAGCGACTCGCAGGGCGGGGCGGAGGTGGCCACCGCGGACAGGTCGGCGGGCAGGAAGGCAGCGTCGCAGTGGCGGAGGAGCTGCGTGTTGAAGCACGGGGGCAGTCACCGGATGTGGATCCGGTGGCCCGCACAGGTGTCCGACGTGTCGGCGCCGTCGACGAAGACATATATACATACATTCTTCTTCTTTTTCTTTTGCGAGAAGTTACACATAAATTTTGGGGTATTGATAGACATCATCCGGATGTTTTCTTTCTAACTATCATCCAGATTTGTGTCCGTTGGTCATAAATTCTCTTTGCCCCCTCCAAAAAAACAATCTCCCCCCTCCAAAAAAAATCTCCCCCCTCCAAAAATAAGAGGCCGTTGAATCTCTAATCCAACGATCCGAGATTTGGATGATTGTTAGGAATAAAACATCCGGATAATACCTATACACACCCTAAATTTTGTTGCAAAAAGAAAAAACAGTGACAGCGAGCGGTTGATAGCTAATGCTTTTTTTTTACATTGGTATATTTATTTCAAATTAGCCAAATTATCTTCTTAGATTATGGACGAACATCCGGACCAAATATTCCAAGCCCAACACACGTAAATGTGAGCCCTTGTATATGATGATGGGCTTAATACTCGACTTGTTGTCAGGCCGGCCTGGTTTCAACGTGATCCATCGTCTCACGCGTAGTGTCGTGTGGTAGCAGCGCGCCAATGCATGGACATCCGAGGATGAACGTGTACGTGTCAACAATAAGAATAAACAAGAATCTGTCATCATGTGTATGTAATGTTTCCCAAACTCATAGCGGTTAACTAACAAACATTTCTCCTTGACTAGTACATTGTCCGTACATTACAACGGAATTCTAAAATAAGATGACTTATAAATATAAGGATCCTAAACTATATAATAAATATCAATATCAGCAAAACAATCATGTGCATTTTCTCAGTGCTACCTCTTAACAAAATTTTAGAATATTCCATACAACGCAAAAGAGGGTGTTTTGTGAGGAGGGTGAGGGCCCATACGTCAGCTAGCTTTTTTCTGAAAAAAGGTGGGAGAGGATGGACCAACCACCAACTCCTTTTTTTATAATAGTAAAGATAATACGCAGTTTTACAACAACAATTCATAGCGGTACAACTCCGGAACTGGATAAACGGCCTAGACCAAGATGCAACGAAGGAATTGAATAACAAACTTCTCCAGCCATGCGACATACAGCCCGGAGTCCCAGACATGCAGCCAGCCATTGCATGCTGCACGCAAACAGCATGGCAAAATTAAGGTTAACTTAATAAGCTGGCGGGCAAGTGTAGGGCATATTCATATTAACTTTTGTTGGTAGATTTTGGCTATAGCTGATAAATAATAATGACTACTAGAAGTGTTTGATAGAATCGGCAGATAAATAGTAGTACCTGATGAACAGTAGTGTATTATATAAGAAATATAGTGTAATGAAAGGCACTACATTAATATTCGGATCGTCATGCGACTTACGAAATTATAATATAATAAAATACAAAGTATATTATAATATATAAAAACAAAAAGGTAGTGATTGATAAAAGCAACTTATAAAAACTAGGACATTCATATTAGTTTTTATTCAAACAGACCCTCTACGAGGGGCACGGCTTACCACAGTTCTGGAGAAGATGTCCGAATCAACGAACCGCGAAGTGGGGGGGGGGGGTGATGTTGACAATCAAACAATTCCCTGATTTTTGTTTATTAGATTTGTGTGTCAAAAAATAAGAAAAAAAAAGATAATTCAAATCAAGAGATGTTTGATGCCCCCACATTCCTCTTCGCAACATATGTTATGCACTCACCCTCACAATATACTCATCGTACACTTAAACTAAAAAATGTCATTAAAAATTATAAAAATTTCTAGATGTATTTCATAGTTTACTTCACACACACATACACACATATATAATTTCAAGTCTAAATTCATTCTATATAAAGGGTACTAAAAAAGGATTTTTTTAATAAATTTGAACTCTCAACATTTGTCAGATTTTTTTATTTTTTACTCTTAACATATAATGAATTTAAACTTGAAATTTTATACATCAGTAGATCAATTTTAGAAGTATATGTAGAAATTTTTTTAGAATTTTTTGTAACTTTTTTTATTTTGAGTGTACGGTGAGTACACCATAAGGGTAAATGCATAGCATATGTTCCCTTCTTCTCCTTCATTTGCTTTACTGCATCTGCTAATTATGGCTATGAGGTTCTTGCATGCGCTTGCCTCTGAATATTTAGCTAATAGCTTTGCAACAAGTAAGTACTAACTAGCATAACAGTTAAACAGATCTTTATATTAGGATAAGGTAGCCTGCCTCACTGACCAATTGCATGCACTTTGATCCAATGAATTCGTGACTAATGTTAGAAAAAAAATACCTCTACTTGTTGATTTGTTCTAACAAATTACAACCTAGATCAGTTTAGCTCTATTTCTTAGCTCTAGTTCTTGCCCTATTATGGGGGCATTTGTATTGACTTTTGTTTATGACTTTTGGCTGTGTCTTATGACTTTTAACTAAAAATAAATAGTAATGGTTGAAAGGAGTGACTTTTAGAAGGAGGAGCGAGCGGTGAAAAAAGTGAGGGAGAGATGCGTGCGTGTGACAGGAGCAAGAGGAGTGGGGTGCATGATGCACCCGTGACACCCATCTTATCCCTGGAGCAAGACGGTAGCAAGATAAGTAAGTCTTGAATTTTATCCCATGATTTTTTTAATTTTATATGAATAAAATGTCAATGCCCACATGTAATTTCAAAAAACATAGTAGTAAATTGCCAATATTAGAAAGTGAATTCTTAAAAGAAATGTTGGAAGTGGGGATATGAACTACTATTTTCTCATAGTAGTGCTCGTTTATTCAATCACTATAAAATACTTTCAAATCTAATTAAAAAATCACGGTGCAAGCTATGACGTGAAATGTTCACAAGATTAACACTCCTTAATTAAGTGTGAAAAATGTGCAATAAAATATTATGCACACACTTAATTAGCACTAACATGATTGACGCTAATTAATTGTAATTAGTAGTAATTAAATATGAATAGCACTAATTAAAAGCGCAAAATAAAATATGAATAGTTTAGTGCTTTAATTAGCACAAAATAAAGCATAATTAGCACTAATTATTTATAATTAATACAACTTAAATACGATTAGCACTTATTAAAGCACTAATATGAGCATGCATAGTGTCGGCTGGTTGCTGTTGCACAGAGAGCGCTCCGTAGGCGACCTGTCGAGTTACTATAGCTCGGCAGGTCAACTACAAACTCCTCAAGTTTAGTAGGTGCATAACAAAACTAGATTTATAAAAATAGATATTTAATAACGATTTTTTTAATAAAAAAATGGTTACACTAATATTTGTGTGAACATTTCGAAGGAGTGGAGGCCTCGACTCGAATCCTTGACCGGCGCGTCACGTGCTGCGTGGGCGACGGGAAGGGTCCACCGGATCTCCACGTGGATGTCGCTGGCCACGTGGGCGACCGCACGATCCGGGCCAGGTGACGACGCCTCGTGTGGGCCCTGTAAAGCTGGCGCCTGTTTTGCCTTCTGTCCAACGTGTACCAGCCAATTTTTCTTTTTCTTGTGAGGAAAGAATAGATCACACATCGAGTTGTTCGAGTACTAGCTAGTGTGTCTAGTTCAGTTGGTATGGTAAATGTGTTTTGTGAGGCAATAGTTTAGTCTCACTAGCTGTATGTTAATACTTACGGTCTTGCTCTTTAATTACCGCTACTATATCACTGAGAAGCACATATTAGTATATATATAGATGCAAGTGCCTCCATGAAAACAAATATGCTAATTCGGATTTGAACAGTGTGCATTAGCCCTATCTAATAAAGCTAGTGTTGCTATTTCATTCGCTTCGTTTCATAACTTAAATAAACAGAAGCAACTTGTATCATTCTTTCTAAGAAAGAAGATGGGAGTTACGAAAGTGTGACCTTGAGTACTACCGAAAAATTGCAATATATACCATCAGGCTACGTAAATAACCATATTCGTCTCTGGTTTGACCTAAAGCCATCGAGAGAAATTTGTACTTTTGTAGCGCCATACCATTTCATATCAAAGGTAGAACACTATTTAAGTTTTTTTTTATGTGATACGTTGTGCAAATGCTTTTTTGTTTGGTGGAGTGGCCGGGGGTAGGTGATCTTGTGAGGAAAGTTTTATATGCATTCGCTGTTTAGTTTTCAGATGGGCCTCAACTGCCGGGCCAAACTCGAGCTGGCAATGACGTGGATCCTTAAAACAAGGAGGCATGCAACAGTGTGAGGGATAGGTGATAGACAGTACGCCAATGCAAACGCAATTCGTAATGGCCTCTACAAGCTATTTTTTTTTAATCATATAGGGTTTTTTTTATAGTACGTAGTTTTTAAATGAAGTGTGTTTTTGAGATAGTGTTTATTAGTCGATTGTAAAAATACTATAATAATTTTATTTATATTAGCCAAAATGAGTCTCTATTTTTATATAGCTTCTCTAAAGCTGTTATTATTCATAAGCTAAAATAGATGCATGAAACTAGGATTGGATCGAGCCTAAATTAGACCCAACCTCATATGAATGAATAAGACCGAGACAAAAGCCTCCTTCGATCAGCTTCTTGATCGACCCAACCTGTTGGTTTTGTTAGTTTCGCAGCACTGCGCATGCCTATTCTGAAATCCAGCTGTTGGCATTGCATGCTCATATCGCATGCTTTTGTGACTTCTTTAAGGCGCCCCGGCCTAATTAACCTCCAAACCAATGGCTGACTGCTCTCATCTATCAACTAAGCAGACACGCAGTCGCCCCAAAATTAGCAAGCGATATAGAACATTAGATAGTTTCTGAATGATTAGTAGGATTTAGAAGTAGCTAGTCGGCGTATGAACAGTGTGTAAATCAGGGAAACTCGCGCGCACCCTTCGTTTCAGACTTGAGCAGGTGGCGAGAACATGCAGCCGGCGCTGTGTTGGCGCACGCTGCAAGTAGAATGCTCCACCTATGCTACGGTTAACGTCAGGCGATGTGAACTTTCTTCGCAAAGACAAACGCAGAAACAGCGGCAAAACTGTCGAGAAATTTCAACGCGTACGTGTACGCGTAACGTCACACGCAGTGTGAAATTGAAATCTGCTGCAGCTAGGTCTTCCCCCACCGTACTACTACGTGTTAGTATTACTTTTTTTTTTTGCCAGTTTAATTACAAGTGCAGAATAAAGCTTGTAACAACCCCATTTCTGGGAGCTTGTACGAGTATAAATTTGCATTTTTTGGCTTTTACAAGGCTTAACGGGTCTGGTTATTGTTCATTGCGGTTATTCACTGTTCATTGCGGGCGGGATGCTACAGTACCGGGCGGGGGTACTGTTCATCTGCTGCCTCGCGCGCACTGTAGCAGCCGAACAGGGGAGGTTTGCAATGGCGACTGATAGCGCTACAGGGCCTTGCGACGTCAACGGAGACCATGGATGGACTCAGGGGGATGCCGGGAACCCATTTTTGGGGTCGGCACGGTTGGAGGAGGTGGCGTACCCGGTGGGGTTTTTGGCGGCAATAACTAGTTTCTAGGGTTAAAGGGGTCGGGTTTTTGGCGTTTGAGCATGTCTAGAGTGAGGGCAGGCTCGGGGAGGTGTTGGTTTGCGTTGGGGAAGACCGTGCGAGGGCGACCACGGTGAAGCGCCATGACCGGGCGGAGGAGCTCAGAGACGGGGAAGTAGAGGACTCGGGATCTTAAGGTGACAACTTGGGAAGTTTCCTGGGAGCTTTAGGGGCTAGATACGAATTCAATTGGAAAATTATTGGGTAAAATGAGATAATCGAATTAGGGCTCACCGTGGGGAATTTTCGGGATTGTCGGCAATGGGGGCGACGAGAAGCCAATTGGGCGGACAGGGAGCTTCACTGGGATGTGCGAGAGAGGTAGGAGGGGTCTTTGACTTTTATAGGAGTCCGGAGGCGGTTCGACACCATGAGTGGCCATGGCGGTAGCTGTGTCCAGCTGGGGGTCGAGGAGATTCGAGGAGGGTCGGCAAGGGGGTGGACAGATGTGCCTTAGGAGCGAAGTTGCAGTGGTCAACACGTGCGGGCACGACTCAGGTCGGCTGAGAGAGTGGTGAGACCGAGGGGCAAAAGCAAGGGGCGGACGGTGGCGGTAGCGATCGGGAAGGCCTGGCACGGGTGCAAGGCATTGATAGGGGTGTACAGCGTCCTGACATGAGGCCTGGAGCTGGCGGCAACGGGCGGGCACGCGAAGGTGCGGGAAGGCGCAGAGGGAGTCGGCAGCGACAAATATCGGGAAAGCAGCGAAACAGGGGACGGCAGCGGGATTTTTCAGACCATGCACAGTGACTGCGTGAAAGCTCACCGTTGAGGCAATGCAGGGATGAAATCCAGGCTTGGGCGGTTAGGATTAAAGGATAATTTGGCTAGGAAACTAAAGGAATTAAACTCAAATGGAAATTTTCAATTTTCTGCAAATTTGGTTTGTTTCAAAGCTTGCCTGTCGCTGGCAACTAAGTGAGCTCGATCGATCACACGTCAACACCCGTCGGCACGTACTACTCTCTTAGGGCAGTCCCAATGATGTATTGATGATGGTTTCTATCCTCATTAAATGACTTGCCACGTAGGCAAAATGCTGACATGGCAACGTAATTAATGATGAAAGAGAGCACAAATCCTAGAAACGGTTTCCTCATGAAGAAATCAGGTCTTCACTCCACCCAATGCACCAAGAAACTATGAAATCGCCATTGGGAAGAAACCACCAGTTTCTAGGGGGCTCGTGGCACACTCTCATTGGAGGAAGAAGATAGAGTTGGGAGAGAGAAAGAGAAAATAATTATTACTCGAAGACACCTCCACTGTGGAAGATAGTTTCTATAGATGATTTCTTGTGCTATGGAAATCGTGTCAGTTTCTTCCATTGGGACTACCCTTAGGCAGCGACGTTTGCGTCGGTGGAAGTAGCTGCGAAACTAGTTAAAGTTCATGTCTTAAATACCTTATGTTTTTTAGTTTTTATAAGCTAATTTTTTTAGCGAAATGATTTTTAAGGTGATTTTTATAAGTTATTCATAGTAATCATTGCAGGAGTCATTTTAAACAGAGTGACTTTTCAACTCTGTATAAATCAAAAAAATTTAAGTACTTACAAAAAATATTTTTTATACTTAAAAAAATACTTTTTACAAATTTTCGGATTTTGTAAGTATTTTTTTGAATTTTTGGGAATTTTTTGGTCTTGTGGGACACGTGGCAGGTGGTGCTGGGGGCATCCCCGCACGCGCTAAATGCTATGCCCTCAGCACATGAGCCGCACCTATTTTAAACAGAGTGACTTTTCAACGTGAATACCTTTTACTTTCTAAAACACTATCGTAATTAGCCATTGATCAAAACAATAACTAAAAGTCAAAAACCTCGTCACTTTTAAACATGACCTAAGCTGGAGCTAGCTCCGTGCGTGCGTGCGTGGCCGTGACGACGCATGGAGAGCGCATGCAGAGTCTTCGCAAGGGAAAAAAGGTCGGTGCATACGCGCGTCCAAGTCATCGCTTGGCAGTTGGCAGTTGTCACTGGCTAGCTCCCACGTATGAATTACGCGGCAGCTATCTAGCGAATCGGCATGAGTCCGGCGGCGACAGCTTTTAGTAGCAAATTCTCAGGCCAATTCGTGAGAAATTGTGCAGAAACTTCAGGTCAATTCGTCATGACTCATAGCATGATTCAGACAAGTTAAAATTTCCGCCCGGACATGCATGGGAAACTACTCAGCATGACTCATTGACACGTCGATCGCGACCGGACCATGTAAGGGCCTGTTTGGATCGCCTAGAACTAATTTGGTGGACTAAAAATTAGGTGACTAAACTTTAGGTGACTAAAAATTAGTCAAGTGCTGTTTGGATACATGGACTAAAAGATGGTGACTTTCATGGGCAAAGACATTTATACCCCTATATTTGTTAGTGTGTTGCATGTGGAGTAGTGGAGAAAGGGTAGCGGGGGTATTTTCGTCTTTTGCTGTTTGGTACCACCTTTTAGTTCACAATTAGTCCACATTTGCCAACTAATGAACTAATAGCTAGTTGGGGATGAACTAAAAATTAGTCCAGGTATTAGTTCACCTGTTTGGATGGACTAGACCTAAACTTTAGGTGACTAAAAATTAGTCAAGGGATCCAAACAGGGCCTAAGTATGGCTGCTTAGAGCAAGGCTAATAATACAGCCTTCAGCTGGCTGAATGGACACTTACAACCCACTTATCAGCCTATTCATATAGTAGTTTATAGCCAGCTAGAGGCTGTATGACCCACCCCTTTCTCTCACAAAGTTTCTTGGTTCTTGTGCTTCAGCTGATTGTAAACTTAGGGCACTTCTAATGCAGAAACTATGAGATAGTTTCTATACTTGTCAATTAATGTAGATACTACCCATAGAAACTATACTCCCAATAGATAGTTTCTACAAATAAAATTTTCATCCAATCATTTATCTTCTCTCTCCTATCATCTACCTATCACAGCTCTTTCTATCTTGGTTCCTGTGTAGACATGGTGTCTATATAAGAAACCATTTCCTTATCTCTCCTCCTTAACTCCAATGACACATAAGCATTTTGCTTACTTGGCACCTTATTTAATGCCATAGAAACCATCCATAGTTTCTGCATTAGGAGTGCTCTTACAGCTCACCTCTCTTCTCTCTCCTCCTCTCTCTCCTCTACTCAGCATTCAGCCTACTAACAGTCTCTTATTATACTTGCTCTTATATGCTAGGAGTACTACTAGTAGTACGTACACTAGTCGTAACTAAAACAACTTGCTTCCTCTGAGAGTTGACTTAGCAGCTAGTATTAATTACTCTGATCTTTTTTACTTGATCCTTTTTATTTTTCATGGTATTTAAGATGTGAATTTGATCACTACTTTTTATAATTTTACTCTAATATATACTAATAAAATTATAATATTATGAAAGTACTTTTAACGATAAATCTAATGATATAATTTTTATACAGCCAATTTAGATATTTTAAATCTATTGATGGTTAAACTTTAGACAAATTGATTGTACGGATTTTAGAAAATTAAATAAAAAAAGAAAGGAGTGAGTAAGAAGTATCTAGCTAGCTAGTCCCGTGCCCACAATTTTGAGCACTAATTATATCGTGTGGTTTTGTAAACTGCAAACTCAGAAATGCTGCTAGAATACATATACTACTCTCGGTTTACGAATACTTGACCCCACAGATACTGTTTTAAAGAAGTTAGTATCGTTGACTGAATTGGCCGGTACAAAACTTTACGGATCGAGTACGGCGTGCAGGTGACCCAGTTCAGAACAGGCCACACCAGCTCATTTACATGCCAGTTGGGCAGACAAAATAATCATACTGCATATACTAGACGGTTTTAGATTCTGATTTTTTTTAGTTTATTTAAATTAAAAATCATTTAAAATCAAGTGCATTCTAATTTTATCTTTATTTTTGATCTTGTTTGTTTTTTCTTTTATTTTTTATATTGTCTGTAATAATATTATATTTTTTCATATTTTTAATTAAATGACAAAAAGCTAACAGCAGAGGCAAAATGGCATATCTTGGTTGCCTCGTGCCGGCTGCTTGCGCGTAAGAGTAAGTATTATAAGAGGCTGTAAGCTGGCTGTATGCTGAGATGGAGGAGAGAGAAGAGGATAGAGAAGAGAGGTGGGCTGTAAGTTTACAGCCAGCTGAAGCATAAGAACCAAGAAACTTTGTGAGAGGAAGGGGTAGATCATACAGCCTTCAGCTGGCTGTAACTACTATATAAGTAGACTGATAAGTGGGTTGTAAGTATCTATACAGCTAGCTGAAGGCTGTATTATAAGACTTGCTCTAACGTCCACTTGCAGCAGTTGTTGACCAGCAAATCATGATTCGATCTCTCTCGTCTCCGATTAGGCAACCGCCGGACCAATTACGTAAGAGCTGCACATGTGACGAGACGAGGGTTTCGTGCTTAAATTAACTAGTCTCCGGCGAATTAGGACGAGGAAATGGCAAGAAAACTCGCAGTGGTCTCATGGGCCTCATGGTTACTCTATATTTTATTTATTTGGATATTCGATTCATAATTTAATTTGGCAATTTTGGAGAAAAGACAGGAATATCGGTTAATTGAATATCGGCTAAGGGAAAATTGAGAGAGGATATGGAAAGATTTGAGACCCATGATGGGAGGACATTTCCAGAAGCTACGATGGGCCATTGTGAAGGAACTTGCTGGAGTTATGATTCGAGCTTGAGTCGGCCAAGCACAAAAAGGGAGTTCGAATGTCGAGCCGATACGGAGGAGAATGCGGAGATCAAATCACGAGATTGAATCAGCTAATTCAGGATATCTTTTAGGAATCTTTTTTGGTTTTTATGCTATTAAAGCATGTACCGGTTGACAGAAGAAGTGCACACCAACCTTTACTTTTTTCCACACAATTACTATGCTTTTCCTTAGGAGTAGTTTTCGTAGCTAGTAGATCCAACCTTTCATGTGTGATTTGATTCTTGTTCATTCATTGAATAAAGCTTTCGAGTTACTCTTTTGCCTCTCATCAACCTTTGCTAATTTGTTAGAAAATCAGCTGGCATGTTACATACGTTGCTAAGGGAGCACCATTTATAGAGACGCAATATTGCTGCATAAGGAATTTCCCTGCGGCAACAAGACCATTTGGGCTCTAATTCAACACCTACAGCTAGTCATTCACCGGTTTCACTTGCTAGGTGTGGTTGCAGTCTTGAAGTTTAGGGGCCACTCAAAACGGCTTCAGGTTTTGGCTTTTGGCCGTTGATTAAAATTATACTTTAGTGTCTGTTAGTTTTTTAAAAAAAATAGAAAAAATAGAAAAATTTGAAGAAAAAATCGTTATATCGTCACATACAATATAAAAGAATACGGAAAAAAAAGAAAAGTCAAAGTAAGTTAAAATTAAAAGCTGATATATTTTAATTGGCTCCTAGCTTAATAAATTAAAAGCTAAAAAAGTCAAAAGCTAAAATCGGGAGGAGTTGAGCTGCCAAATATGGAGAAACAGACGGAAAAGTGTGCAGAAGTAGGAGGAGGTGGCGGGCTGATAGATTTCTGATCGTTGGATGCTTATTGAATGACTCAGATCTCCCCTACTGCCAAAGTTGCAGTAGTAAGTACCAACAGCACCCGATCCCGGGCCCACCTCCCCGCTTGTTTAACCCGCGCACGTGTGGACCCCCAACCCAACACAACGACTCGCCCATCGCCGTCGCTCCCCCTACGTGGCGTGTCCTGGTTCTTCCACGTCAGCAAAATTCCTCCCCGTGGCCCCCGCCCCCGGTCACTTTAATTTTATTTATCCCGTGAGGGAGAAAACGAAACGAAACGCCCATGACCGAAACAACCGGTAACTACCTCTCTCTCGTCGCCGCCTATTAATACGCGACCTCCATCTTCTCGCCTCTCGCCTCTCCCCTCTTCCTCCTCCCAAATCCCCTTCTCCATTGCCTCCCGCGTCGCCATTCTATCCCTCTCACCCCTGTCCGGTGGCTCGCCGGCGCCGGCATTGGGGCCGTCCCGACAAGGTCCGTCCGTCCGGTAAGGTTTCCCCTCCCGGGATCGGTGCAGTTGTTTTTCTTGGAATTAACTACCATGTCGCGGTGTCCGTCTAGTAGATCTCGCGCCGAATTGCTTGCCGGGTTCGTGTAAAATTTTGGGGTTTTTTTGGCGCCTCTTGGCTCGGTCTCTGTCTCTCTCTCTCTCTCCGTGCGACGGCCGGCCCCGGCGGCCAGGCCGTCCCCACCGGCACGGGGAGCCAGCAATAAAAGCTGTCTCCGTTCTGTTCCATATGTGGAACCCCCAAAAAGATGCGGCTTTTTTGATCGCGAACGCAGCCAGTGGCCATTAACGCCGGGGCGGCGGCGGTTGGCGGTGTGGGATTCTTCGCGACGGTTCTACTGGCCGTACCTTTTCTTGCCCTTTTCCGCAACCCTTTTTGGATGCATTGCGAGGAGAGTCTTTTTGATGCATTGCGAGGAGAGTGGGTTTTTTTTATATAAAAAAAACTAAGCTTCGATGATTGTTGCAGTACGCTTGCTGGCTTCGTCCTGTCGTCGCATGCAGTTGTCATTTTTGCTTGTCGCTCTGGAATCTCAGACAAAAAAGTTGTACTGCTCTATTTCCTTTTTTAACTTGCAAGACAAAAACAGTAGCCATGCTGTAGAGCAATCAGATCAACTTTTGTCAACTCGATTTCCTTTTTCTCCGGCTAAATTTGTTTGTTAACACTGACTGCAGGATCTTCTCGCTTGACGGGCTGGATGCGTTGCATGCACGTTTGCAGTGATAAAAAGAGACATTGAAACGTTGGTTTTTCATTGATAAGAGGGTTGGTTAAGTGCTTACCTTGTGGAATTCTGCAATCCGGTGCACTGTCCTTGTGTTGTTTGTAGCTGTGTATACAACAACAGTGGGGGGTGGGAGAGGGAGTGTTGTGTTGTTGATGGATTTGAAGACAAGCCACAACTCTCCTGTTATTCCTCTCCCTACGTTAGCCTTGCCTTCTGCTGCGATGACGTACGCAAAACCTGCTAGCTTCCCCTCTTCGGGGCTGTACTTGAATACTTCAAAGAAACCTCTGCCTGGCAAGATCGACGAAGTTCGTGCTGCTGGATGGCTCGATCTCATGCTGGCCTCGTCACCTCCTCGCAAGAGGCAGAACAGAGACATCTTCGGCAATGACGTTCAGGCTGACGACCTTGATTTGCGACATCGTAATTGGATGGTATGTATTTGAATCTGTAGTGATTGACAGAGTTGAAGAAAACCGGACAACCTGTAAGTTATTTTCATTGTTTCGTTTTGTAGGTTAAGTATCCCTCCGCTTTAACCTCATTCGAGGCAATTGCTGATCTTGCTGGAGGTAAAAGAGTGGCATTGTTTCTTGACTATGATGGAACTCTTTCTCCAATCGTGGACAATCCTGAAAATGCAGTGATGTCTGATGAGGTATCCCCCAACTCTTGCTCCATCTACAGTTTAAAGAGTCAGTCCCCTAAAATTCCCAGCCATTTTCTGAAGACTGTATTTCACAGATGCGTGCTGCTGTGAGGCATGTAGCATCACTTTTCCCGACTGCAATCATTAGTGGGAGGTCTCGTGATAAGGTATGCTGTTCATGGATCATGGAAAGTACTCTTCATGTCAACTTTTGCATTTTGCCTCTTTTATTAGATCTTTTCTCGTTGATGTTTTGTTCTGTAGGTTTTTGACTTTGTGAAACTAACCGAACTGTACTACGCTGGAAGTCATGGAATGGACATCATGGGGCCTGTTAGGAAGTCTGAGTCCAATGGTCACTATGTGGAATGCATTAGGTCCACTGATTCAGAGGTGAAACAGCTTTCTTGATTTTGTAGCCACACAATTTGTTCCTCTGTTTCATAATTTTAGTTGCTCATTTTTTTCGCTCATAGGGTAAGGAGGTCAACCTCTTCCAACCTGCAAGTGAATTTTTACCTATGATCAATGAGGTACGTTTCGACTTGTAACACTTAGGAATTAGGATGCCATTTTATGCCATATGGTTCAACTTGCTCACTTTGGTACTTACCAGGTGTTCAAAAATCTTAGTGAGAGTATCAAGGACATTAACGGTGCAAGGATGGAAGATAACAAGTTTTGCGTGTCTGTGCATTTCCGTAATGTAGCACCACATGTAAGTCTACACCTAAGAATTTACTTTGCACAGTAAATGTTTGTTGGAAAAAAGTGTTAGCTGAATATTTATCTTCTCTTTTTGATTATCGCTTCTTAGGACTATGAAAAGGTTCATCAACGTGTAACGGCCGTTCTGAAAGATTACCCTTGTCTTAGGCTTACCCATGGGAGGAAGGTAAGGATTATGCACGACCACCAGGCTCTATCTCAAATTACTTGTTAATTACCATTTGTTTTTCTTATTCAACTGTGCTCTTGAATGTAGGTTCTTGAGGTTCGTCCTGTGATAGACTGGAACAAGGGGAAAGCTGTGGATTTTTTGCTTGAATCGCTTGGACTAAGCAAGAGAGATGATATTCTTCCTATCTATGTTGGAGATGACAAGACTGATGAAGATGCATTCAAAGTAAAGTCATGTCTGGTCTGCTTGCTTAACCTGCAAAAGATAAATTTGCTATCGTGAAGTATAACTGTCATCTCGTCGCAAACAGGTTCTGAAGGCAAATAACCGTGGCTTTGGAATTTTGGTGTCATCTGTGCCCAAGGATAGTGATGCCTTCTACTCCTTAAGGGATCCAGCTGAGGTAGCTAGTACTACTTCAATTTCTTTCTGCTTTGAATTTGACAGTTCATTCAAAATATGCTGATTATGTGGTTACTGTCATAACTTGGGAATGAAATATTTTTGGTATATAGGTGATGGAATTCCTGACGAAATTGGCAACATGGAAGGAGGAATCCACTTGAGCAGAGAGTGAAAAAACATCGGTTTTCCTGGTTTGGAGAAGCACCAAGAGTATAAATACAAGCAAAATATATACTGCCAACCAATAAGTCGGCTGATACGGAGGAGTCAGGCCAAAATGTTTTTGATTTGGCATTTTATAAGAGGCTGCCACATTTTGTATACTTTTTTTTTGGGTTCCACTTTCATCTTGTGTTTATGGGATTCTCAAGCCATTCCATTCTTTTGTTGTTACGGTTCCTTTAGTATATATGAATATATGCTGAAACAATTTTGGTCCCTGCCAGTGTATGACTGTCTCGCGGTTTTACTCTAGGCAATGATCAGTTGTAAACAACTGCTTGTATGTTTTTTAGTATGCTTCAACAGCTTTTACCTGTCAATTTGCTCATATAGAGTCAACTTGTGAGCATTGGCCGTACGTTGTGCAGATACTCTGTATCTTATTTCTTCAGGTTCATTGCATTTGGATGGGTACTTGTGTGGACCTTCGGAAATTTTCCCTGTTCCAACATTGCATCCCGATGTCCTTTGCATGCTTGTTTTGCATCTGGAGAAAAATAGCTTGCTCACGGTTTGTAAACGTACTGGAAAGTGGAAACAACCAAAGCTGATGAGCTTCTAGGCTCGCCCAAGGGACGAGAAAGACGAAACTGCGGACTGCTGCTGTAAACCGGATGAGATACAAGAAACCAAAATCAATGCGTTTGTTGGTTCTGCGAATGAAGAAAGAAAGAAAAGGAGTTGTAGTTGTGCACTGGGAGCCAATAGCAGCGAACTCGAAAGGAGAGATTTTTTGAGGGAAAGAAAACAAGAGGCAATTGAATTGGGCCAGCCGGCGCAATGGCACGGACCGCGCTGACCATTTGGGCCCAAACTTCCAGCCGATAACCCGTAGCCCACCGGTCCAGCGAGCATATGCATTGTGGTATATAACTGAAGCCCAGACCCGAGAATCTGGGTGCATTCTTTTCGGCTGCCGTTTATACTTGTAGTTTATATTTTTTTTAATCCTAGTATGAACATTCGTATGAATAAATATAAAGCCGATAAGTCATTTTTAAAAGACTATTCTAACAAACCACATCAAAACGATGACAGATAAATCGTTCTATTTGTTTGTTCAAGCCAAGCCGTAAACCGAAAAGAACAGTAACTCCTGTTTAGCCAAGCCCACGCGGCGGGCGGTTGTTTCCTATCTCGGCATCTCACAGTTGGGCTGTAAAAAAATCTTGAGACTCGCGAGCTGTTCGAACTCGACTCGCTCTAGGCTCGGTTCGAATTCTAAACGAGTCGAGTTCGAGCTTGATTCGGAACTCACGAGCTTTAACGAGCCAAGATCGAATAGCTTGTTAGGGCTCGATTCGAGTTTGAATATTAATGCATACTAACTTTTATCAGACTTATTCGAACCGAGCTCGAGCTTTTTATTATTGAAAATTATTGTACGTTGAATTGTTAGCCCACGCGCACTCCCTAACAACATTCCAACGTGCACGGGTGTTTAGCCCATGCACATTCCACACCAAAATCTTACAGTTATTCATCACAGCATGTGTACATCGTAGCTCAAAAGAGCGAGTCGCCTAGCTTGCCGGGGACAATGAGTCAGTAGGAGGGGTGAGGTTGAAGAGCATGGCCAAAACTTCAATATGATGTGGGGCGAGCGGATGGTCCAAGAGGGCTCTGTAAGCATGGATGGCTACATCATCGATGTGCTCTAACTTTGAGAGGCCAAGTTTGACCATCAGACGCCACTGCGCTCGCTTAGGGCCTGTATGGATCCACCTAGATTTTAAGAATCGCTTTTAACCGGTGGGATCCAAACAGATCAGATTTTAAAGCGATTTTAAAATCTACCTACCAGAATCTTAAAAACCAAGAAGTCGTTGATACCCGGCTTTTGCCGTTTTTGGCACAAATACCCATTTACCCTCATTAAAGACCACGCATGGCTGTTTAATGTGCTGTTCAAAAGCAATAAATGTAAGGGTATAATAGTCTATTAGCACCAATCATAAATGAAACCAGCTTTTAAAAACTAGGGGATCCAAACACTCCATCAGTTTTTGCTTAGAAACCAGCTTTTAAAAACTATAAGTAATAGCTGATTTTTAAGAATCTGAAACTGATCCAAACAGGGCCTTAACCAAGTCCATGCCTTCCAGAGAGGATTTAGGCGCCAACCGCTTGCTGCGCCGGGGGATCCTGGCAGGACTTCAAGGCATGGTGTGACGAAGTGGAGGGATACGGAGCAGCGGAGGTTGGATAGGAGTGTAGGCTTTGGAGAGCATCCGGGAGAGTGCTCTTGGCGGGAGAAGTTTGAAACGATAGGGTGGGTGGTGCCTGAGTAGTGGGTTGCACTGAGGGTAACGATGAATTTGTAATGTGGGCCATAGCTTCTTTACCAGTGTTAACCTATGGCCCATCAGGCTGAATTGGCTGTGGACCTGCCTCAAGGAGAGCGACCGGGCTAGAGCCGAAGGCGCAAGGCCCATGAGGCGGTGCTGTGACGGAGCCATGATGAAGTTCATGAGTTATGACTAGGAGTGAAAACGGATCAGATTCGGACGGATATTGCTGTTATCATATTCTAACCCATATTTTTTCTCCGGATTCGGTACCAATCGGATTCGGTGTCGGATCGGTCGGGATTAACCCAATTCGTTTGCACCCCTACTTGTTTGTAAGGAATGCATACATGCGATAAATGGAGTAGGACGACCGACTTGATGTTACTATTTAATAGCTGATGTGGAAGATTTTATTTTACCATTACAAAAGAAAATGAAACGTCAAATAGTAGCACTACCCTAAAATCATACTTGAAGATGTATCGGATTCGGACGGATATTCGGATTCGGATCGATATTGCTGTTACCATATCCTAACCCATATTTTTTTCTCCGGATTCGGTGCCGGATCGGTCGGGATTAACCCGACCCATTTTTACCCCTAGTCATGACAGCTGGAGGTAGACACAATGGGCGTGGATTTAACATGATGGGAATAGGTCACCATCCTAGTGTTGAGCCCCGAGCCCAGAGATGGGCTTCACAGGGAGCCACTCCTGGTGAATCATGGGAAATCCGTCGACGGGCTGTCGACGTGTCGAGCTGGCACTGGCGCGCTGCTAGGAGGTGGGTCCACTGAGCCAAAAGCCGGTTGAAGTGGTGTAGAGGTGGGGCTTGCCACGTCTACATCTGCGAAGGTTCCTTCCTCCTCTGTTGGTGCGGCAGCCACGAAACCCGCCGGTGGTGGCTGGGGGGGACGCCTTGTGGACCTTGGTTGCATGGGCGACGTAACGAGGAATCGACGGTGGCCAACCCCAACTCCAAGTCGGGGGCGGGATCCTCCGGCAGTGCGTTCAGCGGAGAGGTGGCCCGGTGCGGATTGCAAGGAAGGCAACGAGGGAAGGTGCCATGAGTGGTCTGCGCAGTCTCGTGAGCAGCGGTGCCGGTGGCCACCCTCTCCATCTCCGTGCAGCGCCACTCGTCCCAGAGCGCCGTCCAAATGGCCATAAGCAAAAGTAAAGAACTGCCGGCGTGGGCCGTGGCCTGAGGAGACGTGAGGCCCCATCTCCAGCCATCCTCCACGGCCGCTGTCCCCATCACTTGAGGGGCAAGATAGATAATCTAACACTTTTGCGATGTGAATAATAAGGCTGCAAGACAACATGTTCTTGTCACGGAGGAGCAACGGCAGATTGCCAAAGATGGGATCGATGGGGTTTGGATTTTTTTCATCCGGCTCAGCAATCAACAGAGTAACCTACTTGGGGATTGCGTTCGGGTCGGCGGTCCAAGCCTCCAGCTTGAAGTTGGTGAGATCATCCCAGCTAGCTGTGTCCGGATGGAGGCACTCAATCTAGCAGGCTGGGGATAGCACGGTTGACACAGTGTGCCAATCCCAAGCGTGTGCTGGCAGTCCCTCAATGTCAATCACCACCTTGAAAAGGAGCCGAGAACTGGAGGCTTGCGCTTGCCTTGTCCATGGCTTGAGGAACAAAGAGAAATGAGAGTACTCAATGCAATGAGTTTGGACGGCTTGATTGCGAAGCTCGTCGGAGGCGAAGGCGATGAGGAAATTTTCAGGCCGGAAATTGTCAATGGAGAAACCGCAATGAGGTCTTGGAAATAGACGGTTTGTTGCCACCAACATAGGCGACAAGAGCCCGATTGAGATGGTTGTCCAGTTCAACATGTGACATGCTGCGTGGCATAACGCAAACTGCGTGCTCGGGTCTCCCATTCGGGTGCCCAGGCATGGCAAAGGAGACGAAGGCTCGATGTGATATATATGAAGACCTCGTTGGACGCCTCCGGCGTGATGGCACGGCGGCTCTCCAAGCCAGTTACGGTCTCGAGCGAAGCAAGGGGCTGGACTGGGGAGAGGAGGCCATTGGATCCAAGGAGGCACTGCGAGGGGTTAGCGGTGTCGACCGGGAGAGTTGGAGCTCATGACGGCACAGCTGCCTGCCCGTGGGCAAATGACTTCATAACCCTATTTGCTCCATGAAATCCCAATTTAGTTATTAACTTATTATTGATAATTAAAGTATTAATAAGATTAATAAAGTGAAGGGTATAAGGGTATAAGGGCAAATGATTAATCAAGCTCGCCCTGTCAGAGTACGAGAAGTGCTGCCCGTTGTTACGGGGGCTTGCCGACCCCGACACCGCCGTCTGCCTTCGCACGGCCGTCAGGGCCAATGTCCTCGGCTATATCAACCTTGACGTGCCCGTCGGCATCAGCTTCCTCCTCAACAACTACTGCGGCAAGCCGTCCCCCTCGGACTTTGGGCCTGTTTTTTTACTACGGCTTGTGGATTTTGGCTGCGATTTGTGGCTTTTGAGCTATTTGTGCGAGAGATTGTAAAATAATAGAAACTCATATACGATTTTTACCGATATAAATAAAGTTGATACAGTATGTATTACAAGTAACTAGTAGACCTTATCTTAAAAAGATACTCCATTTAAAAGCTAATTATTGTAGAAAAATCGAAAAACAGCTTTTAGAAGCTGAAAAGAACATTCCCTTCACTTGCCTGCCAGCTTATTAAGATACTCTATTTAAAAGCTAGTTATTGTAGAAAATCCGAAAAGCAATTTTCAGCTTATTAACCTTAATTTTGCCATGCAGCTTGCGTGCAGCATGCAATGGCTGGCTCCATGTCTGGGACTCTGGGCTATATATCGCATGACTGGAAAAGTTTGTTATCTAATTCCTTCGTTGCATCTTGGTCTAGGCCGTTTATTCCCGTTCCGGAGCTGTACCGCCATGAATTGTTGTTGTAAAACTGCGTATTATCAAGGAGAAATGTTTGTTACTTAACCGCTATGAGTTTGGGAAACATTACATACGCATGGTCATCGCAAAAAAGAACATTATATATGCATGATGACAGACTCTTATTTTTGACACGTACACGTTCATCCTCTGATGTCCATGCATTGGCGCGCTGCTACCACAAGATTTTACGCCTAGTTCCTTTTTAGAGGTTATGGTTTATGACTTTTTCGGATAAATATATTTTTTTCATCGTGTTTTAAGTATCTTGTTAGGATAATTTTTTAAAACGGCTTATTAGTTTATCAACATTTGATTTATTCACACAAATATTTACTCTAAAATTAAAAGCTATTAGCCATAGCTAAGTTTTAAGCTATAGCTGGAAAAAACAACGTTAGAGGACAATGGATCACGTTGGAACCAGGCCGGATAGGCTACTACACAGACAGCCAATTTACGTGTTGTATTGGGCTGGCTCCTGGCAGCCCAAATTATTTACGTGCTGTGTTGGGCTTGGCTCTTGGCAGCCCAAATTATTTACGTGCTGTGCTGGGCTTGGCCCTTGGCAGCCAGCCTAGCTATGTTGCTCGCCACGGCCGACGACCCGAACTCTGCCTCCGTCTGCGGCAGGGGCGGAGCCCAATGGGCCAGAGGGGGTTCCCAGGAACCCGGGTCTAAAATTTTTTTTAGTTATTACTAGTAAACATTCACCCTTTGTGCACCCCTTTGGTCCAATATGATGTACTCTAACCCACAAACACCCTCACTCGCTCTGTCCAGCCCATTCTCCCACCGTCCTATGCTCCCACGTGCGGCCCGTTGCACCCCCTCTATTCTGCTCTAGCTCCACCACTGGTCTGCGGCGGGGGCAAAGCGACCTCGGCAAGCAAGGGAGGCCTGCGCTGCGTTCTTTCACGCATAGTCGATCGTTGGCTAGTACAAATGATTATTGGATAGCATCATGATCATAGCACTATGTTCCTTGCACGTAAACATGCATGGTTGCTCAGGTTGGTACGTACGTACGTACTTCGCCAGATAGATCGTCAGCGTTTTTTCTCCCTGAAAGGTCACGTCATTCCAGGAGCAGCAAATTAAATTGGCCCACGTAGGCACGCAATTACGAGTTACGGCAAGCTTCACAGTCCTCGAAATTCGCCTATAAATACCAAGCAGTTAGCTCTACACCTGACCGTGCAGTTGTAGTACTAGCTTGCTAGCACAAAATGGCGCCGAGGCTTGCCTTCTTTCTTGCCGTGAACCTCCTGATCTCCTCCGCCGTCGTGCACGGCTGCAAACCCACCTGCCCACCACCGATCACTCCCACGCCACCAGTCACTCCGACGCCGCCAGTCACCCCGACGCCGCCAGTCACTCCGACGCCACCTGGCACCCCGTCGACACCGCCAGTCACTCCGACACCACCTGGCACCCCGACGCCGCCGTCCGGTGGTAACAACGGCAACTGCCCGATCAACACGCTGAAGCTGGCCGTGTGCGCCAACGTGCTGAACCTGCTCAGGCTAAACATCGCCGTGCCGAAGGACGAGCAGTGCTGCCCGCTGCTGCAGGGGCTCGTCGACCTCGACGCCGCCCTCTGCCTCTGCCTCGCCATCAGGGCCAACATCCTCGGCATCGTCCTCAACCTCCCCGTCGACCTCACCCTCCTCCTCAACTTCTGCCACAAGGACCGCATCGCCGGCTTCACCTGCCCCACTTGAACCATGCATCTACGTACGTACGTACGCGCGCGTTCGCGCGTAAATAATGTGCACGCATGCATCCATACATGTTGCATGCCATGTGCATGGCCGTCGTATATTTATCAATTTATGTAGTTTGATCGCGTCCATAAGTTTGCATATGCGATATATGGCATATCCCTAAGCCGGTGTTGTATTATGAAATGGACGAGTTTATTGTATCAAATAATGTGTGGCTGCTAGATATAGCTAGCTTTCCTGGCCGGCATCGTTTTGCCTTGGTCTAGGTGTGTTAAAACTTGGAGCATGTAACGTCATATATAAATTGTACGTACGTACGTACTTTGCATGTTTATGTACGCACATACATGTACCATGTACGTCCTATAAACTAAATATGAGTTGTTTATCGACTTATTGTTTGTGTTTGTTTCTATTTAGTTAGATCATGATAGGATCTTTGGTTGTGTGCTTAATAGTAGCATAGATTCGTATTCGTATATAGTACGCACAAGGACATTGGTGGGAATTCTTCCCTCACTCCTGACCAGGGGCGAACCCAGGGGCATAGTAAGGTTTGAATCTCACCTCTCCCAGTAGCAAGAACCTCCTCCCCCGCGGCGGCCAGTGACCAGCAAGACCGGTGATGTCAACCCATGAGAGAGCCAGCTGCAAAGAAAAACAAAAAAACATAGTCAAGTGGTCAACCGCTCTTAAGAGGCCCAACAAATTAATCTCACGGGTCTACCAAGATACCAACTCCAACTCACAAACCTAGCAATAGTAATTAGATTTCCAGAGGAGAGACGTGTCGGTGCACAACACAACGCAGAGGGGGCTGAGGCGACCAAGCAAGGGTGCGTGTAGAAGAGGGGCTGCTGGACCGGAGCCGTGGGAACCAGATCTAGCGGCAAGCTGTCCCAGGGGAGGCTGATCCAGGGGTGGGGCCGTGGGGGGAGCCTGACTGGGGCAACGAGGGGCCGAGCTAGGGCAGGGGAAGCAGACCGAGGCAGCGAGGGTCGAACCTCCAACGGCGAGTGTGGGTGGCGCCGTGAGGAGCACCGCGGCCTGCGCTGCTACCTGCTTGGAGAAGATGAGGAGTGAGAATATGAGAGGAAGATGAAGACTGAGTTTGTTTGAGATTGAGAGAGGAGACTTGAGGTGTCGTCTAAACTCTGAGGCCCTGAGGGAGATTGGAGTCTGGAGAGTGAAATAGGGGGAGATGCTGAGCCAGTGTTTGACCGGATTTGAACTAACTGGTGGATTGACTGAGTGAGACACAGAGACAGTGAGTAATTTTTCCCTAGTTCCTTCCTTGACGATTTAGTATTTTAGAGTTTGTCGATTTAGTATTTTAGAGTTTAGAGTTTAAACTTTCCCCATCATCGAGTCATTTTACGTTTGTATCGGGATGCTTTGCACACCGGACAAACATGTAAGCTAGCATACTCTTTCTGATGCAGGATACAATCATTCCGACATGCATGTATTCTTTCTACTTCCATTCCTAATGGACAAAGAATCTTCTTGGCTTGGTAGGTGGTTCTCGGCAACACATTTCCCGTTGGAAGCATGTCCACTAGGAGACCTAATAATGCCGTGAAACTCTTGTCGGACCAACCATTGCTTGCCTTCAATTTTAATAGTTCTAGAACCGATGACAACCTCGTGTATTGCGGCTTGCAGCCGGAACAAAGGTTTCTCAGAGTCCTCCATCAAGCCCTCGAATTTACCAAACTCTCTCTCACTATAGTTCCTTACGCATCACGTAACATCGATCCAGTTGTCATCCTGCGACCTATCCTCATGATCAGATTGTCATCCTGCGACCTATCCTCATGATCCAGTTGTCATCCTGCGACCTTTCCTCATGATCGAAAGAACAGATCCACAAGCGGCATATCGTTGCCTCCTCGACTATGTCATAACTACCTTCTTGTGTACTCTTCTCTTCACCGTGTTGGTCCAACATTTGTACCCTTTTCACAAACCCCGAATCAAGTGAGCTTCAATCTGTGTTGAGTTGCTAAACATCTTGAGATTATCACAATCAATACATGGGCAATACATATATTTCATCCCCTTCTTCAACATATCCAGCTCGGCGCCTTCTAAAGCGGACACGCGATGTGTACTCTTCACGCACGGTTCTCAATATACATCCAGCTTCGGTCCATCTATGCTACACAAGTGAAAAATGGGTGTCAAAATGATTATTACCTCTACTACTAACCTCGATCGATCACTAAGAATGTTAAGTAATTGAATACTAATCTCGATCAGATCACTAAGAATGTTAAGTAATTGAGTATGCTAACCTCTCGATCAGATCAATAAGAACGGTGATATTTTTTCACCCCAACTCCCTAAAGCGGCGCCTTGCTCCACCGATGCGGCGCAATGAAGACAGATCGGTGTCGACATCCTTCAAGCAAATACGCCAAGTAATTAATACGAGAATATCACGAGCGGTTCCAACTACAAGCGGTGCGTGAAAATTAATATCACTGAGCGGTTCGTCTTAATACCGTCTGCGAATTATCACAAGCGGTTATTAATAACCGTGCGAGATAGTCTCGTTATCACGAGCGGTTCGTAACACGAACGTGCGTGATGTACATAATATCGCGAGCGGTTCTAAATATAAACCGTGCATGATTTATGCGTATCCGCAGCGGTTTGTGTATAGAACCGTGCGTGATAGTCCTTCGCGAGCGGTTTACATTACAAACCGTGCAGCGATAGTTACTCGAGGATGGCTGTTTACGTCGAGCGCATGACGCCAACTCGAAGCATATATAGCATAGCATTCGAGGCACATCGAGGCTCTTCTTTGTGTCTTGAGGAATGCCAAGAGTGGTCTTGGATGTGTGCCACATCGAAGACCGGTGTGGCGCCACATCGAAGACCAGCTCTTGGCATTCCTCAAGACACATTACGGGCCTCGGATGTGCCTCGAATGCTATGCTATATATGCTTGAGTTCGCGATCATGACTGGCAATGCAGTTCATCTTTCCGACAAAATTCAAGGCAATCTTATTACAATAGTGCAAAGAAAAGACATTACAGATTCTTGGTTGGTGGTGAGGAACATGCAAATACGAGGCAAGCACAAAAACTCAACAACACATTCAGATCGATCTATTACAGGATAACAAGCTAACAAACCTCCGTGTACGACGGTTCACACTAAACTAGACACACTTACGGCAAGAGTGTGTTGTTTAGTATGAACCGGGCGTGCCGCGATGGAATGCTAGCTCACGCGGAGGAGAGATGCATGCGGAAGCTAGCTAGTGTGGATGAACTCACGCGTGACTGTGCAGTGGAAAGGTTGATGGGGAGATATTAATAAAACGTAGGAGGCGGTGCGACCAAGTCCTTATAATTAATTCATAGATTTATAGTTTTGTACTGATAGAAATTAATAATTTATTTATAGATTTTGCTATAATGGAGAAATAAACTTTATATAACTATTTTACAAGCAATTCAAGTAGTTCTCGTCCAACCGATGAGAGTACAACTCAGCCAAAGAAGCTTTGACTAGAATTTAATCCAAATAAAATTATTGCCGATCCAGCATGCTTCGCATACTAATTGAAGATTATGCTAACGAAATTAGAGATCAAGTGAATAGATTATGCAATTATGAATGAGATGAATCATCGATTCAATGAAGTTTCCTCAGAGTTATTGGTATGCATGTCTTGTATTGATCCAAACGACTCATTCTTTAAGTTTGATATTGATAAACTTATTTAACTTGCTGAAATTTATGCTGATAATTTCACGGATGCTGATCGGTTCTTGTTAAGAAATCAGCTTCAAACCTTCATTCTCAACATTAGAAGAAGTAAAGAATTCAACGGATGTCGTGATATATCAAAACTTACTCAATTGATGGTTCAAACAAGAAAAGATAGAACTTTTCCGTTGGTATATCGCCTCATTAAGTTGACATTGATACTTCTGGTGGCAACGACATCTATTGAGGGAATATTTTCGGCAATAAATATTATCAAAACAGATTTGTGCAATAAGGTAGCAGATGAATGGCTCAATGATTTAATGGTGTGCTACACCAAGCAGAGATCTTTAGAAGTATTAATGATGATAAAATTATAAACCGCTTCCAAGGCATGAAGTCGCCTGAATGCATTTGATTCAAATTAGCTCAATTATGGTATGTTTTATATGATCTAAATTTTCATTGACATTCATAATTTTCTATTATATCACTAATTTTGATATGTTTCATACAAAGGTGACTTATCGCTACTCCGCATTCATGGCAGAATAATTATATATTTTTGGATATGCGCTTTCTATTATCGAGATACCTACTTTGTATTTCTCTGTTTTTCATTGTTTGTCTCCATCCAATTGTGTAATTTATGTATGAATTTGAAATTCTATAAGAGTAAAAGACTAAATTTATGTTAACTTAATTTAGACCTATAAATAGTTTAGTCCACCCTCAATTTCATTCCTGACTTTGCCCTGCTTCAGACCCGTAGTTCCAAACAAAAAGGTAGCACAAGGAACATGGGCATAAGACGCATGATCACGTCGATCATGGCGTTCAGTAAATTAACAATACTGGATAAAAAATTTCCCAACCTAAGAGAAATAAAAATACAGATTTCATATATGCATCGCTTCGCTAAATTGTTTTTTGGTAAATCTGTCAGATTTATCGCTCTCGGATCTGCTAGATATGAACTAGATTCATGCTTGCGTTGGCGGATTCAACGACCTATAACTTTGTCTTCTCCGACTCCGATGAGGTATCTCGCCCTCTACGGATAAAACTCCAACGAGCTGAGACGGGGGGCTGCAACAGCCACGGAGGTTGGGAGGTGGCTGCTAGGGTTGGGTGATCACGAGAGAGATAATCCTATAGGGCCGGCCTGGTCTTTTTCTCAAGGAAAGAACCCCTCAATTACCTTCTTGCATTCATCTTCTTGCACTTTTTTTAGAGGTTCGAGCATATAATTTAATAAAGTTGGCCCCTACTTATTTGAATTTGAACCTATTTAAAGTAGCATTAGATTGCCAATTTTCCATTTGGTTGATTAATATCATCGGAGAATTATGCGATCTTAAATTTAAATGTAGCTCACGCGTTGCGTACTAGCTCTAAACTCCTCACGAACGGAGATATCTGATGTCCGGAACAATGCAAGAAAGCATGTGTCATGCATCAACTCTTTCAGAAGATATTTACTGTCAAGAACAAATGCAAGGAACGTATCAACAAAATAAAAGCACATGCAAGCAAGAAAGCTAAATGTGCCACAGTATGGTTAATTTGTCATCCCAGGGAGTCACAGTTAAACCAACTAGCACGATGGCTTGCGCACCTGCGTGAACATCATTTTTAAAGTATATTTAATTGGTTTAGTAGTGCATATGTGATGGGTAATAAATGAACTAGATGTGAAAAATAAATGGTTACATATCACATGAAAAGATTTAAATATTATAATTTTAGAACATTATCAATTCGATTTAATTACATATTTGTAGAATTGGTTTCATTTGTGATATTAATGTATAAGTAGTATATGTTAAAACAAAGAATATATATTATATCTTTAGGAGGAAATACTTTTTCTTTATAATTTTTAATCGGCATCTCCAATAAAAGAGGCAATAGTTGTATTCATATTAATACAATTAAAAGAATACAAATTATAATGGATATTGTAGGTAAGTTCGTGTCTGTGCGTGGATCACTTGAGATCAATTCTATTTCTAGCATCCCACGTTTTAATTTCATATCGAAGTTCCCCAACTATACATATATGCATATCATGTTACAAATCAACTTCATGCGCACCTCCATAGATCAAGAAAAATCATTGATTATGATTTATTAATCATAAGAAGGGCCCATCTAGTTAAGACCTAGATGCTTTTCTTTTTTGCAAGAGTTTCTAGCAATTATTCTCATTTATCAGGTAACACCGTCGGTTAATATAATTAACCATCCTAAGCTTTATTATGTGATAGATAACACCTAATGGTTGACATAGTTCAACTTTAATTAGAAACCATCACATCGATGGCGATTCTAGCAAAAAAACATTTCAAAGTTGTAAAACACATATTATTGGAAAACGTGCTGGTAGAAAAGGTCTTGTCTTTTTGTTTCTCCTTTTTTTCTTGTTTAGTGCCACCTTTTCTTTTCTTTTTCTCATACACGTTTTTACTCATTTATTTTTCACATCAACATCCTTCTCTTATATCTCTAAGTAAACTATTAAATCTATGCTTTTGAAATTAGGACTCACTAAATTAAGGACTGTATGTTTAGTTTTTTTATGAGAATTTCTAGCATGTTTTTTCTTAGCAACTCTGAACGGTCGTTTGGATCATATGGATTATAAATTAGTATTCATAAAACTGGTTTTATGAGGAATTTCAGGAAAACAAGCTTTAATATGTTATACTGTTAGTACGAGTTTACATAGTACTTTGTTTGGATGCAGTTAAGTAAAACGAGTTTTAACTAACACAGTGTTTGGCTGAGGTCATAATCATACCATCATCTTGGGAAGACTTGAGTAATACGTCGTTCATTATTATTCGCATATGCGTTTGAAACTGTTGTTCATTGGTCACCGAGGTGACATGACACCGGAAAAGCGGTACGCCGTTGAGTTGTCAGGAATGTGGATACATGAAACTCATCTTCTGAAAATCAGGACGGAGTTGTCTTTCCCAAAACTTGTTTCTTTGTTACGTTGGTTTTATCCTTTCCTCCCAAACATGGTTTTAGGTTGTTACGTTCCTACACGAGTTTAACAAAATTTAGTTATGATAAAACCTGAGATCTAGGAAAGGTCTAAAAGATATGTCATTGATTTTTAGTATATAATTGATAGATTCCATTATTCAGGCAGCAGCTAGCTAGATTAGCCTCGACGACGACGAGATGCCTGCCATGGCAGGGCACCCACCGCGACAACGACGATACGTAGCTGGGAAACCAATCGAATTCGAAGAAACATAATCCCTAGAAGAATGTTATGGCCTCTGCTTTGTCTTGTCCATGTAGAGTACGTGCGTTTCTTCTGGTCTAGTGACCTGGCTTGCTATCTTGCAAGCACATCAAATCTATCGATCGATCCATCTGTTCGGTCAAAGTTTCTGCTCGATCCTCGTTGTCATTTTGTCATGGGAAGCTATATATCGATAAGAGCCATTTTTGGTCGTTTCTCTTAAGAAGAATGTTGGACAAAATGGCGTTCCTTACGCACCAATCGATCCGACGATCGTGGCAGGTTATAATTGATTCAATTACATATTTGTAGAATTGGTTTCATTTGTGATATTAATGTATAGCAATATATGTTAAAACAAAGAATATAGATTATATCTTTAGGAGGAAATACTTATTCTTTATAATTTTAATCGGCATCTCCAATAATAGAGGCAATAGTTGTATTCATATTAATACAATTAAAAGAATACAAATTATAATAGATATTGTAGGTAAGTTCGTGTCTGTGCGTGGATCGCTTGAGATCAATTCTATTTCTAGCATCCCACGTCTTAATTTCATATCGGAGTTCCCCAACTATACATATATGCATATCATGTTACAAATCAACTTCATGCGCACTTCCATAGATAAAAAAAATAATTGATTATGATTTGTTAATCATAAGAAGGGTCCATCTAGTTAAGACCTAGATGCTTTTCTTTTTTGCAAGAGTTTCTAGCAATTATTCTCATTTATCATGTAACACCATCGGTTAATGTAATTAACCATCCTAAGCTTTTATTATGTGATAGATAACACCTAATGGTGACATAGTTCAACTTTAATTAGAAGCCACCACATCAATGGCGATTCTAGCAAAAAAAAACATTTCAAAGTTGTAAAACACATATTATTAGGAAGCGTGCTGGTAGAAAAGGTCTTGTCTTTTTTTGTTTCTCCTTTTTTCTTGTTGAGTGCCACGTTTTCTTTTCTTTTTCTCATACACGCTTTTACTCATTTATTTTTCACATCAACGTCCTTCTCTTCCTCTCATACATGGCTTTTAGTATGGGCCATCTAGGATTCTTTTTATTTATTGGGTTTATTTAGAATCTATAATGGGTAGTCTTGTCTTATAAGATTCTTTGTTTTTTTAAGACATCAAATGGTAATCGTTAACAAACCATAATCAAGGTCCAACGAATCGAGGGATATAGGTTTTTTCTCTTTTTTTTTTTTTGAGAATTTCTAGTATATTTCTCTTTTTCTTAGCAACTCTAACAGGCATGCCATCGATTTTTAGTATATAATAGATATGTTTTAAATTTATTTTAAAATCAAATATCTAATCATTCTTTAATTTTTATTCTGAATTCGTATGTTTTTGGATCATACTTGCCTTGGATTTCTTTTTAGTTTTAGTTTGCCTTGGATTTCTTTTTAGTTTTAGTTAGAATTTTATAAAAACCAATTTCTATTTTATTTTAATTTTTATTGAAAAATTATTTTTAGGGGTTTACTTTAAAATTCATATTCCAAAATCTAGTTAATTTGGATTATACTTGACATGAACTCTTTCTTTTGATTTGCAAATTTTTGTTTAATTATTATTGTGAATTTTAGTTATTTATGAATGTCACTTTGGAAGTCATATGGAAATCAAATTGGTAATTTTTATTTATTTTTAATATTTAGTTTCTCTTATTTTTTATTGTAGTTGACATGGACTCTTTTTTTAATCTAAGTTGTTATAACTCAGGTTAGCTATATCGATAGTTAGATATTTCTCTAAATGTATAATTAGTATAGATATTGATAAATTCCTATATCTCTAACTAAACTATTAAATCTATGCTTTTAAAATTAGGACTCACTAAATTAAGGGCCATATGTTTAGTTTTTTGTGAGAATTTTTAGCATGTTTTTTTTCTTAGCAACTCTGAACGGTCGTTTGGATCATATGGATTATGAATTAGTATTCATAAAACTGGTTTTATGAGGAATTTCAGGAAAACAGTTTTTATATGTTATTTTGTTAGTACGAGTTTACATAGTACTTTGTTTGGATGCAATTAAGTAAAACGAGTTTTAACTAACACAGTGTTTGGTTGAGGTCATAATCATACCATCATCTTGGGAAGACTTGAGTAATAAGTTGTTGATGATTATTCGCATATGCGTTTGAAATTGTTGTTCATTGGTCACCGAGGTGACATGACACCGGAAAAGCGATACGCCGTTGAGTTGTCAGGAATGTGGATACATGAAACTCGTCTTCTGAAAATCAGGACGGAGTTGTCTTTCCCAAAACTTGGTTTTTTTTTTGTTACGTTGGTTTTATCCTCTCCTCCCAAACATGGTTTTATCCTCTACACGAGTTTAACAAAATTCAGTTATGATAAAACTTGAGATCTAGGACAGGTCTAAAAGATATGTCATTGATTTTTAGTATATAATTGATAGATTCCATTATTCAGGCAGCAGCTAGCTAGATTAGCCTCGACGACGACGAGATGCCTGCCATGGCAGGGCACCCACCGCGATAACGACAATACGTAGCTGGGAAACCAATCGAATTCGAAGAAACATAATCCCTAGAAGAATGTTATGGCCTCTGCTTCGTCTTGTCCATGTAGAGTACGTGCGTGTCGGACCCAAATTTTTCAATCTGAATCTTACTGTGTTTCACTGCACTAATCCCTGGATCAGTAGTTAGTGCACACAGGAACATTGCTGAATCAATTCATACATCGCATAAACATTCATTATATTACATAGAATGAAATACACCACGTCGGGTGATAGAGTTTACAAAAGGGGCCGACTAGGCCAAATGTCATTATTACCAACACGCACAGCGGAATTATAACAAAAGTAAATCCAAATCCACAGGCAAGCGACTGGAAGGTACTGTGTGCATTATATGTCACCAGCTAACTAGTAACATACGTGCACACAACGCCGGATGTCCACTTGTCCATGTTTAATCAACGAGGCCTACGCCTTAGTTTCCTTCGTCATTCTTCTCCTCCGTAGCGGGAGCTTCCTCGAAGGCGTAGTGGTCTTGCGCTCCTGGTTCTGGATTGTTGCCGCAAAGCGAGCGTGAGCACTCCGACCCCGTGCTCAGCGAGCCAACACACAGAATGCAAGATATAATATGTATGGCTAATCAAAGGATGGCTCAGGTTTATTTTATTTTTGCGAAGAGTGCTTTTGAATACAATTATAAAAATTCCTAAGACCTAGCATTTTGAACAAAAGCATAATGTTCAGGAATGCAGTATTAATATCGATCCAGATTCCATCCACCATTACATGGCATCGCACCATATAGCAATTTCTTCAAACGTTATAGCCGCTTAACTTACCATCGGGCGACACCAGACAATTCCAAACCGGGGCTTTCCAACGCCCTTCCACTTTTCCATTCCCAACCACAAGATTTTTGAAATAGAACTATATCTGGTTAAGTTCCCATGTCTGCCCTTGACCGTGGGCACGGCTATTCGAATAGTTTTAGACTCTGCAGAGTTTGTACACTTTCACCACAAGAGACAATCAACTCGTTACCCCACACGATTCCTTAGACGTGTGGTTGAGCAGACCATCACGGTGACTTTTCAAATTATCGAGTCCCTTTTCTCATTTCACTTTTATGGAGGCGCCCACTTGCGGTGGGTCCCATCTCAGGCGCTGGATGTTTCCCCAGCCACTACGCAGCCGGACTTCTACCTCTCCGCAACGTAGGACACCGGGAAACTTCACCCTCCACTGGTGTCCCTTCAGGCCCCCTTGCCATAGCTAAATTCCTTCAACCTCCTGCCAGTGAGATGAGTCCGGAACTTCGATAAATTTACTTAGCCAAGTCGTATTTTACGGACTTGTGGTTGCACTGTTTTACAAGGGAGTTCATGACAAGATTCGGTCCTTAGTGGTATCTGGGCGGGCTATCACTAACCCACTTGTTATACATCACTAACTCACTGTTGTGCTTCCACTGCACTTTTTATACATCATTAACTCACTTTTGTGCTTCCACTGCACCACACATTCACACACTCGAACTAGTCCGCCCAGATATTTAAGCATGTTGAGATTTTTGGAGGGTATAAAATAGTCATGTCAAATATACCAGTCATTCCCACCATGACTGCCCAAACCATTTTCTCATTATTAAAAGCGATCATGAAGTATGGGGCATTTCAGCGCCCCCTGAGTATTAATGCAACACTAAGCATAGCATATCATTAGGGACTTATTTTTGAAATATTAGTAGTATACTTTTGCTAGGGCGACAAGGTTTACACATTCAATCATTCCAAAGGAGGGTAATACTATTCAAGGTAAACATTGGCATATAACTAGAATATCAAGTTTAGCATGTATTTGCATAAAAATAACAGCATGCATTTTGTTAATTTAACACAAAGTAATTTGCATAAATGTGGGTTCAACATGATCAAAGTATTGACTCGCCTTGGTCACAGTGGTCGGGATCTGGATTTTCTGGTGCTTCTTGTGCTGCTGCCTCGAACTCTTCCTCTTGAGCTTCAGTAAGCTATTTTAGCGTCACAAAATTTGTAGAAACAGAAAAATAGCAAATCAAGCCAAATAACACCAGAAATTCAAATGAACTCTAAAAATTATAATTTCAGTTCCATTGGATAGATCTTGATTTTAGATGAATTTAGAAATTTGTCTCATCCAATTTGGAGTTAAAATGAAAAGTTATGATCATTCAAAGTTCTCGATTCAGATTAATTCCAAATATTGTCAAATTTCGACGATGGGTCCCACATGTCGAGTTTCTTTTATTTTAATTCTTTTATTGCTGTGTCGCTGACAAGTGGGTCCAGGTACTGTTCATTGGGGTCCATATGTCAGTACGGGCTCTGTGCGGATGCGCCTCGACCGATGGGGCCTCGGCCGGCCACGGCCGCCCGGCCAGACCGCCGGCAAGCGGGCCCACACATCGATGAAGGAAAATAAAAGAAATCGCTCAACCGCGCGCGGAGTCGGACTCAAACGCGCGACGCGGGAGCAGGGGGGAAGGGGAGGATAGCGCTGAAAGCCACTCGGACGACCGAGCGTTGCTTACCATATAAGGGTAAGTATACCTCTTGAGTTAGCTCGCCGAGGGTCGGGCCGAGGAAGAAGAAGGCGACGGCGCCGGCGACGAGTGGTGGCCGGAGAGGGCTGGGAGCTGCGTGATATGTAATCCTTGCGCGATGGGGAAGCTCCTGGTGTAGGCGTCTGGGGTGGAGGAGCACGGTGGCGGGCCGGCGGCGTGCGACGGCGGAGGCTCGGGAGGGGCTCCGGTGACGGCGAGCCACGAGCTTCGGGAGGTGCGGGGGAGGCCGGGGTTAGCTTCACCGCTCTCCCGCGAAGCTCGAGGAGCTTGGGCTGGCCGGGCGGCCGAATCGGCGGCTCGGTCGCCGGTCGTGGGGAAGAAGGCGTCGCCGGTGGGGATTGAGAGAGCTACCATTCAATTACTTGCGGGGGAGGGGAGAGGGGAGTGCTGCGACGCTATTTCGGCTCCCAGGCAGGGCTTTTATAGCCGGGAGAGGGAGACGCGCGGCAAGACCTCGCCGGCTTCCGCTCTGTTCAAGCTGGCAGGGGGGGTGGATGCAAATCTCGCCGAGATTTTGTAGGAGAGAGGCGGCGGGAGAGATGAGTCCCCCCTCCTGTAGCTGGTTTTTAAATTGCCCGCGGGGAAGAGAGAGAGCGGAGGAAGATCAGTGCGGCAAGCTCGCGCGAGAGAGGAGCGGCGCTGGCGCGTGGAGGAAGAAGAGGAAGGAAGAAGACGCGCGCGGCGAGGTCCACCGGCAGAGGAAGAACGCGCGAGGACGGGCCGTGTGGCGGCGAGCTCGCTGCTGACGCGAGGTGCGGCCCACGCGCAGCGCAGCGCGGGTGCGGAGAGCGGTCCGCTCGTCGGCCGGGAGAGCGCCACGCGGAAATGGGCCATGGCGCCGCCCACGCGGCGTCTGGCGCATGAGAGAGAGGTCGGGCGGGGTGATGGCGGCCGGTGGCTTATTTTCATTTTCCTTTTTCTTTTTCTTTTATTTTATTTTGCTTTTGCATTTGAATGTATATATACATTTGCACATAGGTTTTGAGATATATGCCTAAATACATACTTTTACTTTTTCTCTGATTTTTTTTGTGTATGTACCCATATATTAATTTCTTTATTCTTTCACATAGTATACCTGTACATATATATATATATATATGTCTTTATATACATTGTTATTCATATGTTTTATCATTTTATGTGTGGATTTCTTCCTTCTCTTTACTTTTGAAATTCCTTATATTTATAAAAAGGTCAATAAACTCCAAATCCAATAGGAACAAATAAAATAAAACATAAAAAAAAATCCCAAAAACTCCACAATATATTATTTATATTTTTCAGGCTGTTACAAATCTACCCCCCTTAAAAAAAATCTCGACCCCGAGATTCAGCCTAGCTAGTGAATAGGTCAGGGTAATCTTGACGCAGTTTATCTTCTCTTTCCCACGTAGCTTCCTTCTTGGAATGGTGACTCCATTGCACTCTACACATACGGATGGTTTGGGTTCTTGTCTTTTCTCCACAAGATCCAATATTTTGATCGGGCGCTCTTTGTAAGTCGAGTCTTCCTCAAGCTCAATGGCTTCAAGTGGCGTTTGATCTTCCGGTACTCGTAGACATTTCTTGAGTTGAGATACGTGGAACACATTGTGTATATCGATAGGTTTTGAGGTAACTCTAAGCGATAGGCAACTTCTCCTTTCTTGGCCATAATTGGAAATGGTCCCACATAGCGAGGTAAGTTTGCCTTTAACTTTAAATCTCTTGACTCCTCGTAGAGGTGAAACCTTCAAGTAAACATAATCTCCAACTTCAAATGTCGGGGTCTTCTTCTCTTCTGCATAACTCTTTTGCCTAGACTGGCTGCTGTAGTCGATCTCTAATTAGACGAACCTTCTCTTGACTTGTTTGAGGATGTCAGTCCAAATATGATGTTTTCCCCACTTCGACCAATATAATGGGGTTCTGCACTTCCTTCCATATAAGGCTTCAAATGGTGCCATCTCAAGGCTGGTCTGATAGCTATTGTTGTAGGCAAATTCAGCATATGGCAAACATTTATCCCAGTCTTTGGAGAAATCCAATGCACAAGCTCTAAGCATATCTTCTAGTATCTGGTTCACTCTTTCTGTTTGTCCATCCGTCTGAGGGTGATAGGCGGTGCTGAAATCTAGGTGAGTGCCAAGAGCTTCATGTAGTCTATCCCAGAAATGCGAGGTAAATTGAGAACCTCGATCTGAGACTATCCTTTTTGGCACACCGTGCAAACACACGATGCGGGACATATACAGTTCTGCTAACTGGTCTCCCTTGTAGGTTGTCTTGACTGGAATAAAGTGGGCGACCTTGGTCAACCTATCAATTATAACCCATACAGAGTCATATCCTGACTTGGTCCGTGGAAATCCAGTGATGAAATCCATTCCGACTTCTTCCCACTTCCATTGGGGTATCTGCAACTACTGTAATAGTCCCGCAGGTCTCGATGCTCGCCTTCACTCTCGACACACATCACAAAGATGCTACATGCTCTGCAATGTCTCTTTTCATACGGGCCACCAACAAAAGTGTTTCATACCTTGATACATCTTAGTGCTCCGGGTGGAGGGAATACTGAGAGCTATGTGCTTCCCTTAATATCGATTCTTAAGATCCTCGGTGATGTGGGACTACGATACGTGTTCCATATCGTAGAGTACCCTCATGGTCAATTTTCATGTTAGGTGCCTTCCCTTCTTCCATTAATTTCTTCCATTTTAAAATGGCTGGATCATCTTGTTGTGCTGTCATAATCATTTCTTCTATACTTGATTGAATTTCCAAGGAGGCCAGAGTGCCTGGCTCTACTATTTCCAAATTCAGAGCTTTCAATTCCTTGTAGAGCTCGGGTTGATGTTCCCGTACCATGAGATTATTGCAATAAGCCTTACGGCTCAATGCATCTGCTACCACATTGGCCTTCCTGTGGTGGTAGTGTACACTCAAATCATAATCCTTGATTAATTCTAGCCATCTTCTCTGCCTTAAATTAAGGTGAGCTTGTGTGAAGAAATACTTGAGGCTCTTGTGATCTGTATACACATCACAATGGTTACCAATCAAGTAATGCCGCCAAATCTTCAATGCATGAATCACTGAGGCTAACTCTAGGTCATGAGTGGGGTAGTTAGCTTCATGGGAACGGTTGTCGGATGCATATGACACAACCCCGCTTTCTTGCATTAGTACGCATCCAAGTCCTTGGTGTGAGGCATCACAATATACCTCGAAATCTTTGCGCATATCCGTAGAACTAATACGGGGTGGTGGTCAATCTCTTCTTCAATTCTTGGAAACTTTCTTCACATGACTTGGTCCATTCAAACTTCTTCTCTTTCTTAAGTAATTGGGTCATTGGCTTGGTAATTCGGGAAAATCCTTCTATGAACCTTTCAGAGTACCCACCAAACCGAGAAAACTCCTCACTTGATGTGATGTATAGGTTGTTTCCATTCTCGTGACCGCTGCAATCTTGGCGGGATCAACAGATATTCCTCCCGCCGACACTATGTGTCCTAAGAAACTGATATCCTCACCGAATTCACACTTGCTGAATTTGGCAAACAGTGATGCTCTTTAGCTTCTCCAACACTAGGCGCAGATGTTCTGCGTGTTCTTCCAATTCTTGAGTATATAAGGATGTCGTCTATGAAGACCACGACAAACTTGTCCAAATACTCCATGAATACCTTATTCATCAGATTCATAAAATAGGCTGGGGCATTGGTTAATCCAAAAGACATGACCAGGAATTCATATAGTCCATATCTAGTGGTAAAGGCTGTTTTGGGTATATCTTCTGGCCTGATTTTCAACTGATGATAACCTGACCTCAGATCTATTTTGGAGAACACGGTGGCTCCTCCAAGTTGATCGAACAAGTCATCAATCCTGGGAAGAGGATACTTGTTCTTGATAGTCATCTCATTCAAATCACGGTAGTCCACACACATCCTGGCTGTGCCATCCTTTTTCTTCACAAACAGCACTGGAGATCCCCATGGCGATGAGCTGGGTCTAATGAATCCCTTCTCTTGTAACTCTTGGAGTTGTTTCTTCAATTCCTCCAATTCTTCTACAGTCATCCTATAGGGTCTTTTGGAGATTGGGGCAGCACCCGGTTTTAGGTTAATTACAAATTCCATATCTCTATCTGGGGGCATGCCTGGCAGCTCTTGGGGAAATACTTCGGGATAGTCTTGCACTACTATCATTCCTTCTAGGGGTACGTCCTCACAATGATAGATTGCACGTCCCCACCGGTATGGTCATCCACTTTTATATTTATGGTCATTCCAGACACTTGACCACTTTCACTGCTCGTGGCACACTCTAGGACACCTTGATTTTTCACTAGCCAATCCATTCCTAGTATGATGTCTAGGTCCGAGAACTTAGTACTATAAGGTCTGCTGGAAAGTCATACTTTTCCATAGTAATTGTTACCCCAGGACATACTAGGGTGGCAGTAATTGGTCCGGCTGGTGAGTTAAGCACCAATGGCTTCTTAAGGGTATAAATGGGTAATCCCAACTTATCAGCATACCCCTTAGATATAAATGAATGTGAAGCCCCTGAGTCAAATAATACTTGTGCTGGTATAGTCTTGACAGAGAACGTACCCATGAGAACTCCGGCGGCTTCTTGAGCTTCTTCAACTGTAATATGATTGACTCTGCCTCGGTTTGGTGTTGAAGTGTTCTTGCTGGCTTGAGAGCTCTGTTGTCCCCTGCCTGGAGCTGAAGCTTGACTGCGGACAGGGACATTCTGCTTATGTGGGCATCTATTGGCAAAGTGACCCTTCTCCCCACAGCTATAGCAATTAAGATTTGCTGCGGGGTTTGTACCACCAAACTGTCCTCCTGGGCGTGAAGCTTGGGATATACTTCCACCCGGTCTAAAGGCTGGAGCTGACCCGCTGGATTGGTTGGACCTTGAGAATGAGGGTTTGAAGAATTTCTGGATAAATCTTCCTTGTGGTCGTTGTGTTGTCATCTTGCGCTTACGGCTGGCCTCAAGAATCTTCTTCTCATTTTCCAAGGCCAATGCCTTGTTTACCAACCGATGGAAGTGGTGAAGTCTGGGTGATCACCGCACTCTCGTTCATCTTTCAACCCTTCAAAGAATCTCAACTTTTTCTTCTTCTTCTTCTATATCCTTCTGAGCATACCGGGCTAGCTGTGTGAATTTGGTAAGATATTCACTGACAGATAAGTTCCCTTGCTTGAGATTGCGGAACTCATTTTTCTTTATCCGCATTATCCCAGCTGGAATAAAGTTGTCCTTAAAAGCTTTCTGGAATTCTGCCCATGGGATAGCTTCAGTGTCCCCACTGGTGGTAGCATCTTCTTGGCCTTTGGCAGCCAAGTAGTTCTCCCACCATGCTGCTGCAGCACCTTGAAGCTGGTGAGCAGCAAACACCACTTTGTCTTCATCTGCAATCTTGGCCAACCTTATCTTCCTTTCAGTGTCTCGGAGCCAATCTTCCGCTTCAAGTGGTTCTTCTGCCGAAGTGAATGTACTTGGTCTTGTCCTTTGGAAGTCTCCTAGATCAGCTCTGTGTCCGCCAGAGCTTCCTTGCTGTCCAGCATAAATGGCTTGCAGAATCTGGGTTTGTTGTGCCATCACTTGGGCCATTGTGGGATTAACTGGAGGGTTCGGGAGATCAGCATCTGGGTTCTGATTTTCCTCGGGGTTTTCACCATGGTTTGAATCTACCTCAGCATGCTGAGGGTTAGCATGGGTCCGAGATCGGGTAACTCTTGGATTGGACATCTGCAGTTATAGTTTCACAACTTAGTACTAAGACTACCCTTGAGAAAAATGGAGGATATCAACCCTTGCTGTGAAAAGAACACAAGATAAACGGCAAAAGAACATTCAACATAAGGCCTTATGCCTGGCCATTCATTATCATACAAACATTCACATAGCCAGCCTCCCAGGCTGGGCTTACAATAACATAGTAGCTAGAGTTCACTTGACCGCAACTACAATATAACAGGGCTAAGGCAACATTTAATTTATAAGCTTGACATGACGACACTTCCACTACTATGCCGCGTAGCGATCACCACTGACGGAGGGGTCGTAGTTTGGCGATCTGGAGCGGGATCGACTGCCACTAAACTCCGATGGGTCGGAGTCATCGGCGTCCGAAGGAGCTCGTGGAGGGCTGCGGCTTGGTGGAGGCCTTCTCCGTCGAAGTGCAGACTGAAGACTCGGGGGTCGTGCGCTCTTGCGCGCAGTCAGCCGAGTGCGGGGGCCTGATCCCATTGAAGGAGGTGCCGGTGCTGCTAATGGAGCGAGAGGTTGCCGAGCTGTGCTCGAGCCGCCGCGGCCGCTTGGCGGCTGCCGCTGCTCGCTGGCACTGGGCGAGCTGGTCTCGAAGGGTCGCCACCTCGGTGTGCCGGGCAACTAGGTGCATCCGGAGGGCGGTCATCTCTTCTAGTGCAGTAGTATGAGCTGCTCCCATGGCTCGTAAGATCAACTTGGTGGGTGAGCCTTGGATCATCCTCATTCACCGCGGTAGGTCTCATTATGGCGTACTCCTCCCTACGTGAAGGGTAGAAGCGGAAGGGTGTGCGGAGCGTGAGATTTGGTAGATATCACGCAGTCGGGCGGCGGCGAGACGAGCAAGATCTGAAGTCGGCGCGCACGTGCTTCTTGGGTGTTCTGTCGGAAGACGTGGGGTGGGTCATGTTCGCTCTTGGGTAGATGAACACTTCAAACATCCAGCAGACACTCCTCCCGCGGATGTCCGCGCCCACGATAAATGGGCTGCCTGGGTACCTGTAGTGGAGGAGCTTGCGCAGAATTCTTGCGAATACGCCCTCATAAACTCCATGAGCGACGTAATCCCAGTTACCTTCTTCTCCTGCCATCTGCAGTTTGCAAGATGCAGTGTTAGTAATGTTTTAACATAATCAATTGAAAAAGGGAAGGGGCGTAGAACTAAGAAGGGTACGAGTAGCAATAATAAACTATATTTTTATAAATGCTTTTTGTATATTTCGAAATTACCACCCTAAGGTGTTTCTAATGACCATTCTACGGTTTTACCTCGCGATCGTATGCTCGATACCCAGTATTTGTCGGACCCAAATTTTTCAATCGAATCTTATGTGTTTCACCGCACTAATCCTGGATCGTGAGTTAGTGCACAGGAACATTGCTGAATCAATTCATACATCGCATAAACATTCATTATATTACATAGAATGAAATACACCACGTCGGGTGATAGAGTTTACAAAAGGGGCCGACTAGGCCAAATGTCATTATTACCAACACGCACAATGGAATTATAACAAAAGTAAATCCAAATCCACGTGCAAGCGATCGAAGGTATCGTGTGCATTATATGTCACCGGCTAACTAGTAACATACGTGCACACAACGCGGATGTCCACTTGTCCATGTTTAATCAACGAGGCCTACGCCTTAGTTTCTTCGTCATTCTTCTCCTCCGTAGCGGAGCTTCCTCAAGGCGAGTGGTCTTGCGCTCCGGTTCGGATTGTTGCCGCAGCGAGCGTGAGCACTCCGACCCCGTGCTCAGCGAGCCAACACACAGAATGCAAGATATAATATGTATGGCTAATCAAAGGATGGCTCAGGTTTATTTTATTTTTGCGAAGAGTGCTTTTGAATACAATTATAAAAATTCCTAAGACCTAGCATTTTGAACAAAAGCATAATGTTCAGGAATGCAGTATTAATATCGATCCAGATTCCATCCACCATTACATGGCATCTGCACCATATAGCAATTTCTTCAGCGTTATAGCCGCTTAACTTACCACTGGGGCGACACCCAGGACAATTCCAAACCAGGGCTTTCCACTGCCCTTCCACTTTTCCATTCCCAACCACAAGATTTTTGAAATAGAACTATATCTGGTTAAGTTCCCATGTCTGCCCTTGACCGTGGGCACGGCTATTCGAATAGTTTTAGACTCTGCAGAGTTTGTACACTTTCACCACAAGAGACAATCAACTCGTTACCCCACACGATTCCTTAGACGTGTGGTTGAGCAGACCATCACAGTGACTTTTCAAATTATCGAGTCCCTTTTCTCATTTCACTTTTATGGGAGACTGCCCACTTGCGGTGGGTCCCATCTGTGCGCGGGATGTTTCCCCCAGCCACTACGCAGCCGGACTTCTACCTCTCCGCAACGTAGGACAGCTGGGAAACTTCACCTCCACCGTGTCCCTTCAGCCCCCTTGCCATAGCTAAATTCCTTCAACCTCCGCCCGGTGAGATGAGTCCGAACTCGATAAATTTACTTAGCCAAGTCGTATTTTACGGACTTGTGGTTGCACTGTTTTACAAGGAGTTCATGACAAGATTCGGTCCTTAGTGGTATCGGGCGGGCTATCACTAACCCACTTGTTATACATCACTAACTCATCTGTTGTGCTTCCACCGCACTTTTATACATCATTAACTCACTTTTGTGCTTCCTTTGCACCACACATTCACACACTCGAACTAGTCCGCCCAGATATTTAAGCATGTTGAGATTTTTGGAGGGTATAAAATAGTCATGTCAAATATACCAGTCATTCCCACCATGACTGCCCAAACCATTTTCTCATTATTAAAAGCGATCATGAAGTATGGGGCATTTCAGCGCCCCCTGAGTATTAATGCAACACTAAGCATAGCATATCATTAGGGACTTATTTTTGAAATATTAGTAGTATACTTTTGCTAGGGCGACAAGGTTTACACATTCAATCATTCCAAAGGAGGGTAATACTATTCAAGGTAAACATTGGCATATAACTAGAATATCAAGTTTAGCATGTATTTGCATAAAAATAACAGCATGCATTTTGTTAATTTAACACAAAGTAATTTGCATAAATGTGGGTTCAACATGATCAAAGTATTGACTCGCCTTGGTCACAGTGGTCGGGATCTGGATTTTCTGGTGCTTCTTGTGCTGCTGCCTCGAACTCTTCCTCTTGAGCTTCGTAAGCTATTTTAGCGTTCGCCAAAATTTGTAGAAACAGAAAAATAGCAAATCAAGCCAAATAACACCAGAAATTCAAATGAACTCTAAAAATTATAATTTCAGTTCCATTGGATAGATCTTGATTTTAGATGAATTTAGAAATTTGTCTCATCCAATTTGGAGTTAAAATGAAAAAGTTATGATCATTCAAAGTTCTCAGTTCAGTTAATTCCAAATATTGTCAAATTTCTGACAGTGGGTCCCACATGTCAGTTTCTTTTTATTTTAATTCTTTTATTGCTGTGTCGCTGACAAGTGGGTCCAGGTACTGTTCATTGGGGTCCATATGTCAGTACGGGCTCTGTGCGGATGCGCCTCGACCGATGGGGCCCAGTCGCCACGGCCGCCCGGCCAGACCGCCGGCAAGCGGGCCCACCGTCGAAGGAAAATAAAAGATATCGCTCAACCGCACGCGCGGAGTCGGACTCGAACGCGCGACGCGGGAGCAGGGGGGAAGGGGAGGATAGCGCTGAAAGCCACTCGGACGACCGAGCGTTGCTTACCATATAAGGGTAAGTATACCTCTTGAGTTAGCTCGCCGAGGGGTCGGGCTGAGGAAGAAGAAGGCGACGGCGCCGGCGACGAGTGGTGGCCGGAGAGGGCTGGGAGCTGCGTGATATGTAATCCTTGCGCGATGGGGAAGCTCCTGGTGTAGGCGTCTGGGGTGGAGGAGCACGGTGGCGGGCCGGCGGCGTGCGACGGCGGAGGCTCGGGAGGGGCTCCGGTGACGGCGAGCCACGAGCTTCGGGAGGTGCGGGGGAGGCCGGGGTTAGCTTCACCGCTCTCCCGCGAAGCTCCAGGAGCTTGGGCTGGCTTCGGGGCGGCCGGAATCGGCGGCGGCTCGGTCGCCGGTCGTGGGGAAGAAGGCGTCGCCGGTGGGGATTGAGAGAGCTACCATTCAATTACTTGCGGGGGAGGGGAGAGGGGAGTGCTGCGACGCTATTTCGGCTCCCAGGCAGGGCTTTTATAGCCGGGAGAGGGAGACGCGCGGCAAGACCTCGCCGGCTTCCGCCTGCCTCAAGCTGGCAGGGGTGGATGCAAATCTCGCCGAGATTTTGTAGGAGAGGCGGCGGGAGAGATGAGTCCCCCTCCCGTAGCTGGTTTTTAAATTGCCCGCGGGAAGAGAGAGCGGAGGAAGATCAGTGCGGCAAGCTCGAGCGCGAGAGAGGAGGGCCGCGCGTGGAGGAAGAAGAGGAAGGAAGAAGACGCGCGCGGGCGAGGGTCCACCGGCAGAGGAAGAACGCGCGAGGACGGGCCCAGTGGCGGCGAGCCTGCCTGACGCGAGGAGTGCGCCCACGCGCAGCGAGCGCGGGTGCGGAGAGCGGTCCGCTCGTCGGCGGAGCGAAGACGCGGAAATGGGCCGCGGCGCCGCCCACGCGGCGGCTTGGCCGCTACGAGAGAGAGAGGTCGGGTCGGGGTGATGGCGGCCACTGGCTTATTTTCATTTTCCTTTTTCCTTTTCTTTTATTTTATTTTGCTTTTGCATTTGAATGTATATATACATTTGCACATAGGTTTTGAGATATATGCCTAAATACATACTTTTACTTTTTCTCTGATTTTTTTGTGTATGTACCCATATATTAATTTCTTTATTCTTTCACATAGTATACCTGTACATATATATATATATATATATGTCTTTATATACATTGTTATTCATATGTTTTATCATTTTATGTGTGGATTTCTTCCTTCTCTTTACTTTTGAAATTCCTTATATTTATAAAAAGGTCAATAAACTCCAAATCCAATAGGAACAAATAAAATAAAACATAAAAAAAAATCCCAAAAACTCCACAATATATTATTTATATTTTTCAGGCTGTTACAGTGCGTTTCTTCAATTCTTCTGGTCTAGTGACCTAGCTTGCTATCTTGCAAGCACATCAAATCTGTCGATCGATCCATCTGTTCGGCCAAAGTTTCTGCTCGATCCTCGTCGTCATTTTGTCATGGGAAGCTATATATCGATAAGAGGCATTTCTGGTCGTTTCTCTAAAGAAGAATGTTGGACAAAATGGCGTGCCTTACGCGCCAATCGATCCGACGATCGTGGCAGGTTATAATTGATGATTAGGTATCGATAGCTGCTTCTCGATCCCGGTCGATATTAATCATGCATCACGGTTCATGCATCCCGTGATATATACCTGCCTTGTGATCTTCCTCTGTCCCTGAGGTCTCGTGATACATGGCAGCTGGTCGCTGAACAAATGAACAGAACCTCACGGCGATGCCACCGGAGAACCTGCTCTGCTCGTCCAGAAACCTGCCGCGCGGCGCACACGTAAAGCAGAGATGCACGAATCCCTTGAGGCGGACGGCCTTACGAAATCACAACGTGGGCGTACTTCTCTGCTACTCTGCTAGAATGCTATATTTGTACGGATCACGTTGGTACTTGGCAGCCGGTACCAACATGTTATGTATATACATGATACTTTTTTATGCGCAACAGCCTCTAAATTGTATCAGAGTTTATGAGATATGATACTAACGTACATAGTATAAAAAACAAAGAAGATAAATCTTGCAGATAACCAAAATAAGGACGTAAAAGCAACCACGACGAGAGAAAAGATGTAGGATTGTATATCACAATCATAGAAGGAGTGAATAATTGTCTCTACTTCTTGATACCTGAAAACAAATCTTAAACAAAAAAAACCAATCTAACTTACCGCTCGCTTGACCCCTTTGCACGTGCTCGATAAAGGTTTCAACAGTTTGGTGTTTGACTGCTCGCTCAACTGCTCGTTCGACTGCTCTCTCGACTACTTGGTTTGCACATACTCGAAATCTTTCTCCGCACAAACGCTTCGACATCGATGCTGTTGGCGTGATCGGGTGGACTAACATTGTGCGACCGAGGGAAGTGAAGTCAACGGAGGGACGCAATCTCGCCACGCATTGCTCGGAACAAGAATGTTACGAAGATGATGCCCAAAAAACACACCGTTGATGCTGACTAACGTTTCTGGAACAGATCTGATCTTTATTTTTGCATTATGATTAGTGGCTACAAAGTGCCCTCACAGCACCCCTCAAATCCGAACTCAAAAGCTTTCTCTCCAAAAGCCCTACCAAAAACCACACATTAACCCTTAGGCTTTCCCTGCTTTTATAGACTAATGCCCTAAACGTGTCCTCATCAAATACAAATTCGAATTTTTATCTCTTCTGAAAATCAAGAGATCTGATATCCTTCCAAACATGGGTTTTCCAATATTTCTAAACCTTCCAAGTTACGAACTCCTTCTATAACTTCTTCAATCTCATCGCGTGATGAAACCTCGAAGAGCACACCTCCTGTAGTTTCTCCACGCATCAACCACTTTTGATCTCCACGTGCTCCAGCGTGAGCCCGACTACCTCTCGTGACATTCTCGACCGCCTGGATCTCAGATTTCTCCCTCCTAGTCCCGATTCTCCTCGTCACCGACTATGATTGTTTACACGCCCATCTACACGTGCAAAGACCAAAGACTGCATAGCTTCACAACATCCACCTTTGACCTCTATGTGCTTCAACGTGAGCCCGACCACCTCGTGACATCATCGGCCGCCTAGACCTCAGATTTCCCTCTCCTAGTCCTGGTTCTTCTGGTCACTGATCATGATCGTCTCCACGCCAACCTGCACATGCAAAGATCAAAGAAAGTTTTCCCCTAACACAAGTTCTCTCAACTTGACCATCATCAGACCACACACACAAATCACAACCTCAACCATCATCAACTACCAACCAGATCATCTACGACCACAATACCAACGCTTTTGAAAACTCCACCTCAGACCACCTAGTAAGACTAGTTGGACTGCCATACACAGGTCGATCATATTGCTAGCCCAACAAGTACTTGGGAATTACGACTACTCTAAATACTCAGGGATCACAAGCATTGTAGCACTCCCAGCCTACGACTGCCGGCCATCAACCAGTCACCGCACCATCGACCACTGACCAACGAGTATCGATCACCAAGTACCGACCAGGTACTGAATGCAGACTATCGACTCCCATCATCAAGTACCGATCAAGTACTATAGCACCGCCTACCGAGTACTGAGTACTAACAGGGCACTGTAGCAATGACTACTCAGAAAGATCAGCCTGACTGCCATGCACAGGCTGATCAAACCATAGGCCCATCAGACATGAGTACTCGAGGTACTCGAAGATTAATAGAATTGAAGCATTTGAAGTCTACGAGTACCGATCGTAAAGTCTATGACTACCGATCACAAAGTCTTTGATTATCGACCGCAAAGTCTATGACTACTGATCACAAAGTCTCCAACTATCGACTAGCAAAGTCTACAACTACCAATCACAAAGTATTCAACTACCGACCAGCAAAGTTTACGATTACCGATCGCAAGGTTTTCGACTATCGACCGTAAAGTCTACGACTACCGATCATAAAGTCTTCGACTACCGACCAGATACTATAGCTACGACCATCTAGTACCGAATAGGTACTGTAGCTCCGACCATCGACTAGTTCATTCTCGCTTACGACCAGTTCACTGTTGCACATGATCGGTTCACTGTAGCTTACGACCGGTTCACTATTGCTTACGACCGGTGCTGTGGTCGATTTACTATGGTTGATTTGTCATGATCATTTAGTCGTGGTCGTTCAGCTGTGCTCGAAATGCCCTTGTCGAACTGCTGTGGTCGTTTAGCCATGCTCAACCTACCGTGGTCGACCGAAACTTTCAAAAACGCAAATTTCAATGCAATTCAAAAGTTAATTATTCATCATCACTGTATCCACAATCTCCACATGATCTAACAAAAGATTTGACAAAACCAACCACGAATACTTTAATCACAACCTCAAAAGAGTACAAGAGATTATCGCTCTCTCACAAACCTCGTAAATATTTTAGAACCCTCGGACCCTTAACCTATATAAGAATCTAGTACTAAATAATAACCTAACCTCTAATCCTCTCATGCGCTTCTATCTTTGGATAAGTGCTTTCTTTGATTTGATATTTGGTTGTTTGGATTCTCCATGACCACCCTTTATGGCTTTATATAGTCCCCTAGCCTTTCTCCAAAGTGAAGCAAAAGAAAGTAGAAATTATAATCTTATTAGAATTCATCTATGACTTCTTAGCACATATTTTTTAAATCCTAAAAGATTAGGATATGAACACCATACTCAACAATCTCCACATTGACTCAATATTCTCCAAGAACTCGTTCCAAATTGGCTCTATATTTTTTCTTTTCATTTTTTTTCTCCAACCTTTAGAAGTGCCCCCACCACAGAGGCTCATACACATCACGCAATGTGTGTGTTAGTGTCTGGGCTAGTATGTCCAGACCCTCTACTTGAAAGCTCCTTTTGTGGACAGACCCTCCACTTGAGAGCTCCTTTTGTGGACAGACCCTCCACTTGAAAGCTCTTTTGTTTTGTAGTTTGATTAACCATACATTCTATTCCTATAACTTTACATGCAATAGGTTTATACCGCCTTCCAAACTCCTCCTGCTCGTCGATATCGCATCGGTAACCACACCTCCTATTTCAACTTTGGAGAACTCGTTCTTACTCATTTTAAATCTAAATTTAATGAAATTTATTTGTAAAATTTTTAAATTCAAGATTTATCTAACGGAAATATTTTTATTCAATTTTGAGTTTAGTTATATTTGTATTTATTTATTTTGCTCAATTGTTTGTTTGTTTTCTGATGCGATCATCCGAGTAGAGCATAAGGACGTGGAAGAGCCTCAGTTCGAGGCAACGTAAGAATTCCAAGACTAACCTACTTTTGATCCTAGCGAGTCAATATTTTGATCATATTGAATCTATATTTGTGCAAATTTTTGTTTATTTAAATTATCAAATCGCATTTTTAATTTTTATGCAAATGTATATCAAACTTTAAGGTAGATACATGCCTACTTAATATTATAAAATTATTACACCATCTTTTGACACTTGAATCACATGATTTTTTGTCACCCTAGATAATTAAATGGTAACTTTACTAGCTATAGATCATACTCAAGCGTCATGCTAGTCGTGCGTAAGTACCAACGCATTAAATTGCCTTAGTCATCATCTTTTAGTCATAAAACTTATTTTGGGCAGTATTGGAGGGAAATAACTGGTATTTGAGATAACTTAGTTTTGTGCTTCTCGTGGACACATGTCGTGTTGGTGTGAGCTGCCGTGTGGCGCAAGAGAGGATCTGGGTGTAGTGGACTTAACCACCCTCAGATAAAACCTTAGTGGATACGACTTACACTGGGGATGCATAGTAAAGATCTTATGATGATCTTCTTGATTTACATATCCAAGGAAATGTGTGAAATATAATAAGTTGATTATCTCTTATGAGTAAAGTGTACAGTCTCTACAGAGTATAAACTGTTCGAACAGCCGTGCCCATGATCAAGGGTGGCCATGGAAACTTGAATTAGTTTCTATTTCAAAAATCTTTGTGGGTGAAATGAAAACTCGTCGGGTGGATGTAACCCTGATTTTGGCTTTTCCTGGGTGGATGAACTCAGTGTTGATATTTAGGTTGACGTAACCTTAGTAATAAAAAAATTAGCATGTGGTGGATGGAACTTGCACTGTTATAAATATTGTACTTTTTAACTTTCTTCAATAAAATATGGTTTTGTTAAAATGCTAAGTTATAGGAATTTCTAATTATTATAGTTTTAAAATATTGTATTTAGCAAATAAAAGAACCCGATCCTACATTTATTAAACCTTACATGTATAAATGTTGTATTTTATGTGTTGGCTCACGGAGCCCTGTTGCTTGCGCTCACTCTCGCTTACAAAATCCCTCAGAGCTCGTGAACCAAGGACACTACGCCTACTACGACGTCCCAGGAGCTGATGGTAATGAAGATAGAGGAGATTAAATTAGTTTCTAGTAGTCTAGGTCTCACCCTAGTCTGGCTGACTAAGTTGGTGTTTGCCTGCACTAATATTATCCAAGTCTTTGGTTAATACGATCGCACATAGGTTACCCCAGTCACTTGCCTGTAGCGAGATTTATCCTCCCTTTTGCTTCCATTACCGCTTCCGCAGTTTATGTATCTGTTTAGTCTGATCGGTCTTTATTGTAAACTTGACTCAATGCGGTTTATTTAAACTATAATGTTTTTGTAATATCAATATACAGTACGGTTTGTGTCCTGTATAAAATGATTCAGTAATGTATCTGGGTTTTACAGAGGATTCTGCATTGACTAGGCCCTATTCATATTGGTTTCTAAGGCTACTTTTTCTATAGTAAATGGCTCTTCTACAGTGCATAACTTTCAAACGGAGTGACTTTTTAAGACGGAGTCTACTAGTCGATTGTAGTATTCACTTTAGTGACTTTATTTTTATTGGCCAAAATCATACATGAATATCTCTTTCTCTATAAAAATTTTCTACAAACTAATACTATTTATAAGCTAAAAGTTGAAAGGTAATGTAAATGAGTAAATATCGCTAAATCCGGTTCCGACAGTGCGCACGAGGCCGGCGTACGTCTCGTGTTAGTTTTGTATCCGCGCACGCGCGGCACAGCCCAGCTAGCGGTCCAAAGTAAATTTACGCGGCCTAGCTACTACATGGCCACAAGCTCAGATCTGAGCAGTAGCTTCACGGCACTGCGTAGTTACGGAAATCGCACATCTGACGAGAGGGGGAAGATCCAGACAGACATGGGAGGGGTCCTTACAGACGATCGGCCGTTCGGAGTTTGGGCCGTGGCATCCAAAGCACTAGTAAATTTACGCGTTTGAGTTGTGGCGCGGGGACGCCGGCCGTCCGTTGCGAGCTCGTCGTTGCCTGAAACGACGAGGAAAGAGGGGCGACGGCATTTGCTCCGCAAGGATTGACGTGGATGATCCGGCCAGACCTGGCGCGGGGACGGCGGTGCTGGCTAGCTTCGTCGCCGGAGACGGCGAGAGAAAGGAGGCGGCGTTGTTGGGGGGGAGGAAGGAGAGTGAAGGGGGGTTGATTTATTTAACAATGCTTCACTTGGTAATTCAGCTAGTTGAGTTATACATCTACCATAAGTCACCGTAGGAACCGGTGGTTGTGGGCTATTTGGTGGTTGTTTCTGCTGCATTACTAAGTTTCGCCTTTGAACACAACTGTTTGCAGCATGGAACAAGAATTAATCCACAGGATGTGCAAATTCTTGGTATCTTCTTGTAGTGCACATAAACTTCTGAAAGGATCTTTGCCTCTAACCTCCAACAAGACAGGATCAACCATTTTCTTGGTCACATCTAATCTGAGCCTAATTAACTGTACTACATGTCACTGTTGAATAGGAGCAGTAAATCAATAGCTCGAAACTAAGGGATCAATTTATTCAATGCAATATTACTAAGTCACCGACCAGAAGAAAATGCCCTATGTACTGTACACCGAAGCTACAGTATGGGTTGCCGCATTAAAGCTACAGGTGCCGGCACCGATCGGACAAGTAGCTTAATTAGCTAGCATCGAGTTTGCTGCAAATATATACGCGCGTAATGCAAAGGCTTACGCTGATATTTGTCGAGATCACGCGAAGTGCGTACACAAAACGCTGGACCATTTTACTGCATGCCCTAGTTAAGCGCCGTTAGTAGTACGTACTAGATCATATGACGTACGGCATAGTAGTTCTCCGATGCTGTGCTCCAGCTAGCTTCACCGCACACTTGAAAGCTCAAATTAAGAAGCGACCTAGCTACATCGATCGATCCCTCGAGACAATGATCCCTGTAACAACAAATGCTGGAGTAATAGTATATATATCCTCTCCAATCTATATTAATAAAAACGATTAGTGATATTTACGACATCTCCTTTATTTTGATGGCAAAAAACCTTACAATAATCCTAAAATAAGAGAAAAAAAGAAATTATCACATTAATCAAAAGAAAAAGAGAATAATCTCTATCACTTATTTTGGTGGGACTAGATTATAATGGTGCAGATTAATCATACATAGATATTACAGTTTTATAGTAAATATAAATGTATTCAAAAACTTTAAATTATAGGGAGTATAGTTATACATCAAATATAACTATATCATACTATTTAGTCACACAACTTTACAGGTAAATATGCCAGTTCCCTATAAATACTACCACATATATGTACAGCAGTTAGCATGCATGCACCGGTACACCACACACACTGAGCTCTGTAACACACAGCACACAACACAGAGAAGACAACTAAACCCCTGCCTCTTGATAGGAGCTTAGCTAGCCATGGCAACGCCACACAAAACCAGTACTGGCGCAGTTGCACTAGCCATCGTGTTGGCTCTAAACCTCATCTCCTTGCCCTCGGACGCCTGCGGCAGCAAGTGCTGCTCGTGTCCCAAGCCGTCACCCACGCCGTCGCCGAGGCCGCCGAGCCCCGCGACGCCGACCACGAGCAAGTGCCCGGTGAACACGCTGAAGCTGGGGGTGTGCACGAACGTGCTGGGCTGGCTGACTAACCTGCAGGAGCTCGGCTTAGGCTCGCAGAAGCCGTGCTGCGAGCTCATCGGCGGCCTCGCCGACCTGGACGCCGCCGTCTGCCTGTGCACGGCGCTGCGGGCCAACGTGCTGGGCATCGTCGACCTCAACCTGCCCGTGCAGCTCAGCCTCCTCGTCAACTACTGCGACAAGAAGCTCCCGGCTGGCTTCCAGTGCCCTAACAACTAATCAAGTCCGTAGAAGTGCACAACTGCATGCATGCATGGGAACTTCATTTGTTAGTACGTAGCTGAATGCAAGAGCCGTTAAATTAGTTAATTGTTTGTTAATCAGCAGAGCTTCAGTGTTTTGTGTCTTGTGTGGTCGTGTCTTTGATGGTACTGGTGCATCTCTGTACTGCTTGCGTGCTCTCTGTCGACGTTGTCGTGCGTTCTAGTTAAAGTTGGTTGTACACTTGCATGCCACAGTTGATTCTAAGGTTGTGTTGAATGTTGCTTAATTAATCTATCTGAGATTATGTCGTTCTAAGCCGCAAGCATGATTTGGGTTTATAGTTTAGAACGTCATGTGAAGGCCACTAATTAATTTGCATAGCATCCCACGATGGAGAGATCACAAAATGACGCATGGTTCTGGCAAGCTACAAAATTACTTCAGATTCAATTTTTACTGAAACTTCAGAGTTCTCAGCGCATTCATCTGATCCAGTTCAGATTTTAAAGTGGCCCAATGTAAAGTACTACATGGCAACGCACATTGACGATATGGTACGGCATTGTTGCTCATTTATCTTTTTTTCCCGATAATCAACGCATAATTGTCTCAGCTGCTACGTGAATACATGATGCAACAGCTTCAGCAAACGACACGACCTGAAAAGCGGAAATTATTTGTGCAGCCCGTGAACCCATTCTGGGCCTGTTCTTTTTAGCTGCGGCTTATGATTTTTAGCTGAAATTTTTAAATTTTGACTGTTTATAGCACAGATTACGAAGAGATCGATACTCACTTGCGATTTTGGCTGGTACAGATATTAGGCTTTTAATGTGTACTAGTTTAACTTGTAGACCCCATCTTGAGAAAATACTTCATTTAAAAGTTAGGTACTGAGCGGCTGCCAAAAGCCAGGCCCAGGGAGATGGACAGAGCAGAGCAGATTCATATGTGCCTAACATAAGTCACAAACAGACCCGACTTCGGGTTGGACTGAAGCAGAAACCATGCCATTTGGTTGACTAGCACCTCTCATCTCTGAAGTTCTAATCTTCTAGATAGCATAACCCCAAAATGAAAAAGGCAAAACCATAACAAGCACGCGCGATAGCATGCCCCCAGGTCGCACCTGTAGAACATTGGCTGGCAGATGAATGATGATGCAGACAAGGATCACATTGTTGCATACAGTTACAAGATATATATGAACATGGAAATTCTAACACCTTATAGTAGACAGTTAATCTTTAGCCTGTGCAATATATAGTTGCTCAAAGACACTGATTGCATTATTTTAGCGCAAAGCAATGCTTGGCAAGATTCAGCAAATCACATGACAGTTTTTTATAACATGACAATCACAACAAGAACAACCATAATAAACATCAAGATTTTTCCTGTTTCGCCGATGAAAGGAGGCACAAGAGCTCAGTTCATCACAACACTTGAACAGGTGAAATAGTCTTCTATGGTCTATCACCAAGTTCCACTTTCAAATTGTCATACGGGTAGACTTTTGGAGTCTGCAAGAAACAATATGACAAGTGTTGGTTAGCTTGTTCAGCAGAACATATTGAAAACAGGCATCCTTCTTTACCGATCCATCCGTTACAAAGTGATCAATGAAACAGACATGCCATTGTACTGAAGCACTTTGCAGCGCAGATTACAGAATATTATAACAACCAGAAAGTAAGAGAAGATAAAATAGTCCATTTTAACAGTTTTGCAACAACAACAAAAAAAAAAAAGGAATCTTCAATGCAGTTATCTTTCTCTTGTATATCATTGAATACAAAACAAATGTTCTGGTTTGGCCACAAAATATTTCAGTAACCGTTAGATTTGCACTCTATTGATTACCAACCCTTCCAATCGGTTGCAAGCGCTCCCGGCTTGACTTCCCCAACCCTCTAAAGTATTGCCACAAAGGAATAGAATATGTGGTGAGCCCATGAACACATGATTAATGTCTCAAAAAAATGTGATTAACAAATAACTAACCATCGGTAACTGCTCATCTAAACGACATATCCTTTCATGACTCCACATATCTATCTATTCTTCACACCCCTTTGAGTCTATATAAGAGATCGCATTAACCAAACATGATAGCACCGCAGAATGTTTACTAACTTTATTTATTTATTTATTTATTGTATCCAACTTGCCTTCCTCCTTTCTCTAAACTCGGCATAGGGTACGTACCAAATGCAAGCACGCCCCTTCTTTTACTTCTTTTTTTTCATTCTAGTCCAAGTAGAACAGGCATTTAATAACAAAGCAATTGCATCACCAATCCTCTCAATTGTTTCTTTGCTTCAAGATGCGGTCAGAGGTAGGGCTGAACTATTGTGGTACGGATTGGTTGGGTACAGATCCGAGAATCAAGGGTAGGGCATTTGCTCTTGATCGGCCAGCTATACCGTCATTAAGGCTCTGAGACCTATTGAAGAAGAGAGAGACTAGAGAACTTTGTTTATTTCTTTGCTTCTTGATAACGTTAAAATGTTGTCTCTTTTATAGGGATAGCTAAACTTGACCCTTAAGAAATTTATCTCTATATTATCAAAATTAATCTTAATAATAGGAAATTTATCTCTAATACATAAAAATAATCTAAAATAAAAACCTAAATAATAAGAAAACTACCTAAATAGATAACACCAATACATCACCCACGCCATATGGTTCTGTTCATGAGGTGTACTGTTCATGTGGCCCTACAGTACCTCACGTGGTACTGTTCACGTGTTGTGTGCTGCTAATCTTGGTCTGTAACATGAACAAAAACGATTTTTTATACCCGTTTGAACCATTGTTAGTGCATAATCTTGCATGCATGAATGCATGTAGCTGCGGTTGTCAGTGAGCACGTTTGACTTGTTCTCCGGTTAGGCAAAACCGTAAAACCCGGTTATGAACACCCCTACTCAGAAGGTTCTTGCTAGGTGATATATGAATTGTGTCATTGATGCCCATTATAACACTGAGCACTATAGTAGTTGAGTACAGGTGAAGAAAAAAATGATGCGGTCGGAAGGTCCTTGCTAGGTGATATATGAATTGTCTTGTTGATGCCCATTATAACACTGAGCACTATAGTAGTTGAGTACAGGTGACCCTGAAATTGCTTTATTCAGCAACTAAAGTTGAACAAACAATATGTTAAGGCTTTATTCAGTATGTTGTATCTTTAAATGGACTTGGGCATTGGATTCCAGTTAAAACTAATTCATCTCTGTTGCTTTCAATCGTGCATGTATGCATCAACAGGCATATTTCTCACAAATTAAGTTTCAACTCGGTGCTATTTTTCATATGAATAGGTTCAAATACTTGACAGAGGGTTATTTTATAGCCCATCAATATATTGTTTATCTCAACGTGACAATACTCTATGACTCTTCATATTAATCTAGCACGATGTTGAATAGTGATTTTTCAGTTCATGTGCAGCTTTCAGGCAATTAAATTAAATGGCTGGTAACTGAGTGTTGTAATTAATGGACAGAGAGAGGAGTCAAGACACCCTTGTTCATTCCTGACATACACATAAAAAAAAATACTTCCAGGAGGGGAAAAAAATACTTGCAGGAGACTCACCATTTTTGTTATTCAAGAATAAAAAATAAAATATGGATATTAATAACTCGATTCAAAATCAAGGCATTGGTCAATCTTAAAAAACATGGTGATCAGATTGGCCATTTTGTATTGTTACAAAACAAAAGGAAGTATTTGAATGCTAATATTGTTGCAAGGATATTTCAGCCAACTTAATAGATCTTTTGAATGTTTTATGGGTGTGTGCCCACACAGCCCCGCAGCAACATGCGGGTAGCAACACACGGGTGGAACACAGCAAAGGTAAGTCCAGTTAGCATCCATAGTTACTGTTGTCACTGATGACAGTTTAAAGAGCTAAGTAGTTCTAGGGGAATTTCATCTATGACAACAGCCATAACTTGGCAGATAGCTCTCTTTGTAGCCTGTAGAGGAGTATCAAACATTTGTTTCCTCACGTGGATAACACATAAATAAGATACTTAGTATAGATATCTAGATCTTCCGTGCTTTGAAGGCTATAATAGATTAGCCTACCACATCATGATAGTCCTGCAAAGCTGATACAAACACCTCCACTTCATAATCAGAATTGGATATGGACGTTGCTGACCAAGGAGACATAGGTCAGGGATTGAAGGGTTCAACACAGGCCATGCTCAGCCTACTACCATAATTCCTCGCATGGTTCAATTCAAACCAGTACCAGAAAACATATGGTGGTAAACTTCACAGTTGTCAGAATATATAGATCATTTGGACTCAAAAATCACCATTATTCATCCACTAATGGAGTTCAAGCCACCACATTTGGGGAAAGTACAAATAAGGTTATGTTGGATCACAGTTAGAACTCAGAACAAGCTCAACACAAATATCCAGGGCCTGACCTAGAGGTAACTTTAAGGGTATACCATAGACCTAAATGCCCTCTAAGATTGCATCAGAAAATGCTACCAGACAATATCCTCCCGTCCAAGAGCATTACAAGCTGGCAGTTGAAGTCATAAAACAATATCAACAAAGAATGCCATCAACCCATTATGGATACCTCTGAAATCAACAAGGTCCTCTACAATTGTTTATCACATGGATCGTATTTTGGTTTCGCTGATTATATCTTCTACAATTTCCCAATTACACGTTTTTCTTTCGCTGATACTGTAAACTGTCAACTAAGAGCAATATAAAATTGTGCAGTAGACAGCTAGAAAACAAACTGTAACCAATAACCCAGAAATGAAAATAGGTTTGCTGTTCATGAGACTACAGGATTCCTTCCATCCAGCCATCTAGGAGTCTAGGTACAAGTAACAAAAAAAAGAACTTGAAAATGTACTGTAGTTTTAGTTAATCCATTGACGTGGGTTGGAATGTGTCTTTTCCGTTTTTATTTGGGCTAATTCATGCAAAACTTACTTCGATTTCATATCAATCACAACTCTAGCCTAAAGTGTACAGGCACCCTCTCTGAGTGATTCAATGTTTTATATCTTCTTAAAGCAATATCATTTTTTTCCAACAGAAACTTGGGGGAATTATATCTTCTAACTTTAGAACACCCACAAAAGGCAAGTTTCGAGCATACCGGTACCCAAACAGAGCTACGCAACAAGGACTGATTTCTATAGCACATTCAACACTGGAAATCCACAATACAGTAGGGGGCAGAGCAGTAGAATTGGGCACTCACATAGGGCACCTTGGAGGCCTTGTCGTTCACAGCGGCGACCACACCGAGAGCAGCGAAGAAGCCCAGACCTCCGCACAGCCAAGCCAGCGCCTCGTACTGACCACCACACAAACACATGACCAAACCATATGAAATCAAACCAAATTCAGACGCCAATGATGCAATGTTATGGATGTCTGTGGCCTTATGTAGTGCAGTAGGAGGCATGGATCATCAGACCTTGCCGATGTGGGGCGCGAGGCGGTCGATGCAGGGCTCCGGGAAGGGCGTGCCGTTGTCCCAAACCAGCTCGTCGTTCACGGGGAGCTGCGACCCAAAATCCCAAATCCCAAATCGAATCAATTAGAGACGGAAATCACACGAGGAAGAGCTGAAGAGATGAGCTATAGCTTAGTTTGGAACTGGGAGGTGGGGTGCGGTCCTTACGGGCTGGTCGGGGACGATGTGCCTGCCGACGGGGAGGCCCATGCCGGCGCGGTTCCGGAGCGCGGAAGCCGCGGCGCGTGCGGCGGCGCCCTGGCCTCCCAGGACGCGAGACCCCACAGCGGTCAGCCTCCCTGCCATTTCCACCTCTCTCTCTCTCTCTCTCTCTCTCTCTCTCTCTCTCTCTCTCTGATCTGCGCCTGCGGTTGCGCAGCTCGCCGGCGGCGGCGTCTGAGACAGAAGCAAGCGTGGGCTTGGTTTGGGTGTCAGATTCTGGGCCGGGCGAAGACAACTATTAGTGGGACACATTGGGCTGCTTTTTTCGACTTAATGGGCTCAATTGAGAGATGCTTCCTGCGTTGGGCTTCAGTACTTTTACTTGCATAGCAGGAGAAGCTTTGGTAGTGGGTCTGTTTGCATATGGGCCGGATAATATCGAGGCTGGGCCCGATCTTTGTTACTAAAACGCATAGCAATCGAAACCCTTCCCTCTCTCTCTATCTCTTATCTCTCTCTCTATATATATAAGCAATCGAAACCCAAATCCTACCAGTACAGTCTTACAACTTTGGATTAAACAACTTGGGTTAATTAGCATTCTATACCCTGTTTAAATTGATGTTACTCTTACAACGCTTTCACTTCACAGTAGACGCAGCAGTGACTGGCACTTGGACGAGACAGTAATGAAGAGCTACAGTTTAGCAGCTCACGAAGCAGGAGAAAAGGAAGCATTTTTTTCCTTGGTTAATTCCAAGCGACACCGTCGCCTTTAGCCAAACGGCCTGTTTGTATGGGGAAAGACTGATTGGTTTTAGTTATAACGGCTGTATTTTAGCTGAAAATAAAATATAGTGGTTAAAAAAAGTGGCTTTTAGGAAGGGATAAACAAGTAAGAAAGTAAAGAAGAGATACGTGTACAAGATAGGAGTAAGAGAAGTGTGGTATGTGATACGCTCGTGATCTCTACCTTATCTCTGGAACGAGACAGGAGCGAAAGCAGTGGAGTAACCGTTTCAGGAATTGGGATGTTCATATTGGATTCTCTAAACAAAAGTTAGAAACAGAAGTCAATATGAACAGATCCTAAGTCGATAAAAATAGTAAAACGTCCATGTCCCGCCCCCAGAGTATCACCTCTATACTCTCTAAAAAAATCATCGTATCAAAATATAGGATGGCTTCTTTTCAGTTTATGACTTATGGTTTATAGTCTATAACTTTTTCTGAATAAACAAATGTGGTGGTTTATCTATTGCTTTTTTAAAGTAGCTTATCGGGACAAATTTTTTTAAGTGGCTTATCGACTTATCAACGTCTGATTTATTCACACGAGCATTCATGCTAGGTCCAAAAACTATTAGCCATAGCTATATATAAACTATCATCCGTAGTGAAAAAAAACCTTTTAAGCCACTCGACAAAATGATGGACTAGAGGGAGCAAAATTAGAGACCTTTTGGCCTAATGTATGTCCTGTAAGCTACTAGCTTCTTAACTACACGTATAGAGATGTCAAAACGAAAGGAGGGCCGTGGCCCAGGTTGGCCTGCATGAAGCTCCACTCCTGCTCAACTCAATCATTAGTACATGTATAATATCACTTCATTATAAATTCATATCGTCTGCCATTATACATCTCGCAGATTCAGATGTACCGCAGCATAACACGCCATTCTCCATTATATTGGCCATTGCCAAGGAGTGATATGCACAATAAAACTAAATGCCCATGGCAAATCTATCCAAAAATCCGTAAACACATACGGCTGCTTATTGTCCCACCGTCATCATGCAATTGTTTAGTAACTTCTAAGTGAGCTTAACTGAACTAACAATGGCAAGTTGCATTTGTTTACGCGCCGCCCTTGCGCTTGGCGCGACCCATCACCGGAGCGAAGATTAAACATAGTACCGACATCAGATGCAGATGTTTCCACAAGTATCCACATCGAAAATCATCAGCAAATTAGCCTGTCTCCTAGGGTTAGCTCAGATCCAATCAGTTTCATGCTGGTATGAGGTCGATCGTCCATAAACTATTCGCAGGCCGCGGCTGGCAACTGCACCGACAGGGCCGCGCACAATTAGTCGTGCAGTTAGCTAACTGCCCCCGGGAACAGGATTAATCAATCATTTTTTTTGTTGTTTTTGAGAGAGAGGTTGGATTAATCAATCAATCAATCTGTGAGATTGCGAAATAAATTATGCAGGGGCTCACATGGCATTCAATGTTTGATGTCTCCTCTCCTCTCCTAGCTAGAGAAAATAATAGGAGAAGCAGTTAATTTAGGCTTTGTTTTTCTATCATTAGTTGATGATTATGTTGATTAGATATTTTCGGGAACAATTTGTTAATATGGCCTTCTTAAGTTTTATAGCTTAAAAGCTACGGATCAAGTTGCGAAAGTCGCGGTGGTAAATCCATGTGAATGACCTGCCAATACGTAGTCAGTGAGAATCGAATTTTCATGCGAGTGGAGTACCCATTTGTTGACAGGCTATTTAGGCCCTGTTTAGATCCTTTGGACTAACAACTAGTTGCTAAATTTTAGTCTTTAAGGATCCAAACAGGAGGGCTAATGAGTGTGCTAAAGTTTAGCTAAAGCCTTAACTAGTTGTTAGCCAACTAGTTGGCCAAACCCAACTAATGAGGGCTAAAGTTTTGGGTTCTTAGGCACAAAGACGTGTTTACCCATACATATTGGCCTCTCACCTCACATTTAATGGCTGACGTACGAAACGAGGAGAGGTGGTATGGTCTTTTTGAAACTTTAGTCATATCCATTAGTACAGGATCCAAACAGGACCTTTAGTGGCTAAAGTTTAGCCAACTAAAGTTTAGTCCAAAACTTTAGACAACTAAACTTTAGACCATAGGATCCAAATAGGACCTTAGACCATTGGCACTGTAAGTACTTGCATTATCTAGCTATAGATATGCCGAACATGTCGTATCAACCGGTTGGTGAGTAACTTGTGGAATTTTTTAGCTGCGTAATTAGTCTCCATCTGGAATTTCTTTGACGTCTATGTGTATATAGATTGTCATGTATTGATGTATACCGCATACTATTTATCAGCACTGTGAACAACTCCTGAATAATCTGATCTGTATCTTCATCTTTTGTTACTTGAGGTTGATTACACGTACGAAAGAGATTTTTGTACATTAAGAATAACACGGCTTACAAGCCTCCATCACAGTCTAGCTATAGTTATGCAAGAGTTTGGGTCACTTGGTTTATCACTTTTATCATCAAAGAGATATTTGTATGTGACTTGACTTTGACATGGGCAGAGTGTAGACGAAGTACGCTTCAATCCTGGCTTAGAAGCTCCTCAAATCAAGACGTCCCATCCGAAGAAAAATGGACAGGAACCAGATGCCATCTAGACCGGCAAGTATAAGTTGGTGTTTCTTGTGGCTATGTGCATGCATCAATCTTGGAAATTAAAAAGGCAGAGATTGATCAATGAGAGAATACATATATTTCTAGCTGCCAATAACATGGCCACGTTAGTTAGCGTCAAAAATAGTTCTAATTGGACGAACACCGAATAGAATAAGAAGCTAAACATTAGTAGTGTATTTTTGTGACGAAAGAAGAACAGCTTTTGAGTCAACAACTAATTGCTAGCAGCAACCAAATCATAGGATGCTGATGCGCGAGCAGACGAGCGCATTCTCTGATGGCGATCTGCATGCAAGATCTTCTTGTCTCGAAACATTGCACCACGTTTCGATTTACAGACTATTAGTTTTGACTCTTCTTCTCGCATGGCTAACATTCCATCCTAGAGCTGTACAGGCACACTGTACTGATCACAAAGTGAAAGTAGTTCATGGTGCAATACTGCAATGCAATATGACCTTCCATACATCAACTGTATTCTTCAGTACTCAAACTAAACGAGTCTTGAAGATTACACTGCTTTGCGAGAATCAAAATACAGCTCTAATCATTTCACCTTTTGTCGATGAAAGCAATGATGCTTTTAGCATGCTCTCAAGCAAAGAAATCTAGGCAGAAGATTTGAAAACTGAAAGGTCGACGGCCGGCCGGGCGCAGCATTCCAGGATGGCAAACAGGCCGGCCGGCCGGCAAGATCCGGCCCGGCAGGTGATGCATGGAGACGGGAGAGTCTCTCTCTCTCTCTCTCATCTCACGTGGTGACTGGAGCTGGAGCGGACGAGCAGCATTGCAGCAGCAAGTTCAAGTGTTTAAGTGGTCGTCACTCGTCAGGGTCAAAAGATGAAATGAGGGAGCCTAGGTGTGAAATCCAAATAAGTGAAGGGGGAACATCGGGTGTCTGATAGACCGTCATCTATAAGAGTAAAAATAATATGAGGATTTATACAAGTTTAAGATCCGAAAGAATTATCTTACTCCTATCGATGAGTCAATGGAGGTTACCTCTAGGAAAGAAGCTAATTAAGGCTCATCAGTTTAAATATGTTTCTTTATTGCTCAGAAGTGCCCTTTTTACAAATGAAAGATATATATATAAGGCATTTATAGGTTTTTGGACCTGTACAAATAACGAGAATACCACTTAGTGAGATAACTAGTCTATAAGTACAAACGATAGATACTACAATTTTTTCTTTTTTTGGAAAAGGAAGACTTTATTAATCCCAAGTTCAGTACATCGAGTTGATACTACAATTTTTTTTCTATGTATAACTATATTTCTTAGGGTTTTGTTAAATATCATCCGGATGTTTTTTCTTCCTAACAATCATCTAGATTTAGACTGCTAGATTAGAGATTCAATGGCTATGAATTATTCCCCTCCCCCTTGAATTTTACCTTCTCTCTCTTGAAAAAAATCTCTCCATTTAAAAACAAGGGGCCTTTGATCTCTAATATAAAGGTCATAAATTTAGATGATAATTGAGAAAAAAACATCCAAATGATATTTAAACACTCCCTATTTCTTATGTCAGGTGTCTTTCGAATGAGCCCATTAGTAGATGGATAAAATTATTCATGCAACACAATGACGATGCATTTTTGGAGCAACTAGTTTCAGCTTTCCCGCTTTACGTAATCCTTTTGGATGTTAACTATCCATCCTTGGAACTTGGAGAACATACTCCTACGGAGTCTGAGCTGCAGCAAGTGCATATGCTGAAGAAAGAAAGGCAACAGTGAGGTGCAGAAATGATACACCGATATGATGCCACTTTGCCGATGCATTTTACAGCCGGAGTATGTTGCTTGATGTAGCAGAAGTTTGGTATGACCAAGGAACAAGGCATTGATGGCACTGAAAGAGCAACACTGACTGACAATAATTGCTGCCTTGCCAAACGGCTGTACTTGGTATCAGAATGGTAGCGTAGTACGGCTTTGTTTTTCCCGTTTGTTTTTTAACTTTTGATTTCTAGTGGAAATAAATGATACAGTTCATTCAAACGATTTTTCGAGTCTAAAATTATATACATTGTTCATATCGATATCTCTGTAGTCTGCTTTTATCTCAAAGAACACAGACAAAAGTCATTAGTCATAGACAAAAATCATCAACCGTAGCCCAAATAATCGATAAATAAGATAATTTTCCAGGAGGTCTTTTTTTCTGAAAGAGACCGATCTTTTTCCTGCAGTTGTTTTCGGGTATAAAGTGAAAACTTTCGTACCAAAGCAAAATGCATAGACAAAATGGTAGTAGTGTAGCTAGCAGCTACAGAAGTTTCTGGCACGAGATGGAAATTAGTGAAAGCTTTCGTACCAAATCCAATGCTCCTTTCAAAAAAGTGATGGATTTAGACTTTTAGAAGTAAATATCTATTTAGAATGTGTTGGTTTTTTAACATATTTTTTCTTTTGCATTATTTATAGAGATAAAATGTATTTTTTATTTTTATTTTTAATCAAATACTTGAGAAAAACTAATAGCTATTATAGTCTTATTTTAGTTAAAAGAAAAAACACACAGCACTTAACACGTCAGTATTGCATCGTCAGGAATTTTGCATAGCTTTTTCTATTCGCCACCAAAATGCGAGCTACGGTGCTTAAAGAATCCCACCCCTTAAGACAAGTTATGAACTACTAGTGCCACTACTGTGAGAGCTAGAGAGAGACAGCGCCACTACTGTGAGAGCTAGAGAGAGATAGTGATGTAAATTAAAGAGAGGAGACTGGGCAAACTTGACAAAATGGGTTTGTCCAACCGTGCCACCCCCTAAACAATACTGCTATGTTAGTTTGGACTAGACATAACATAGTACAAACAGTGAACATGTTGTATCAGTCATGTTCAATTAGGCATATCGTGCTTAGGTTATACCTTGGCACGGCGGGCCAGGCCTGCTCAGCACGTACAATATCATGCCAAGGCACAGCCTGGCCTAGCACGGCACAGCACACTATTTACCTCTCCAACCCTCCCAGGAGGCTACAACTGTTCAAAAGAATACAATTACTTTCATGTGGTAGTGCAGTAAAATTGCTTATAGATGGCAGTAAAATTACTTATGTTAAGGTTGTTGCACTAATCTGAGCATGGACAAGTGATTTGACAGAAAAATTACTTACGACTGATAGTAAAATTAGTTGTATCTGATAGTAAATTACTTACAATTGATAGTAAAGTTTATAGCTAATAGTAAACTTACTTGCAACTGACAATAAACTTAATGACTGCTAGTAGCTCCCTTAACCCTTGCCCAATTGCCCCTTACCCTTGGCCTTGTACCCCCTGGCCCCTGTCCCTGCCGCACTGCCACATGCAACAGCGGTGCCCTTAGGCCCATTTAGCATGGCACGACACGGTATAAATATAATTAATAAATTGTAATTTTTGAATCACTGTCGTTGTCGCATTGCTGTATGCGGCAATGCACTCTTCTGCGCACGCATTAGCATCCTATGATTTGGTTGTTGCTAGCAATTAGTTGTTGACTCAAAAAAATTGCTCTTCTTTCATCACAAAATTACACTACTAATGTTTGGCTTCATATTCTATTCAGTGTTCGTCCAATTATAGCTATTTTTGACACAAACTAACATGATCGTGTTATTTACAGCTGGAAATATATGTGTTCTCTCGTTGGTCAATATCTGCCTTTTAATTTCCAAGATTGATACATGCACATAGACACAAGAAAAACCAACTTATATTTGTGGAATAAGCATATAACACTCTAAAATTTGCTTAAAAGTTCGTCCAGCACCCTGAACTATAGAACTAGATATTTAACCACCAAACTTTGCAGTTTGGTTCAAATAACACTATGACCCAATTTTGCATGATGGTATTGCTTATATAGAATGAGTGCATGATTTTGCCACGTAAGATGGTATACCGGGTAAGTTAAGTCAATAGCATGTAGGGTCCACAAAGGGCTTCCCTTCCACCGAGCTCCCAGTCGCGCTTCTATGGCCATTGCCCTCTGTAGTCCCCTTCCCTGTTTTGATTTGGGAGAAAGGCCCTGTGAGTTCTACCTATCATTCATCTAAACTTGATCAGCATGTTATTCTATGTGGTAAAACAATTCACTCGTTGCGCCACGCGGGCAATACCACTATTCGAAACCGAGTTAGAGTGTTATCTGAACTAGATTGCAAAGTTTAGTGGGTTAAATATTTGGTTTCATAGTTTAGAGTGGTGGACGGATTTTCAAGCAAAGTTTAGGGCGTTATATGAACTTTTTCCTATAATTGCCGGTCTAAATGGCATCTGGTTCATGTCCATTTTTCTTTGGACAGGACATGTTAGGGGATTGTTCATATTGATTACGGCTGATGACTATTGGCTGAAAATGAATAGTGGTGGTTAAAAGAAGTGGCTTTTAGAAGGGGAGATGAGTGGTAGGAAAAGTGAGTGAGAGATACGTGCATGAGATAAGAGCAAGAGGAGTAGGGGTGCATGATGCACCCGTGACCCTTGTCTTATCCCTAGAGCAAGAGGAGTGGGGTGTGTGATGCGCCCATGACACCATGTCTTATTCATGAAGCGCGAGAATGAAGAAGCCGCTTCAAAAAGCAAAGTGTTTATATTAGCTTCTAACTTCTCTAAACAAAAGCCAATATGAACATATCCATAATTTGAGGAGCTTCTAAGTTAGGATTGAAGTGTACTACATCTACACTCTACCCATGTCCAAGCTAAGTGAAGCGTGCTGCCACTGGGCGCTGGGCCGACTACCCTTGTCGTTTCTTACTCATGACTCCACCCTTGCCTGCCGCCTCCTCTCTTCGGCTTTCCCTCTCGCTATCCTCCCTCCCCGCCAATTATTGCCTTCAACCTTCTCCTCTCACGCAGGCAACAATGGCAACATGGTGGCCCGGACAATGCTATATCAAATTATCATACTTAATGGACCATCGATGATCCGTTAGACTAAGGTGCTGCTCATTTGGGCTGAAAAGTGGCTAATGGTTGAAATTTACTGTAAATGTCTGAAATTGCACTGTAGTTGATAGTGGCTTATTTGATGTAATTAAAATTAAAAAACTAAAAATAGAAAAAGATTAACCTATTACGGACAATATAAATGAATACGAAAAAAAGAACCAATAAAAAATCTCAAAAAACCTAAAAAAGATGAAATTTAAAAATAAAAAAATAAGCCAAAAATCGAAAGAGGAAACCGAAACGAGCGGGCTAAAGCTTGTCCGGAAGATTGAGCGACGTCTCTCCATTTGACCAGGTGTGAGGCCGGGGGCTAGTTGCAGTAGGAGAAGAGGAAGGCGAAGGCAAGCAGCAAGTACTGAGCCGGAAGGCCACTTTATTGCCTTTTTCACGTTGCACGCTATCATTTCGAGATTGATAAAATACTGTGCCTCCCCCACACATACCTCCCCTCCACAGCCCTCACATACGCACAGGAGGAGAGGCAGGGACCACATCGACCGCAGCGTAGGGCTTCTCTCTCTACCTCCTAGGAATGCCCTTTGCTGGTAGCGCGCAAGAGGGGCACGCGGGGACACTGCTGCTGCAGCAACAAGAACAACAGTGCCTGACTCTGCCTGGGCTCGCCGCCGGCAAGGTCTGCGGCGCCGGCGGCTTCTGGGAGCCCACGTCGGTGCTCGACCGCCGTCACAGCCCCAGCTCGAGCCCGGCCACCTCGGCTTCCACGCTGTCGTCGCCGCTGGGCGCCGCCGCCGACGTGGCGGCCCTCGCCGGCGCTAACGCCAAGAACGTCTCCCCGCCGCCGGCGGCATGGCCGGGCGGCGGTGCCGGGGAGGAGGCCGCTGCCAGGGTTAAGGAGGAGTGGGTGCACCAGCTCACGCCGCTTGATATGGACCTCGGCGCCGGCGAGGGGTGGGACGCCGCCGGCGCCGTGCTGTCCGACGCTGCGGCGCCGTCGGGGCTCGCCCCTGACAACACGTTCCTCCGGTGGATCATTGGCGGGGAGGACGCGTCCGCTGCGATGGCCGGAGTTATGGACCCGCCGGTTCTGGAGCTCGACCACACCACGTCCATGTTGTCGCCACCCGCCGCGGCGTTCGGGCCCAACCTGTTGTTCGCGCCGGCCATGGGGGACACAAAGGCGGCGCCTTTCGGCCACGCGCCCAACTTCCTGCTCCACCATCACCAGCACCACCCCCAGCCACACGCGGCCTTCTTCGGCGCGCCCCCGTCCTTCGAAACGGCGGCGCCGCAGCCGAAGCGGCACCATCCAATGGCCGGCGCGCCGGCGCCAAAGCTGCCTCCTCTCCCGGGCCCCCACGCTCCGGCGATCGGGTTCGTGTCCACCCTGAAGCCTAAGGCGGAGGCAGCGAACGACGAGGCGGCCGTTGCGGTGGACCAGCTCGACGAGGCGGCAAAGCTTGCCGAGGCCGGCGACGCCTTCGGCGCCCGCGAGATATTGGCGCGGCTCAATTACCGGCTCCCCGTCGCCCCCACGGCCGGGACGCCACTACTCCGCTCTGCCTTCTACTGCAAGGAGGCTTTGCGCCTTACGCTCTCCCCAACCGGCGAGGCCCCCGCGCCGTCCGCCTCCACGCCATACGACGTGGTCCTCAAGCTCGGCGCGTACAAGGCCTTCTCCGAGGTCTCCCCGGTGCTTCAGTTCGCGCACCTCACCTGCGTCCAGGCGGTGCTCGACGAGCTCGACGGCGCCGGCTGCATCCACGTGCTCGACTTCGACATCGGAATGGGCGAGCAGTGGGCGTCGCTGCTGCAAGAACTCGCGCAGCGCCGCCCCGCCACGGCGCTCAAGGTCACTGCATTGGTGTCGCCGGCGTCGCACCACCCGCTCGAGCTGCATCTCATCGACGATAACCTCTCCAGCTTCGCCGCCGAGCTCGGCGTCCCCTTCCAGTTCGCCGTCTTCAACATCGACACCCTTGACCCCGCAGAGCTCCTGGCCGTTGCCGGCGGCGACGCCGTGGCCGTCCACCTCCCCGTCGGTTCAGCCCACGTGGCCGCAATGCCCGCCATCCTCCACCTCGTGAAGCGTCTCGGCGCCAAGGTCGTCGTCTCCGTCGACCGCGGCTGCGACCGCACCGAGCTGCCGTTCGCCGCGCACCTGTTCCAGGCATTCCAGTCCTGCGCGTTCCTGCTCGAATCCTTGGACGCCGTGGGCACGGACGCTGACACGGCCGGGAAGATCGAGCGGTTCCTGGTCCAGCCAGCCATCGAGCAATGCGTGCTCGGGCGCCACCGCGCGGCCATGAACAAGGCGCTGCCGTGGCGGACCGTGTTCGCGTCGGCCGGATTCGTGCCGGTGCAGGCCAGCATCTTCGCCGAGTCGCAGGCCGAGTCGCTTCTGAAGAAGGTGCCCTCGAGGGGGTTCCGAGTCGAGAAGCGCCCCCCCGGATCGCTCTGCCTCTACTGGCAGCGCGGCGAGCTCGTATCCGTGTCGGCGTGGCGGTGCTGAGCCGAGCTCGCCGACGCCGGCCGGCGAACAACCGTACGTGAAGCGAAGCCGAGTTAACGTGCCGGGTTTAGTTAGGACTAATGATCCTGCTACAAGTATTTTTACCCTTGTTGTTGTAATGATCTGATCTGATCTGATCACCTGCTTAGTGTCCTAAATTGGAGTACGCTGTGTCACCTTGCAGCTGGTTGCTCTGCTCAACTGTCGCGTCATGTCAGTTGAAAGTAACTAGATTGTGTTTGGCAGGCTGCAAGGTGTGGTTCAGTAACCAGTGCATTCTACCACCTGCGTTACTACTCTGTTGCTGTGAAATCAATGGCTATGGCGTTTGAAATGCTGTTCCATTACATCTCCGATTGATCGTGTTCTAACCTGAGGATTCTTCTCTCTGCCTTATCGATGTCAAATGCTGCAAGTTTTTAGGCCAACTTCGCCGTACCTAACCTTCAGCCGTATGGCACGTTTCTGAGGTAAGTGTCGTTTGTTACCACAACCGTCTCCATGATGATGTACATGTCGCAACTTATTTTCCAGCCACTAAAAGTATGACCTGTATATTTTCTTTGCCCCTGCTCATTAGAGCATAATGTTTCTGGCTTTTAACCATTTACTTTTATTTTTTTCCTGGCGATATAGTTTTTCTTTTGTTTTTTTAGCTTTTCTTTATTCCCTTATTGCTTCTCATTATTTGTGATGATATAACTTTTTTATTTTTAAATTTAATTACTCTGAAAAAGTTACCGACAGTTATAATGCATTTTCAACAGCTACAATACAAAATAAATGAGCACCACATTTATCTAGTTTCACCTATGGCGAAGTTGGCATAAACCAAGTGGACCTTAGGGCACTCCCAACCTGAAACTAGAGGTAGTTTCTATAACATTAAATACTATGCCACCTAAGCAATTTTGTTGATGTGGCAACTGAGTTAAGGAAGAGAGAGAGGAGAAACGGTAGACATCGTTTCTCATATCAGAAACGAAGTGCGCTCGTGTTCCAAGGCTGAAGGAAACGATCTTTTCGCGTTGGACCGCCCCCGTCGCTTCTCCTCTCTCCCACCTCCTCCCGGATCCCCGCGCGGACTCCTTCCTCCTCTCGCGGCGCTGCTCGCGCGCGCGCCGCTCGATTCCCTTCGCGCGCGCCCGCCGATCCTTCGCGCGCCCGGCTCGATCCCCTTCCGCGCCCCGCTCGATCCTTCGCGCGCGCCCGCTCTATTCCTTCCGCGCGCGCCGCCACTCCCCGCTCGAAAAACCAATCATCGTTGTTCATGGTTTGTTGCTACAAGCCCGAAAAACCAAAGTTAAGTTATTGCATCTTTCGAGTGGAGTTGTCTTCAAGCTCGATGTTTTGTCAGACACAAAGATTTCATTGTAGCTGTTGCTTTTATTGGGAAAACGATGGATTAACAAGTCTGAACTCTTTACGATAAACTTTGTGTTCATTTGTGTTGTTCAATGAGATACTTAGGTAGATATTCTTGTTTTTTCTTGACAGGCATCTCTTATAGAAATTTTTTGCCATCTGATTGATACTCCTGGAGTTTTAATGCTGTTGATCTAGTATTTTTGCCGTTGGAGTGCGATACGTGAGAAACTTGAAAAATTCATTGAACCATCCAACCCCACACAGTCATTGTACCATCCACAGCTGATCCATCTCTTTTTTATGGTGTATTTAAGTTGTCCTCTATATAGAAACTGCTATAGAAATCATGGGTTGGGAGGGATAGTTTCTAAGGATCATTAATTGTGCTCTCTCCCTCTTGGAAACTGTCCATGGAAACCATGGGTTGGGAGTGTTACATAGCTTACCATTATATGGGTGGGTTCTTTTCAGCTACAGCTGATGACTTATGAATGTCTTTTGGTTTTAGCACGAGCGTTTATTCGAATGAACCGAATGTCGATAAACTATTTCAAAAAAAATGACGAAGAAATTATCTCATTTATTTATTTGAAAAAAAGGTATAGCTAAAAAGAAGAGGGCTATGTTGCATCATTTACTGTTGAAAGTGCATGTCTATATGTCAGTTCCGGTCTCGATGATAGGATAGAGATACTTGGACATGTACATATTCGTGCTTTCTTCTTCAAGGACGCGCAGGCGCACACCTGGAAAGGCGGGATTACACGAGAATTGCGTGTGCTTAGGAGCGGTGGCACGGTGGCAGCCTCCCGATATTGGACGTCGGAGAACATCTCCAACTTAGCAATCGGCGAAATAATACAAACAACGATTGGGAATAAAGCGGCCATGGGCGCCGGAAGCAAGCATAAAGGCGGCAGATCATTTTGTTCCTCAGTGGGATTCTGATTTGCACTCGGTTTATCAGCAAAGCAATGCTAGTTAGACTTAGCCAAGCTTAAGGGCTAAGAATTAGGATAGTTTCTTGGCTGTTTAAGATAGCTCTCTGCAATGCTCTCTCCTTCAACATGTTCTGGTATCTATCTATCTGTGACTGCGTGTACTAGCTAGTAGTATACCATCAGATTTGCTCTTCAATGTTCAGAGATAAATATATGCATTTAGCTTGCGTTGTCTGTACAGAAGGTGTGGTTGGTTGCATTTATCTGCCTGGTAAAGAGCAGAAATCAGCTGTGTAGGCACTGTTCTAGCTCATAGTCTGGGCACCTTCCTCCAATGCAAATGCACAAACCTACTTAAGAATTTAGGAATTAGTCCATGTATTAATCAATGCTATTGAAGTACACTACCATCCAGTTACTGTAGTTGCTTTTTGCTCCTGCCTTGCACAATTATTCTGTTTGCATTGGACCACAGGATGTGTCATGCTCAAAAAATGGACACATGACAGCTTAACTAAGCTCTATCTGCTATTCTGCTCCTTGCAAAAGGGGAAAAATCCTGTTAGAATATGTATAAAAAGATAAGCCAGAAGGCCACTGCTGCTCCTTGACGAACATATGGTGATGGGTGCCAATACATCATTTACTTATCATGATGGAATTCCCTGCTGCAACATGAACCGAATCCTTCTTGTTCTCCATCCTGTGCTGGAGATGCGAAGACGGCAATTCATAGTGTAAAGCGCCCATGCTTTTACCAAATGGCGGCAAGCATCTCTTGCCATCAGCGCTGGTACTAGTTGGGGTACCGAATTCGTCCACGTTGTGCCTATGTTAACGATGAGGAATAAAAGTATGAAACATCCCCTCCTAATAGTCTGCAGAAACCTTCTTCAGTAAGCAATGCCATTACTGATCTCACCATTTGCAGAGTCAATGTTGCTAAACTATGTAGGCTCAAGCAGATGCGCCCTATTTGGAACGCAAGAATTTCACACAAAACTTAAGAAAACTTCCACATTCCAGACCGTAGAATACGCACTCAAGCCAACTATATCGGTTAAGATTCAGAGTTCAACAAAGCTCTTTAGAAAACAACACAAGTCCACCAGAATTAGCATAACAAATTCGTACCAAGCCCAGAATAGCCTAACTGCAATCAGCTAAATACCATTTCTACTTGCCACTGGCCGAAAATATATCGTTCCTGTAGGAGCTACGGTGTTTCCTTGCAAAATTCCTACCTTCAACACAAAGTCCTTGGACATTCAGAACTGCCACATAGGGCACCATACATTGTAATGCAGGCAGAAGATCTAGCAAAGCCTTGCAGGATTGAACCAAGAGAGCATGGAACCGGAACATCTGGGCCATGGAGAAGTTTAGCTTGCATGTTGAATCCCTGCACTGTCCGTCGTCGCAGTCGCTGCTCAGCAGCTCAGGCCTGTTGTGCCTGCTCTGCTCTGCACCCTTTTCATGCGGTGAACCTGTCGACCACACAGCTCTGGGCCCAGGGCCCCACCACGCTGCCGGCATCGGTCAGTGAGGACTCAGCCGATCCCCGATCCGATGACCCAATCCGTGTCGGGTGGTGAGGCGCCACCAACTGGCATGTGGGTCCCCTTCCCCAGCCCCTCCTCCGTTCCATGCTTCCATCTCGCCCCAGCAAATGGACGCCATGATCTCACCAGATCCTGTACTTTGTAAGGTATACGGGGTGGATTTCTTTCCACTGCGGCTGATATTTTATTACTGTGATTGATAGCTTTTGACTCTAATACAAACTGTTATATGAACGAATCGAATATCGATAAACTGATAAGCAGTTTTGAAAAGATTGTCCCGATAATCCGTTTCAAAAAAGCAATAAAGAAGTGTTTGTTTGTTCAGGGAAACCTATAAATCACCAATCATAAACTAAAAAGAACTAAGCTTACTCATGTGCTCCATATATTTGGCGCTTGCCATTTAACATCCAAATAAATCTACCCACTGTTCTTTTAGTCTGCGCCTGATGATTTTGTGCTGTGATTGATGATATTTGTTTGCGCTTTTCGAAATGGCGATGGACGGTGAAGATGCTAATATGAATAATGTATATAATTTTAAGCTCGAAAAATCGTTTAGAGAAACGACTTTGAAAAACTATTTAAAAAAATCACTTCATTTGTTCGACTCTAAAGCCACGAAAAACGGATGAAAGTTCAAGGTTCAAGGTTCAAAGCGGATGTGAAGTTAGGTTTTGGGAGGACCGTTGGTTGGGTGATATGCCTCTCAGTAAGGCATACCCCAATTTATATAGAATTGCTAGAAGGAAGAACGAGACTGTTGCTAATGTATTACGGTCTGTTCCGCTTAATATGTCGTTTAGGAGAGGCCTGGTTAATGGTAACTTATCTTCGTGGTATGATTTAGTGGCTAGGGTGGTCTCAGTTAACCTCACCGATCGAAAGGATGTGTTTCGTTGGGGTCTTAACAAAAAGGGTGTGTTCTCGGTCCAGTCTATGTACAGGGCTTTGATCCAACGTGATATTATTCTGGAAAATAACCATCTTTGGAAATTAAAAGTTCCGTTGAAAATTAAGGTTTTCCTTTGGTATCTAAAGAAAGGTGTCACTCTTACCAAAGATAACTTGGCAAAAAGGAAGTGGAAAGGAAGTCTCAAATGTTGCTTTTGTAGCTCCATGGAGACTATTCAACATTTGTTTTTTGATTGTCATTTTACGAGATTTGTTTGGAATACAGTGCTTTTCACATTTGGCATTCAACCACCCACTAGTATTTCTAATAGGTTTGGTTCTTGGCTAAATGGCGTTAGTCGCCAGCTTAGAATTCAAATTTTGTTAGGGGCGGCTGCACTATGTTGAGCATTATGGTTGAATAGAAATGACGTGGTGTTTAATAAGACTAAGTCTTCCACATATTTACAGGTAATTTTCAGGACAACCTATTGGATTCGTCAGTGGTCCCTGCTTCATAAGGAGGAGGTGCGACCTGTGTTCAAGCGTGGATGCAGGGATTTGGAGGTGACAGTTATGGCGGTCTTCAAGCAGTTTGGTTGGAGCTTTAGGAACAAGATTGAAGCCTAGTCCCTTCTTTTTCTCTTGCTAGCTATGTCTGTCCTTGTGGCTGGTGGTCTCGGTGTTGTTTTGTTTTACTCTTGGATCTGTTTTGCTTGCCTTGTGGTTTGGTCTGTTTGAACTCTCAGCTGTGTATCATCCCCGGATGGTAGAGACTGGAACGTTGTTCCATTATCTTAAAAAAAAGCCACGAAAAACAAAAAGAACACGAGCTGATCCATGTCATTGATGAACTATGCCTAAACAGCTCTTCTACTCCTAGTCACAGTCAGTAAGTAGCCTCAGACTAAACGCGCTCCAAAACTCTGAAGGTACGGCCACACCGAACGAGCTCCCATGTGAAGTGCGCTCATGTGTCGAATTGTTGCCGAATAACAACTAAACAAGAATGCATGTGGCTTGCATCACCCACTCATGGCATGGTTGCTTCTTGCCCTCGCCATTTTTGTCCTGTGTGATATGCTCCTCACCTAGTTACCTTCCCTCCAGTTGCTCAAACCATCTTCGCACCAGGCCAATCAAACCTCACATGCACGCGTTGTAGTAGAAGGCTAGAAGCCGATGCTTCCATCCGGTAACGGAGATACGATTCACATAGACGAGCAGCCAGTTTTAGCCGGGCCATTTGTCATTTCCATTCTTGCATGCCAACCAAACAAGTGAAGGGCCTAAGGCCTAGGGTGCAAACAGAACGAATATTTTCCGTCCAATCAATCAATTGAAGATTTGTGGAGCGAATACAGAAGAGATAAATAGATATATGGTACTATTCGTATTTGACTCTGAACCTAAGACAAAATATAGAATATGATACGGGAAAAGTGATATCCGTATGTCAAATGATATGAAGAAATCTATTGTGATTTCACTTAGGAACAAGATAGCATATATGTGAATTGTCACGAGGCCTGGTTCGGTCCATGCAGAGGTGTGGGAGGTGCTGACACCTCCAGCACATCAAACCATTCAATGAGTAGGGGTATAATTGTACTTGTCACAGTGGTTATAGTTCAGTCCAACCTACGGCCTTTTCAATGAGTTGCGTATGAGATGCATGTACCGTTGTTCTTTACTGCTTTAGCATTATATCTCAAGATGCTTGTACCGTTCGTCAGATCCATTGGCCAATAAGAATGAAGGCAGGCTCCACTTTGGCACGAAAACGTTATTCCATCCGATATACCGCAACATGGACGGCGATGGAGAAGCTTTACGAGTCCGGCATAGCTCGCGCCATCGGTGTCGCAATTTTTCAAGCAAAATCGGAGGACTCGCCGCCATCGCACGCGTACCACCGGCCGTCGACCGGTGGAATGCCATCCGTGTGGCGCAGACCAAGTTCCGCAAGCTCTTGACTTCATGGTGGTTGCGCGAAAAGATCCAGATCGCCTTCGCCTCGTCGGCCGTTCCATCCGGATAACAATGGCGGCGGTAATCTGCGCGAGGTGTTCGCTGCAGCACAAGTTCTCGGGCAAAATTACTTATTTACCCATTTCGCTAGCACCACCCTTGCACACCACTCACAAACACCAGAGGTGTCAAGGCCATGACAACCGTTGGATGGGCTATATTGAACGGCAGAGAATAACTGAATGTACCAAACCATTTCTCAATTGTCACACCTAAACATGCGAAAAATGTCAACAATTAGTCTCTCCGTGTTCGCTCTGATTGCACCATACTGTCCAATATCCTATGTAAAAAAATGGATAATTTCTGTCCGATCGACTGTCCGAGGGCTTATGAAATGAATACGAAATGAAGAAATAGGTATCCGATATCATCATTGTTTGACTTTGACTCTTAAAAAACAGAATAAAATATAAAATAAACGATGTCCGTATGTAACCGTTTCTATTGCAGCCAACGCGCTCGCCAACAACTTGCCTCGCTCAAATGGCGACGCGCGCAGACGCTTGTGGCCGCGGAGGAACAGCACACGTGCGAACGTACGCGCGAGCACGGCAGCTCGTGACGGGCGCGCTGAACTGAACTGGAACTGGACTAGTGATGTATCAGGACAGGCACATCAAGAACAGCAGCAACAATGGATGGACGCATCCATCGCTTTTACCTGGGACTAGCTCCAGAATGGCTAGCTGCTGCATGCACAAAGCACTTCGAGATGGACTCACCGGAGAGTCACATTGCGCTGCAACAGTAGGTCAGGTTAACATCGAGGTGGCCGGAACCGGCCGGGCCCCCACCGTAGCAAGGCAACCCCACCGTGTCGCCGACGGGTGGGCCGGCGACGTCGACGGCCGGTGCTACGCAAGTGCCCGTGACACACGGGACGGAGAGGCCGGCAGTGTGCATCCAACAAAACCATCTGTCCCGGCCATGCCTCCCAATCCAAGCCAAACTGCCATTCTGTGCTGTGACTGCCCACAACACACCAGGGACCGCGTGCTAGCTTGTTACCTCTCACCAGCCAGGCTTGTTCTTCACTGCTTCTTCTGGCTCGCCACTGTATTCTCGTCAGTGACACGAGTATATATGGCAAGTAGCCTGCATAGTAGTTACAGAGGTGTATGCAGTTACGTTCAGAAAATGGTACCACGGCTCAAACTTCAAAGTAAGTGAGGCCAAGATCCAGTTTCAGAAACGGCGCTTCTTTCCCCGAGATGCATCTGTGCCATAGATGTCATGTACCATTTGGATTTTGGACGAGGTATTTTGTGAACCATCCCTCAGCCATCCAAATCGCTACCAATGCAAACTAGGCTACAGATGTTATTTATGCCGGTATCGATGACTTGCAAAGTGCCAAAGACAAGCGTGCGATTTAGTCGCAGCTTGGTTTCGCACCTACGACCGTTAAAGTACCAAGAATCGATCGCAAAAGAGGGTGGAATAGGTTTTAATAAGTCCTAAAGTTCAAAACTAAGGAGTAAATTAGAAGGCACAAGACACAAAGGCCTCCGAGGCGGATATAGGCCTCTAACTAAGTAGGCTAAAGGTCGAAGTCTAGATTATTTTGTTTTCATAGTGCAAATTCTCTCTAATCTCCATGAGCTAACTTGGAGTCGTCGGCACAATACTGATCGAATGATTAGAAAAAGAGAGATTGTCGATTGCATCATGGAAAAGAAAAAAAGCCTCTCGTGGAGTAGCCCCGCATGGCGCTTCCCGCACGCGGCCGCACATGCGCCACCGGGCCACCGCGCCTCGCCTCCCGCACACGGTCAAGTCACCGTGCGATGCCCACATACGGCATAGCTGTCGAATCAAAGCCGTGCATCCGTTGGCCCCTGTATAGGTTGCCACCGCGATGTGCGCTGATGCCGGCCGGCTTGGAGCTGTACCACCGATTTGGATGCCGCCCGGCCTACAGTTGCACGTGCCCGCACCGCCCACATGTGGTCTCGCCTCCGGCCACCTGCACGTGGCTGTGTCGCCATCGCGCGCTGCTGGCCCCACACGGCTGTGCCAGAGTAAGACCAGCAAACCAAAGAGGGACAACAAGCCCTATGGTCAGCAAAACCAAACCTACTACAAGTGTGAAAAGGGGGGCACTGGTTGCGGATTTGTAAAGAGCTGCAACACGCCATCAATACCTCCCAGGCCAAGAAGAAGAAGGGTGGCAAAGGACAGCATGAAATCCACATTGCTTTGGTTGAAGGGGAGAGTTCTGAGCAACTGCCTGCGCCGATGGAAGTTGACTCCACTCCTACAGTAGCACCCCACTTGACATTGCAGTTGCCGCCGCCACGATTTCCAAGGACAAGCACCTTACCCCTAGAAAGATAGCAGCCGAAGTCTCTGCCTTCTTAGCAGTTTCAGTCTAATGCATAAAATGCATTTAGACTTTAATTGTCATTTATTTCATGTGTAGAAGGAATGAGTTAAACTTTGCATTGATGGTACTCAAACAATTTATTTTCTCATGATGGTTGGATGATATTGAATAATTCATTCATTTATTCAGTTAATAATGGCATGATATATTCTGATATTTGAAGTATTTTATTTATGTGTTGCTTGTCTTCTACTATATATTAATAAAATACTTTATATTAGAACACGTGTGGCGCCCTATGGAGGAAGTGTGCTTAGCTAACAGCGGCACAACAAATACCATCTTGAGAGAGACAAAATTCTTTCAGTCAATTAGTAAGAATGCTGGCAGTCTTACAGCAATCGCCGGTAGCGATGCTTGTATAATAGGCTTAGGGAGAGCCACAATTATACTCCCAATGGGCACAACTTTGTCAGGCCCGCATACAGGTAGGTCACAAACAAGCTATGTATTTCTATGTGGTGGAACTGCAATTTCATAGAAATAGTCTAAGCAAAGTCTTGTATCGACTTCAATAAACCACTCAGAAATAATAGCATTGTATGAAGCCGCAAGAGAATGTGCTTGGCTTCGATGAATGTTTCATCACATTCAGCAGTCATGTGAATTGAACATCATATAAGCTCCCACAATTATCTATGAAAATAATGCAGCTTGTATTGTACAAGTGCAAACGGGTTATGCGAAGAGTCATCTCACAAAGCATATCAACCCCTAAGTTTTTCTATGCTCATGAATTGCAAAAGATGGATAAAATTAAGGTACTACATACTAAATTATGTGAAAAATATTATATATTTGTTAACTAAATTACTTCCAGCATCTAACTTTGAAAAGTGTATCAGGGGGAGATTCTTCACGAGCTCACTATTAAAATTTGATCATGAAGATCGAGTACCCAAAAAATAAATCCTGTAGATAAAATAAAATTGGGTGGATTGTACTCTTTTTCCCTTGACGAGTTTTCCGGAAACTTCTCGGTCAAGGTTTTTAATGAGATAATTCGTGCAACACAACATAACATATATCATGTACTCTTTCTCTAAATTTTTTTCTACTGGATTTTTATGGAGTTTTGATAAGGCATGAACGTGTTGGATGAGTATCTAAGAAGAAGTGTTGAGAAACCTAGACCTAGACCTGCTGGCCTGTCGTATGGTCGGCACCTCTCCACCTAGTCTATAAATAGAGTCTCAATGATTAGATCTTGTATATTTGAAAAGAAAAAGCGATAAAGAAGAAGGAATCATTCATCTCTCTGTATTCAATTTTTTATTATTTTTATATTATCTATATTTGATTTATTTTAATTGTACAGGAGAAATCGTTTGGATTGGACTCGTCAGCTCCCACTTGCTAACCCTAGTTCGCATCGCCCGACCCCAGCCGTCCAACGCCTCCGGTCTCCCTCCACGGCTCCATGCCTCCGCTCCTCCAGCGCCGCCTCCCTCTAGGCTCCAACGCTAGCATCGCCGCCTTCCTCCAGCGCCGGCTCTCGGCCTCTCTCCAACGCCGGCCCCCAGCCTCCGTTGCCACTGGCGTCGCCTCCCTCTCGTGCCGCCAGCACTGGCCAGGACCACAAGCACGCAAGTGCACCGTTCCCTCCAACTCCCCCAACGCAGCTCGGTTTATTTGGCCTTCTGCTTTGCCCGCCCGTCCCTAGCGGGCGGAGCCGGTGTCTGGCTCTGGCTACGGTTGGCGTTTCATGGGGGTAGCTTGAGTATCGGGCCCTATTCGTTTGCATGCTGTAGCTGGGTGGTGCCTAATTTGGATGGGTGGCTGGTCGGATTCGTCGAACAGCTTGTAGGCGTATCAAATCATGGATATTAGAAGCGTGTTGTTGTGAGGAATGGGTGAATAGAATTATAGAATAATTTTTCATTTTGAAGGATTCGTGAATAGAACTAGGGAATTGTTGAGGAGGATGGATCGAAACGTATGGAAGGGCTTCTTTTTTGTTTGATAAATTCACGCTGTTCATCGGGTGGCTTTGACAATCCTGTCTCTGCCTTTCTATGATTGGGCTTGATCACCTAGGAATTGGGTTGCGTTATGATCGAGGAGATAGTGACATGCTACACTGGCTTGTTCTTTTTTTCCTGAAAGCGAGAGATAGTGCCATAGTAGAAGGAAAAAAACCGTGTGTGGCAGTGGCTTTTTAGTATGAGGGGAAAAATGCGGTCTTCATCTAGTTTTTTTTTTGGTCGCTATGCCTTGCGATTACTGAACACTGAAATAATTGGACAGTGATGAATTCTAGGCTATTTCTTTTGCTGAATAAGATACAAAAAGCGTCACCTGTTCTATGAGAGCATGTGTCAAATGCAAATCTTCACGTTGAACGTCTGTTTCTATGCTACTACTGATATTGTCCCCCTCCTTGCAGCTAAGGTAGTGAAAAACCAACACCTTCTGCTATGTACTCTTCTCATCTGCAATGTTGCAGCCATGGAGGTCCTGTTCTTGATTTCAAGTGATTTGTAGATAGTTTGAGTTTAAGATTCTGCTGATAAATTAAGTTGTTAGTTTGAGTTTAAGATTCTGCTGATAAATTAAGTTGTAATGATATGCTTCTGTATATATATCAGGCTTTACCCATATTCCTCGATAGCTTGGTGACTGCTTGGGGTGCTATTTTGATCTCAGTGACATTGATTCTGCTGTTTGGTGAGGTGAGTTATACAAATTTCACTTATGTTAAAGTATTGAGCTAAAATTTCATATCAATGACATATTTGTGGCTTACTTTTGTTATACCGTGGTGTTACTATAACTTGGCGTTAGTTCTAGAATATTAGTCTATTAGAATTTAGCTCGATGCGTGATGAAATTCTAGATCCGTCACTGCAGATAGGTTCAGATTTCATTTCAAAAGCCGAATAGGAAATGCAAGCAGTAGTGACCAGTGAGTAGTAGTAGCACATTGTGGGCTCCAAGTACCCTCCCTTGGAAAGAGCTAAAGATACGCAACTTTGAAGAGCCAAAAGGAAAAGAAAAGGATGAAGCAAAGAGACGGATGTGTCATGGTGAAGCTGCCTTGAAGAGTGGGATTCGTTGCCAACTACAAGGTTGATGCATGGGGTCACACCATGCATCGGCCAGCCTTTGTATCCTCTTTTCTCTAAAATAGTGTTTCTGATGAGGAATAGATAATATAGGGCTGTTAAACCCTCGCTGCAGCGAGTAATAGCCTAGCATTATCCGTACGTGCAACGCCTATGAGTTGAGCCAAAAAAAAAAAGGAAAAGCAGTAAAGGAGGTAACCATGAAAGAACGGTAGTTTTTCATCTGCTTTTGATCTAAAAGAAGGAAAGAATGAACAGAATATTGCATGTATCTACGTATATTTCCTCCAGCAATCTCCGGCGTTCTCCATGACAGCCTAACAGCCAAGGTACCTACTGTAAGAAGTAATTTCAGAACTGTTGAACATGAGAATTGTTATTACCTCTCCACTAACAGGAAGTCAAAAGGTGAACAGAGAAAAATTGGAAAACAGGAAAATGAAATCTATAATTAACATTCGGAGTTCATTTTTATGAAGTACTAAAAGATCGGAAATTAACAGGAAAATGGTACATATTTGCAATTCCCAAGAAGTTACTTATAGGTGGGCTTATAGAAGGGGTGAAGGATAAGCTGGTTCATTTGTGAGAAAGTACAAGTTCAGTTTCATAGAACTTAAGCTAAGAATATCATAACATGGACATAAAAGGATATAACATTTTCTTAATAGCCAATCTCCTGCTCCCTAAATGAAAGTCAAGTCATTATAATTGGTTATTCAAAGTATTACACAAGACATCACGAATCAGTTCTTTGATGGTGATGGAATTGTACAGGGTCTGTTCTTTTTGGCTGCGGCTTGTGGCTTGTGGCTGCGGCTTGTGTCTTTTGGGTTGTTTGTATGAGAGATTACAGAATAACAGAAACTTACGTGCGGTTTTTGCCGATATAAATGAAGTCAGTAAAGTATGTACTACAATTAACTAGTAGACCCATCTTGAAAAAAAATACTCCGTTTAAAAGCTAGTTATTGTAGAAAAGCCGAAAAGCAGCTTTTAGAAGCTGAAAAGAACAGGGCATGTGCTTTCAAGCAATGTCATTCATCTGAAGTACTAGTCATGGAAGGGCATAAATAATGACCACATGGTTCAATGGTTGTCTGGATGATATTTTAGGTCAACTGCGGGTGCTAAGTTTATGCTGAAGATTTGCATCCACTGAAGTTATTTTCAGAAACTACTTGAGTCAAGATGCACAAGCAAAGATACGCCAAATAGATATCGAAAACTCCTAGCTCAAGTTGGTGACAATCTTACCAATCCATCAGCCAAAATTGCTTGTGTAGCAGAAACAACGGAAGTGTAAATTTACGTGAACAACTTAGCAACAGATTTCTAAAAGAATCACTTACCTTGGTCAGTTCAATTGATATCTGTATTGCGAAATTCAATCCAAACTGTAGAGAAAACTTTAGCCTTTTTCCCTCACCTGACAAATATGAGACGCATGCTCTGCATAAACGCTATACAACATGCTAAAGTTTTTTAAGGGAAGACAGGCAGAACCTTCGTTAAATGCTACTAAATCATGCCAAGAAACAAGAATGTTGTTGCTGATCAGTTTCAAGAGCAAGAAACTACATTGACATACATATGAAAAAAAAGCCCAGGAACCAACGTGACAAAATCATCAATGTACAAGGGAATCAAAGTCATTGCTCTTAAAGCCATCCTTGGTAACAGACTTCTGTGCCAGCAAAGCTCGTGCAGCATGCTTTTCTCCAGAATATCATGTCCTCATCAAACATGCAAAATTTGTTTCTAATACTAAATTCGTTATGCCACTTGCCTAAATTGACAAAAGAATTGACATTATGATAATATCTAGTATTTAAATTCTATAAAGCAGGAGTCATCTACAGAAATTGGCTAACGCGTCAATGCCGAACCACATGTCTGCCGTAAGGCATCTGATCAATGGAAAAGAAGATGAAAGGAGATGCTCTTTTATCTTCCAGAAGAAGGTTCTTTCAAGAAAATGCAATGTATAAAGAACCTTTGACACAGACTTTCCATGATGTCTAAAGCATGATATAACGTTCCTGGAATGTTTATCATGTTGATGAACCAGTTGCGCAGAAAGGAGAAAAGCCACTTTTGGCCGTATTAGACGCGTTATTGACAAAAAATAGTACCCTCTTAGTATTAATTATAAAAATAGCACTACCTACCATCCGGGGCTTCTTGGGTTGACACGTGGCACCTGCCACCCCATCACCGGGAGGCAAGTGCCTCGGGCCGACATGTGGCGCACCTGCCGCTCCATCATTGAGTGGCAGGTGCGCCATGTGTCAGCCCAAGAAGTCTGCTGTCTGATAATCGGACGGCAGGTAGTGTCATTTTTATAATTGATGCTAAGAGGATGTTATTTTTGTAAATAAAGCGTCCAATACAGCCATTCCTGCTAATGTCACCGCAGAAAAAGGCTGCATCTAGACTGTGAGTAAGGCCGTAATGGTCCTCCATGGTTCGCTGCAGGACGGCATGCATTTCCTTCGGGAGCAGATGATGACCATTCCAACCCGCAGACACAAAAGATAAATGTAAAAAAGGTGTAAAAACAGAAGATCAATAGCAAAGATACTTATAGCCATCATATTTGACTCACAGCAGTAGCTAAATGTAGCAAAAAGAGATAGAATCAATCATCCTATCTGACTAAATAAAGGCTGCAGCTCGATAATCACAGGAAGATGCACAGGATGTTCGCTAATTGCAGACTAGTCACAAAAAAATGAACTAGTCAAACTAACAGTTTCTTGATCTCATGAAAGTTTTTTTTTAAAAAAAAAACCATGAATATAGACTAAGGCTGTTTCTTTTGACTCATCAGAGGAATGCGTCCAAGCAAGCAACGAACCGCAAAAATGTATATATATCATGGCAGTGAACTTATGTGAGCGCGTCTTGCCGTTATCCCGAGGATAATCACACAAAAATGTATGGATTATTATTTATCTAATCAGTAGATCACTGTTTCGGTAAATAACAAACCTTTATCAGAGTCGCACAGCAGAACAATAACGTAGAAACTGTACTTTTATTATAGCACTTGCCACGAGGGCTATGGTCATTAATATAGATACATAAGGAACAAAAGATAGAAGCTGATACCCTAAGGCTCTCCTGCTCGGCTCAGTGGAACGTCTACTCGTCGCAGCCGTCATATAGGGGGTCCACCTCCCCTGGCTCCTCGTAATTGCCATCCTCCTTGCCTGTGAACTCGACTGTGCCTGCTGCCCCTTCATCCGGTTCAGAGTATTCTCCGATCGGAATAGGATCTAATAAAGGAGAACAATAGCAAGGGTGAGTACTAACATACTTAGCAAGCATATTAGCAAAATGCACTGTATACCTCTCTGTCTTTAAGTCCAATTCTAGTCATCTAAATTCAGAAATTAACTTTATCAAATTAAGTAGCATCTTTTAATTGCGAAAATTCTACTTTTCCCTCGACTGAAGAAAGATCCCTAGTGATCACCGTAGTCCCCAATCCAAGAGGCTAGCATGAATTTATGGTTTTTATTTAGCACTGCGCAGACTTGTATCACTGTACCCATGGCTACTCTGAACCATTATAACTAGGCTTTCCACACTTCCTTTGATGTGGGGTCAAGTTCAAAGTACAGAACCTTTTCCAAGTTACGTTGCTTAAATCTCCCACCTATTTATTTTCCACCAGTATACCGAGTCGCTTACCCGGGCTCTACCGACTTCAAATAATATTTGGTTGGACTGGCTCCCGGTCCAACACTCCACCTACGCATATAGCATCTCGGGACTTACTCCAGACTGACGTTACTGGTCTTGAGCTTCATCCATCTCTACTCACGATAACGTAACAGGGTACTAATTTCTGCCGGTCTGAGAAGGAAAAATGGTTGGCGCTTTATTAATGGTTCCCGTTCTGAGTGAGAATTTCATAGATCTTTGTATACTAACTCTATCTAAAGGGGTCTTGTCTTCCCTTTCTTTGCCTTTTCAAGGTCCCCTTTACCCTCCTTACATATACTTGTTCTACTGCTCCTCTCAGCCAGACTACTACTTTGCTTCATCTCTTTCTTTTCTCTTCTCTTTTTTTTTGTCATTCATACCTATTTCATCTTCTTTAATGATTTACCCAAGCAAATACATTTTCTGATGTAACTATATTGTCATGATACAAAAAGCAATTTGTACATTTGACATAACTATATTTGTAATCAAGAATTAGCTTGCCTGAGTGGCAGTAAGTGTTGGGATCAACTGCAACATGCTCTGCTACCTTGGTTGGAGCCTAGTTGATTTCTGCATTACAGGCAGACGCGCCCTAAGAAAGTAGTTATTTAGAGTACTGATAGATTAGAAAAATTTTCCCTTGCCTATCTCGGTGGATTTCTAATCTATTTACTAGGTTAGAATCGAATACTTAATCTGCAGCTTGAACTGCTAAAATGGCCAGATCTATTCGCTCACACTCCTCTTTCACTTGGTCGACGCCTCACACTCCTCTCTCTGCTTGGCCGATGCTTCGGCCTTTGACCACTGCTCTCTTCCTCCTCCGCTCTCCCTTCTCAGTGTCAATGCTTGCTTCCTTCTCCCTCTGCTCTCGAGGTCTCCTGCTCCCATGGCTACCTTGCGCACTCACCCCCTTTTTGGCTCAGATCCGAATGGATCTGAGCTCGGATCTGAGCTCCTCCGGGTCGCTCTTCGCCAGATCTACCACTATTGCCACTCTCTATTGTCGGATCTGGCGGCTACTCACTAGATCTAGCGGCTGCTTACCAGATCTATGGTGGTTTGGCTCCCCCAACCACTCAGCTACTTCGACTACTCGATTACTCGGTCTCCGACTACCCGACTATGGCTGCTCGGCCTCCGACTACTCGACTACTCGGCCACGACTGCGACGACTCGACTACTCAACTACTCAGTGGTTCCCTCAACATCCTCTTCACCCTCAAGAGGATGTCGTCAGTCGGGGATTGCCACAGTGGGCTTGGGCTTGGCTGGATGGCTAGAACTGAGGCTCATTTGCGACTACTCTTCAGTTCTACCTTCTCCTCTTACCTCTAACTATGCTCACATATTTTGATTTTAGTTCATGTTTTTATTGCATTTTTTATATCCATTACCACACGCAATATTGGGGAATCCTAGTGGCTGTGATGACGGAACTCGGGTTTGGGGGTTCACGTGCTTGGGAGCGGTTCTTCAAACTCGAGGGCGCTCATAGTGCTAGGACGGCCACCGGTTGCTATGGTAGCCACCAGTTGAGCTAGGTGGGCTTTTCCCCCCTTCTCAATTGCTTGGCTCAACCTGATGAGCCGAGGAGTAGTGCCGAGCATCTTGTGTGCTTAATCGTGACGAAACCAAAAAGGGAAGAAAAGATGGGAGGGATGTGGGCCTATTTGTGTGTTGGGCTGAGAATGAAAAGTGTTCAGTTGGTGGGGATTGCGGTGTGGTCCTCACACGATTGTAGACATGGACGAAGATGTAGTTGAGGTACTTGTCGCAGTCGGGGACGTCGTCTTATGGTGGTCCACTCAGTCGACCTCCTTATCTCGTGGTTCTCACTCGCCATCGTCTTCCTCTACATATTGCCTCCCCTTCTCTGACACTCCTCTCTTGTCACTCGATGGCTACAGCTTTGGTGGCTTAGTTCTTGGCCTTCGGCCGAGAGTAGAGATGGATGGAAATGGCTGGCTTGGCTTGGGGCCTCTAGTGTTTTGGCTGTTCTTGGTTGTTCTTGGGGGGCTTTCTGTGTGCTTGTGAGCTATTGGCTGGTTTGCCATCGGTGGTTTCCGGAAATGCAGTGGGAGATGTGGGCGATTGGCTATACTAAAGCTTATATAGGAGGAGGTTTCAGCCTCTCTCTCTACTGTAGCTAGAGTTGGGCTATGTACAACTGGGCAGCTCTGATCTTATCCTCCTCTGAGTCTTGGTTCTCTGTTGCTTCGGACCGGAGGTCCTAAATGTGGGTTGAGTATTGTTTTTGGATTTACAGAGTGCTAAGGTAAGTTGAGAAATGTAGGCTTTGGACTTTTAATTGTCTGATGATAAGGCCCACTAATGGTGAGAGATACCAACTGGCTTTGGATAGATACTATTCAAAGATAATTAGGGTTAGGGTTCTTTCAACTTATTCAGCAACTGCACTGTGATTCTATTTCTAAAGAATGGTAATGGCTCAAACTAAGCTAACATTGTGGTTGGAAAAACAGGTGTAGCTAAGTATTACAAAAAAAAACACTAATGACGATTGGAACTACAAAAGACAAAATACTAAATTTCAGATGTCAGCATATCAATTCTCGTCAGAAGTTTAAATGCCTCAAAATATACTGATAAAATTGGGGAAAAGTCAATTTTAAAACCTTCAACTAGAGCCTCTTCTTTTTGTCTTCTAAAAGCTGTTTTTTGGTTTTTCTACAATAACTAACTTTCAAACGAAGTATCTTTTTAATGTGGGTCTACAAATTAATTGTAGTACGTGTTGTAGCGACTTTACTTATATCGGCCAAAACAGCACACGAGTTTCTCTTACTCTGTACTCTCTCTCACGAAACAGTCATAAGCCATAACCAAAAGTCATAAGCCGCAACAAAAAAAAACCAGGCTTGGCCTGGGTCTAGATTTCAGTCCGTAACTCTAAAATCGTATACGTTTCACCGTCGAACTCTCAAATCGTATACTTATAGATGATTTAACCTTGCTGATGCCTGAAACTCTTGCGCTAGCAAAAGTAATGTAAGAACAGTAATTTATGTATCCATCTACACCAGGCCCGTACATTAGCAGGAGCCGGGTGGGCAACTGTTCAGGGCCCCCAAAATTACAGAGCCTCCAAATTTACACTAAGTAGTAATTAGCAATAGTTAATCCTTGAATAAAAAACTAAGATGCGGCCATGCCTGCAATCACTGGTTTGTTAATTGGTGTATTGGCCCAACGTAAGGCCCATGGCCATCCGCCATGCCCACCACCGCTTGGGTCCTTGCTTGGTCCTTGACTCCTTGGCTTCCCATGCGTCTCGCAGAATTGGCCGGCTGACGCGCTTCGCTTTTCCCGTCGCACCACCGCCTACCATCGCCAAGACGTTGAGAGCTTTTCTAAACTCAAGTTATTGTTGTATCTGCGGAAAGGAGCTTTTCTAAACTCAAGTTATTGAAGTCCTACTTGCGATGTACAATGACACAAGAAAACTCAAAGCGACAATAGCACTTGAAAATGATATCTTGGAGATGATCAAGTATGAAGATATAATTGAAGATTTCATTTCAAAGAATACTAAAAGAATGATGCTTTTCAGTAGAACATAAGGTCAGTTTGTTGCTTGAGTACTACTTTTATTGTTTTAGCATTAAGATTTGATATGTTCTTACTTCTTAGTAGTGTAAGAACAACGTATATTTTGAAGCTTTATAATTAAGTAAAAGTATGCTTTCGTTATATTATTTTCTCGAATTTTAGAGTCACATCACGCGTTTCGTTACTGAAACCCGTTACTGAGCTAACGAACTTAACCCACCCAATCCAACTCGTGCTAGCCACATGCAGTCAGTCAAAATCTGATTCTTGGTTACAATTGGCAGCACCCAAACAACACTTGATGGCTGTCAACTAGGGTGTAAATTTTTTGGCGGTGAATTGTGATATGCAAGCCCCGAAGCGTGAATCAAAAGAAAACATCGGAGGAATTCAGGGGTGCTGTTCGTATCGTGCCTCAATGCCCGCTTGACTGGTGAATTTTGAACCGGAACGAGTGAGTTCGAGCGAGACTTGGGAGTGTTGGGTTGATCTTGCGATGGAGGGAAGAAAGAGGAACTGGATTAATTTCATCCGAGGTGGCGGGTGGTGCACGGCGAGTTGGGCCGAATGCTTGAAAAAGAAAAATAGGAAGGGGATAAAACTGGATCATGGAGCTCAGGAAATTTAGATCCTATTTTTTTTTACTGTGGTTGATAGCTTTTATTAGTCCTTATTCTTACTATGGTTGATTGTGCTTTTTGATACGACAGTGGATAGCAAAGACACCGATGCGAACGGTGCATACTATTTTAGACTCGAAAAACCTTTTGAATATTTTGCTTCAACAAACCATCTTATTTATTTTGGTTTTCAGGTAAGTGAAAAGTAAAACAAACCAAAAGAGTGTTACTATACATGCGTTCAGCTCGACACATTGAACATCGAACTAGGCCTTTCATCATGGACTATTATTCTCGGCCTTGGGAGTACCCCAGATCTGTGCGGCCCACAAAGTGGGTGATTCATAGGGGGGCCCAAACCAAGCGTTTAGACCGATGCCGAAGACGAATTGAGCTCGGAGCAGAGTTGAGGAGGTGAGGAGCTTGAAGATCCAACAAGAACAGTATTTCGTTCGTTCGTTCAGAGACCCCGATACATCAACGTCTGAATCTGAAGGATGTATTTGCAGCCTCTACTCAATCGCTTCTCATCTCCCAGCAAGACAGGGCTGAAATGCAGAGGCTCGCTCCGATCACTTCACTGTCGCCCCAGCACTGCAGCCTTGAACCTCCTCACCAGCTCCTTGCTGCAACAAATCACTCGATCACATCGGTAAAACCCCTTAGAAACGAAATCAATCTCGTGTGACGCGCACGGGGAAAGCAGCAGAACGAAGCTGTTTGTAGATGGTGGATTCTCGTACCGCAGCAGCTGCCTGTCGAAGGAGGAAGCGGAGAGCAAGCCTCTGTTCTCCTCGGCTCTTCTGATTAGGTAGGGGATGATGTGCTCCACTGGCCCGTAGGGCAGGTACTTGCTCACCTGGAACCCGGCGTTGCGGAGGCCGAGGGACAGCCCGTCCGCCATGCCCATCAGCTGCGCGAACTGCAGGTTCCGGTCTCCCTTGCCGATCCCCAGCTCCTGCGCTCTCGCCGCCGCGAGTTGCCCTGCGCGAGATTACACACACAGGTGTCACAGTGTCAGCCCATTCTTCGGACAATGCAAGAAAGCGTCTGGAATTTTTTCCCGTCTCCTTACCCGATTCGACGTTGTGGGTGGCGAGCATGACGGAGGCGGAGCCGCTGCGCACGCGCTCGAGCAGGAAGGCGGCGCAGCCGTTGTAGCAGTCGTGGGTGTCCTGGATGCTGCCGTGGACCGGCGACGGCACGCCGAGGGACGCGGCGAGCCGGGTCTCCCTGGCGAGGTACGCCCCGCGGACCACCTTGAGCGCGAGGCGCACGCGCTCTGTCTCCGCCGCGCGCGCCATGGCCTCCAGCCGGTCGCGCGCGTCCCGGAGGTACGCCTGGACGGTGCCGTGCACGATGGGCCGCCCCCCGCCGTTGAACGCGAGCGCGCCCGCGAATGTGAAGTAGTCGATGGCCGGCTGCACCGCCGTGTACTCGGCGTCCACCAGCAGCGGGATATCGTACTCCGCGCACCGCTCCCCGATCACCAGCAGCCGGTCGTGCGCGTGCTGGAGCTCCAGCTCCTCCTCCGCCGTCAGCGGCGGCGGCGCCGTCGAGGTGAGGTACAGCGGGCTGGAGTCGGACAGGATCGGGAACGAGTGCACCTTCCATGGCAGGTGCAGCGACGGGTGCTTCTTCTGCCACCGCAGCAGGTCGCTCGCCTTCTCCAGCAGCGCGATCGGACAAAGCGCCGTGATCTTGATGCACACGCTCGCCTGCACGCAGCACAAAGAATTACAAGTAAATTAATTAAGCTCGACTACAGTAGTATTAATTCTGATAAAAAAAATATTTCTAATTTAGTTCAAGACCTGTAGTGATCACCGATCAGAAAATGTCTAAATAAAGACATAATTTTGAGGGAATTAATATCAACTCCAATGTAGCAGACGCTAGCTCTAGAGCCCGGCCCACTCGGCCCATTCACTCGATCGCTCTCGTCTACATCCCGTACCGCTCACTCGCTCACTCTCTTCCAATCCGCACTGGCGTTCGCTCTCCTTCTCCCCGGCGGCCTATCCCTGCCCAACTCCATGCACAACGATGACCGGCCGCCATCGTCGACTTCTTCTTTTGGCAGTCTTCGCGCATGATGTCGTCAGATTTGAAGCGATGGCAACCAAATCTCCTAGTTCGAGCACGCCGCTGTCTCCTATGCTATCTCTCCACCGCCCAGCTCCTCCACGGGTGGCCGTGAGGACGCCGCCATGATAGACGAGCTCGACACCGACCGCGATGGCTTTCGTTGACTGGAGAGTGTTTGTGGGACGGCGAGCTCAAGGCCGCGCCCAAGAGCATCCCCGTCCCTGCCATGGGGTAAAGTGTTTGTTTTTTGCTGTAACGTTTGGAGTTTATATATGCAACAATAAGTAATAGCCGCTAGTTCATATATGCAACAATAAGTAATAGCCGCTGCAACATTAAGTTTTTTGTCAAATTTTTTTGTTGCATATATGAGTAATGAATGTTGCGACTAACCATACAACGCTAGTGCTCAGATCGGACGTCCAGGCACTGGCAACACCTTAATTTTGATGGTATTAGTAGGACTTTGACGTGAAGCTAACGTGCGGCGGAGAAGGTCAAGGCATAGGCCGACAGGCTATGCCATGTTCGCTTTGGTTTATAAGCTATTCTTTTATAGTAAATAATTTTTTACAATATTTAACTTTTAAATAGAGTATTTTTTAAGACGGGGTATTAGTCGATTGTAGTAGTAGTGATTTCATTTATATCGAACAAAATTACACATAAATATCTCTCCATAAAATTTTCTATAAACTGTTACTATTTATAGATCAAAACCAAAAACTCCACGCAAAATCTAATATAAACTAGTCCAAGAAGACGATGACGAGCATGTCGGAAGCAGTGGCTAGTTTTCAGGGCCCACGAGCGGTGACATCCGTACGATTCACTGGCAGTTTGGTACCAGAAGATTCCCAAGGAATCCGCGGGTCCGAGTCGTCCGACTGGCGCGCGCAGACAACCCCGAAGATTCCGACTCCGTCCCACGTGGCACCCTCCCGTCCCGTCGCCACGCACACGACGGCGAGGAATGAAAAACGTGGAGGGGGTAAGCGACGGCGACTCACCGAACCAGGCGGCAGCGACTTCGCGACGTCGACGGCGGCGAGGAAGCCCGCGGCGTTGCGGTCGCAGGCGGCGCCGTCCTCGGCGTCCTCGATGCCGTAGTCCAGGATCCCGCCCATGCCTCGCGCCGAGGAGCCGCACCACTGGCGGCGGCCTCATCGGCCGCCTCGCCGCGCAGGCGCCGTGACGCGGTGGCCCTCGCCGCGCCCGCCCGCCAGCGCCTCCCGCCACCGCCGGCGATCGCGCGCCGCGCGGCCGTGGCGCGTCCAAGCGGCCCACCGACAGCGCTGCAGCGCCACGAAGCGCGCGCCGGCGCCGCCGACGGCTCCCCGGCGAACAGCCTCCCGGTGTCCTCGAACTCCAGCGCCTGCGCCTGCGCGGACGGGACCGCCTCCACCACGGCCGCTTCCGGAAGCTTGGCGGCGGCGGTGGCGGCGGCGAAGGAGGGCAGAGCGCGCTTCGTGATGCGGGAGGCGATGGCCATGGAAGGTCGGACGAACGCAAGCAAGAAAAGGATGGTGCTTTCTTGGAAAGAAGACAAGAAGAATGCAACTTACAAAGAAGAGAAAACAAAAGCTGGTGATGTGTGCTGGTCGTGGAGGAGGAGGAGGAGAAGGTTGAGATGAACCCAAGAATGGTGGAAGCAGAGGCGGTGCGGTTTTCGGTTTCTTTATAGCAAGTAAGTATCAGGGATTCGAGAGGACAATGGTAAAAGGCGAGAGAAATGAGCTGAAAATTAATTTAAAGGTAACAAATTTAAATGATAATTAGAAAAAAAATATTTAGATGATATCTAGACACTCCCATAAATATAATAGTTGAAAGAAATAATTTTAAGAATAACAGGACGAGCAGTAAAAAGAAATAAGAGGGAGATACATGCGTGTGATGAAAACAAAAGGAATATGGTATATAATATATCTATGACACTTGTTTTATTTACAAAGTAAGGTAGTAGTGTGAGAGAAGTAAAAAATTATTTCAAGAAACTAAGTATTTATATTGTTTTTTTAGCTTTTTTTAAATAGAAATGGAGGACGACTCGAGATACCAGCGCATTCTGCTTAGACGGAGCGAATTTTGGCTCGGAATATAACGTGACTCGGAACCCCTGCGTGGGGAGATCAGCCCTCCTCCATTTCCTTCCTTACACGCCTCTTATTGCCCCTTTTCCTTTCTTTTTTTTCTCATTTTTAAGAGACAGATAACTCTCACCTCTCTTAAAAAATATTAAAAAATATTTGGAATAAGAATTAAGTGATCCTAGTCGGGATACGCACCGTGCTAGTGCGCACGCTACTCCTTAGTGCCACACCACACAGATTATGAGTATCTTCTTTTCATTTTATAAAATATGTTTTTAACTTTTCGATAGCAACTAATATTTTAACGAAGTATTTTTTAAAATAAAGATGTATAAATTGATTATAGTACACTCTATAGTAACTTTATTTATATCGATCAAATCTATACGTAAGTTTTTATGACTCTGTACTTTATCTCTCCATATCAGAGAAATAGTGATAAATCTAACTATTCATAATTTCATACGCTTTGTTACGTGATGTACTACAACGAGTCAAAATCTCAAGCTTGTTTTATAGTAGAGGTAGCACCAAGTAGTAGCCCAACACTCCTGCAGAATCATCGTGTGTGACGCTCTACAACAGCCATAGCACAACATAGAGACGCGTCACACACGATAATTCATGGCTGTCGTAGAGCGTCACACACGATGATTTATAGCTGCCGTAGAGCATCTCTATACTGTTATTTCTGCATGAGTGTAAGGCGAAACACTCGTGCAGAAATGACAGCATAGAGACGCGAGGCTGCTCGGTGCAGTGGATGTACCGCACGCGCCGACTACGGCAGTTGGATCGGATTGCGACTTGGACGGCTCGAGTTCAGATCGTACGCGCGCTATTGACAGCCAGAGACAGCTCTACGTACCGCTCGAAATGATGAGTCCTCAAAACTATGATCTGTTTTGTATGTTCTTTTCGGGTTTTTAATTATTTTTATTATCGATTTTTTAAAATAATTACTGTTTACTAAACTAATAGAGCATAGTTTTTTATTATAGATTTTTAAGTGATTTTTATCTTTAAATTTTTAATAATGACTATTTATTAAACTAATAAACCACAGGGCTCTGACGACAGAGAACATGGTCAGGGTCATGCTCGTGCGTACAGATATGGAAGCATAAATTTCTGCACTAAAGCTGGCTAATCCACCCAACACTCGGCAAAAAAAAACCTTGTCTTGATCTTCCTTTAGTAGTTAAGCTTAATTTTTCGTTCAAAACGGATTTTGCTTATAGCCTTTAGTTATATTCGTTAGCTTTTGGTTAAAATAAATACTATAACGATTATTAGTTTTTTAATAGAGATATTCAATTAAATAAAAACTGTTATATCTCTATAAACATGCAAAAGAAGAAGAAGAAGAAGAAAATTTCATGTTAAAAAGCTAATATATTTAAAATGGCTTTCAATTGTTAACAGCTAGAAGTTAGTAAGGTAAAAAAAACGTTGTAAACGAGTCTCACGACGCTGGTCGCTTTCAGAGAGGGAGCTGATGGATGCCGTGGTCAACTCGCTGATCCTTTTCGGTATTTTCCTGCACGATTAACTCGTTCCTAGCTAAGGCTTAGCCCGTTGATATTAACTTCTAAAAACTGATTTTTATAGTAAGTAATTTTGATGCAATTTAGCTTTTAAACAATTTGTTTTTTAAGTTAAGATCTACTAGTTGATTATAGTATATATTATAATGATTTTATTTATATCGATCAAAATTACATATAAATATTTCTCTCTATAAATTTTTCTATGCATAAGCCAAAACCTAAGCTCTAAAAGTCTAAACGAACGGACCCTTGACACCAATGCTATTGCGAATACGCGATGAGGAAGCTTCGCAAGCCGCTTTCAGCTCAGGACAGAACCGAGACAAATCGCACGTCGATTGTCAAGTTATCAAGTAGATCTGCGCGTGGTTGAGAGTTTGGTTTTTGTCTCGACTTTTTTTTCCTATTGGAGAGAAGGTTTTTTTTTTGGGGTCTCAACTAGTTTGCATAAGACGGAAAGCGACGGCGTCGTCAGCCATGGGCCCATGTCGCCGCCGACTGCCCGCCGGTGAGGCTTCATGGGTCTGCGCTTCACCGATCCACGTAGAATCCGGCCGTCGTGTTGCCCGGTTGTTTGGACAGTCAGACCGATCCACGGCTCTGCCTTATAATGGTAACTGAGACTACTCGGTCATGATGGACCGGGCCTAGTTACTCCTGTCCCAGCTTCTCAGGCATTTGTTTTTTCCGTCTCCGTCTATTTAGTATTTCAGTTTTACTATTGCATAGGCAACTGAAATTTTTTTATGTTTCAGTCATCTGAAATTACACTCTCAATGAACTAAAATTACAGCCCCCCTAAAAAAAAACAGCTGCAACTTTAGTGATTCAGAGTGCAACTTCAGGTGACCTGAAATTGCACTCTCAATCAACTAAAATTGCAGCTCCCTCCCAAAAAAATATGTACAACTTCAGATGATTCAAAGTGCAACTTTAGATGACTGAAAGATAAAAAAATTTCAGTCGCTTGTGTAATAGTCTATCCCTTAGTATTTACATCGATATCACAGCAAAAAAGAGGGAGAGAGCGAGAGCGAGAGGAATCTGCAAAACATGCCTTTTTTTTATTTTGTTTCTAACAAATTCAGAAATCTATTCGTTCTGATGGCGTCCAGGAACCAACACGCTGACAGCTACCACATGAAAATAGAGCCAGTAATAGCTTCATCTGTGTGAAAGATGGTGAGCAGTAGATGGAGCTTCAGCCTTGCAGCAGGAAGCAAGGCAGAAGCATGACTCTCAGGGCCTGTTCTTTTTGACTGCGGCTTATGACTTTTGGTTAAAATTTTTGAATTTTAGCTGTTTGCAACAGAGATTACGGAGAGAGATACTCGCTTGCAATTTTTGTTGATACATGTTAAGCTTTTAACATGTACTACAATTAATTTGTAGATCTCGTCTTGAGAAAATACTCTTTAAAAATTAGGCACTATAGTAAAACCTAAAAGCCGCTAGCTTCGGAGGAAAAGAACATGCACTCAGAGGATCCACATAAAAATAGCCTGGGTTGGGTGGGTCAGGTCCGCAATGGCTACGTTCCTTTCTGCTACGGCTGATGATTTACAGTTGTGGCTAATAATTTTTTATTCTAGCATAAGCATTTATGCGAAAAACTGAAAGCCAATAAGCGTTTCGAAAAGTTGATGAAGGAACATCATATTTATTTATTCGAAAAAACTATAAATAGAAAAATGGAACCAATAAAGCCAAGGCTGGGTCAAGACACAAGATGGTCCATCCTGTTCCTGTCAGCTGATACCCAACCCTAAATGCTTGTCTCTCGCCTGGAATCATCAGATGCGATGCGGGTCACACACAGCAACCCTACAAACAGAGCTGCACATTTTGCAGATCCAACCTCACCAAAGCCACAAATTTGCCAGTGCAGACTCCTGATGTTATGTTCCTCCATTGGCCATTGCATTGCTAACAGAAGAAGTGCAAGCACCCCTAAAAGAAAGAAAGAAAAAAAAAAGAGCAAGCACATGAAGAGTTGCAACTCTGAAGCTAAACAAACGTACCTCGATGTCTCTGCGAAAGAAACATCTTTGTACTGGAAACTTTGGTAAGTTTGAAGGTTAGTTCTTTTCAGCTTATAGTTTGAACAAATAAACAGAATGATTTCTTTGCTATCGTTTGAAAGCAGTTTGTTCACATATATACTCATGTTAGAATCAAAAACTATAAACCATAGCCGAAAAGAACTTACCCGACCATTTTCCTTCAGGGTCCAAATTGTTTGCATGACCCAAGCGTAGCAGGCTAGCACCCAAGATTTGAAATATATATACACACACTTCACTCATCCCCTAGGATGCTGCAAGACAACAAACATAAATGAACATCTAAGAACCAGGCAATGTTTGTACAGTGTTAACTGCGTGTTCCTGTCCAGCTCCTATATGAAAATAGTAATAAAAAAACCCACATAAATGTCAAACCAACAAGGGCCAAGTACTAGTAGCAGATGCACCAAGCAAACCAACCAAATGCTGAAATTTAAAAGGATGCTGCGCCAAAAGGCGCGGTTTCACAATGGTATATTTTGCCAGTTCCAACGCCCGCCTTCAGTTCAAAACTTCTGGAGCAAATAAATGCATTATTCATGTACAAGCAGAACAGACAAATTTACGTTCATTCTACCAATATCAATATGACCTTCAAGCTGAATGAAAAATGAAAGACGCAGCAGTTATAATCCAAAAAAAGAGTGATGTTATATACAGAAGCAATGGCCACAATCTGGTTTATTCATGTTCTTGTCTCTTGGCACTGGTTTCTCCTACAAACTTTTTCTCCTCTGGATTGCAACAACAATTATGGCCTTCCTAGCTTGCTGCTACAAAAGTTAAAGACTAGTGCTATAAAACTACAGGATACCTCCATCCTTACGAACAGGATCTTCATTTTTTTTATCTCACAAAAAAATGAACACGATCAAAGCCTAACTTTGACCAACAATTTTGTACTTGTACATAATGAGAAAAATTCTGCTTTTCTTATCTTTTTGTTCCCCCCATGGTTATCAATTGGTTAATTAGTTACTGCCTACACTCTTCCCATCGGAGAAAAGGGAGGGTCGAGGACGATAGATGGAGGTGTTTTTTCTCTCCTCCTTTTCGGTTTCTTCTTATCTTTCGTTGTTACCGATTCAATTAACTGTCTCACTTCCTCCTTGAGAAGCATCTTCAGTGAGCTGGAGTACAATTTGTGCTTGAATTTCTCTATACCAATGGCTGAAGAAGCTTCAGAACAGTGAAGCAAAGAAATGCAGGCTGAAAATGCCTGCAGCGCTGATAACCGTGCATGGAAATCAACCGAGAAATTTCCTTTCCCATCCAACTTCATCATAAGGGCAGGGAGAACTTCTTTGTTACCCTGCTTCAACAGTTGGAGCACACAAAATAAAGATTACATCTAGTTGAATACAAATATACTAATGCAATGGTAAACTAGTGTAGTGTAAGTAAACTGGGTATATGGCTGGTTCACAAATGCTTTTAAGGGAGGATCAAACAACATGTTTGACGCGAGAAATCGCTCCCGGATTTCTTGCCTCAGTGTATGAGGTGCAGGCATGCCAATGTACTAAAGTACACAAAATAAATAAACACAAGAAAGATAGAAAAACATGCATTTTATTCATTCATTTGAGAATAACAAAATTACCCTTTATATATATACGCTCCATAATCTGCTTTGTATAGCAGATCTGACATAGGTGATGTGTTCTTCTGGTTCCCGGAGCCTCGAAAAGCTCCCAGTTAATTACATCCGTGGGGTGAACTCACAGAATACCTCCGATTAAGTAACGCATTGGTCGTCGTCTTCAGTCTTCGCTTTACGTTCTCTATGCGTATGATGAATGATTGATATGTGGGGTATCGATAGATTCATCTATCTATGGAACCGTTGATAGCGTAGCCTTTACACTAGCATTAATTTTGAGATCAAATCCCTGATCGATTACCGATTTTTTACCTTCTAGACATCTGCTTTCCATATCAAAAAGATTTGTTGAGAATTACTTCCATCAGATGGAGATACGGTACAATCATCTTTCCATTGCAAAGACAATACACTCAGAACCAATCTCTTCCTTCCATCTTGATGCATAGGCTGCCATAAATTGACCATGCATCTTGCGATCAACCGAGAACATGCGTCCGCATGAGGCACAACACAACAATCAGTCGAAGTGGACCGTAGATCGTAGATCGTGTTGGCACTAATTTTGTTGTCAATGGTACTCGAGCACATGCGCGCCCAAGTTTGTGCAGTAGTCAGAGACCAGTCGGAACCCCTGGAGTCAGAGATCCTTTGGACTATAGTGAGCCGATCATAAGACACAACGAACCGTTTGGTAGACCAAGCTCAAGTATCGATAAGTGCTTCGAAGACCTATGTGATTGAGGAGTCGTGGTTGAGGCGTCCAAGTAACATTTGAAGAGAACAAAGCGGTCAGACCCACGTGGTCGAAACAACAAGTGGTCGAGGACCGAAAGTTCCGGTTCTGTGTTAAGTGATACGACGTGGTCGAGAGTTGCGAGTGGTTGAAAATAACCCGCGTGATCGACAAGCGTGATCGAAGACATGGTCACAAAATGTGAGCAACAACGTGGTTGTAAGACCAAAAGCGAGTGGTTGAAGAACGTGCTCAACACCCCGCGTGATCGAAGAACGTGCTTGACACCCCACGTGATCGAAGACATGGTCACAAAATGTGATCGACACAATGTGGTTGTACCGGATGATCTTAGTGCATATGACCAACCATATGAGGCGCAACCTATGTATGGACACTTGGCAAAAACCGTGATCCGTGTCGACACCGTGTCGACGACACGGACACGACACACGTGGTCGAACGACGGATGATTTTAGAATTAATTTTAATTAGTAAAATTTCGACACGTGCTCGACACATTAAATACATGAATCCAACACAATGTGATCGAAGAACGTGGTCAACATCCAACGTGATCGAAGATGTGGTTGGAGACCCATGAACTCGGGATGATCTTAGTGCATATGCTTCATGGTCAACTAGGGACTTGCAGCCATATGAGGCGCAACACATCAACTATGAACCGACAGCTTAAGGAGCAGGTCGCATGCCATTCCATGATCCGGACTTAAAGAATTTGAATCTTGGATAGCATGTGTACGTATCGAAGTTTCCTTCCTAAACATACACCTCTGTATTTGTTTTGACTTAACTTATTTGTACAAAAACTCATCAAACACAACAATGAACTTCAATTATCATCTAGGGATAGCTCTCTTGATGTGTTAACTAAGTAATTGCCTATAACAACCATTTGAGGAAACATTAAGTCAACGTTAATTCATTAGTAGGAAAGTTGAATATCTGGGCAAAGTAAATCATATTTTGACTAGATTTTAATTACTCCTGCGCTGCGTAAAATGCACAAAAGTGGTAATAAGTAAACACAAAATTTATGTCAACATAAAAACTATTAGATTTACCTGAACAAATAGCTCCATGGGATGCTTGCTTTCATTCATCACAGAATCAACCCAATAACTATCATATGCATTGTCAAGGACAATGATTGGGCAAGACATGTCCCATCCGCCACAATCACAGCCTCCACCGCTCTTCAGACGGTCGAGTAATGGTGATGGGCTGGTCTCATCATCTCTCGGTAAACCGTGTGCCCCTCCTGCTGTAACCACTTTGACAGTACCAGGTGATGAGCCAGCTTTCAATTCTTTGGACTGGGTTTTATGAAATGGCACTTGGATTACAACAGCTGCAACCTCCAAATGAGGATGAAGATCTTCTCGGGACCAAAGACAAGATGTCGAGACATCTGAGTTATTTCGTGCAGTATTTTGCCGCTCCATCAGATTATTTCTCTCTGGAGACTCCCCAGAGATTGAATTATGAACAACATTGCAGAACGTTGGTTGAATGGAATCTGTACATTGAATTCTCTCAACGGCAGAACTCCGTCTGGCATGAGCAATGTCATACAAAACAAACTCGCTGATGGCTGAGTTATTCAAAATACCATCTTTTTCAACTTCTGAGTACAGATAGGAAGACACATGCATCTGGCCTACAATTGGAGGCAGACACCCATGCCTATCCTTGGAGGTCCTTCCCACGGTGCTTGCTCGTTTGCCAATGCTATGGAAAGTGTAAATCCAATTCAGTTCATTTCCGGCTTTCCAAGTGTTAGCATAAATAGATTCTTCTGGACCCTTGGTACAAAACTCAAATCCGAAAGAACCATTATTGGGATTCAGTTTAAGAACAGCATGAAGATGAGTTGGCGATGAAGTAACTGTCATAGGCTGGGCTCCCCCACTTGTCTGGCAATTAGGTGTTAGGGTTTGTTCAGTCCTTGAGATACCACTCAACAAAGATCTGCGCAATACGCTATTTTTTCCTCCAACTGGCGGACTACTACATTTAGCATCGTCCTTTTCCATGAGAGAGGGGTTCCTCAGAGACTTGGATTTCATGATAGGATCCAGAATTTTCTTGAATGGACTAGATCGAGCTTTTTGTTGCCATCAACACCATGAACACTTTCTGATGGACAGGTAGCCTCAAAAGCACCCACCTTAGCTGACAAAGACTTGGGCAGATTACTTACCAAGTCTCTTTCACCGCGGTTACTCCCATCAGGATAAACACCAACGGAATGTTGGCAATTTGATCTTGTACCTTTGCTACAACTGCCTTCTAGCAAACGAGGAGCCATATTTGTGCAGGCACTTTTGGTGGTGTCTTCCTCAAGAGATAATTCCAGGAATCCATCTCTTACATCATCTTTCAACAAATTGCAGTCCATGCGTGGCCTCCCAAGCCTTGAATTCTCGTAAGGAACCTCACGCAATGAAAGATTCAGAAACTCCTTGGCAGCTTGATTAATTTTACGGTCTGTGTCCATGGAAGACCTCATCTTGCATGAACGGCTCTTTTGCTGAAACAAGTAAGCTCCACTTGTGCTAGGCTGAGAGGACGAATCGACAATCTCAAAGGGCAGAAATGTGTCTCTATTTTCTGCAGAATCTATTTTCCTCCTTCCCTCCTGGAGTTTCCTGAGTCTGCTAACGTCGCTGGAGCTCTGGTACATAGAACCGCGCTTGTGGATGATGCTGTCTTCTGGGTTTGCCTCGCGACATCTTGAAGGCAAACTTTTGCAATGGAAATTTGGGATCCGGTCGAGGCGCAGTTCTCCCGATTTTCCATCTGTGCATTTCAACTGGTGATATCTGCTCGGTTGTGCCTCCCTGCTAGGGCTCTCTGTTTCCTCATAGATAGATTGCATTTTTTCCTTAGCTACTCTAGGCCGAGAACGATTCCCCATAGAGGAAACCTGCGTATCAAACAAATATGGCTATTTAGGTCCACGACAATATACAAATAATCAATTTTTCTTCGAGCAATGCAGCGCAAAGCATTGCAAACAAAAAGTTACAGCAAGTGAGCTTTTCTTTTGCCACTAAGCCAATAATGTCTGGTACGATGCTGCATGAAGCCTCAAAGAAAAAGGTGAACATCAGTCCACGATCCGCTCGCATTGTTATAAGATTTTTTTTTAGATAAAGGATATAAAATCCGGCCTCTATCGCATTGTTATAAGATAGTTAGAAATGTGCAGTCCCACATGAATATACAATCGAATTTGTGCAGGAATAGTACTACATTACCCCAACAAGAGTCAAGAGTTCTAACTGTGGACTGCATACTGGGATGCAAAACTGGATACAAAGAAAGAAAGGTAAAAATGGTACTCTCGTCAGAACAGGAAAAGGAGGACAGTGGCGTCACTCCTAACCCAAGAACAACCATAAAAGGCAACTACTATACGTAAGAAATTCGATAGTGGACAACTTTTTACGAGCTTCAAATTCCAAATCCATCCTATACATCTGTTCCCTTAAAAAAGAAGAGAGAAAAAACCCATCTACTTCCAAAAAGAACAAAGAGATTCCTTCCACACACTGACCATACTCAAGAGAACTGGCCAAAGATGCTGGAAATTGATAGCTTCAATACCAAGGTTTCAAGAGGAACAGCACAATATACCAAACTGACAAAAACCTAAATCTACTCTCTATTCACCCTAAATTATCATTAAATGATAAAACATATATTCTTTTCCTACAAAAACAACACACAAGCAGTTCCACCCTAAAAATGAGATTAATGCATCGACCAAATCCCACTTTTCTTAATAAAAATCCCAGAAAAAGATGAACACTTGCACGTGCCAATCAAATCCCACCACCAAACATGCCAAAGCACCCTCCTTCTCCAGAAACTTCCAACATTCTCACACCTGCACCAAATCCGACTGATAAAACCCCACATTTTCTTCAATAAACACATCGTTTTCGCCAAGAAAAGTCGCCCGCCATTCCCAAATCCAACTTTTCTCAAGTTCCACCGCCCAAATCTACAACCAACAGCCTCAAACATTGCAAAGAACAACATTTAGAATTAACCATGGCCACGCCCAGAAAGGAAGCAAGAAATGCCATTACCTTGACTCGCCGAGAACCAGATCAACGCAGACGCAGCACAGAGAGGTAGACTAGACTCTGTCCTCACGCCTCTCTCTCTCTCTCTCTCTCTCTCTCTCTCTCTCCCTTTGTTAGTGTGAGGGCACAAAGAGCGTTGGGGCCGAGTGGGTGTGCTCACTAGCCCACCCCCTTCTTGGCGGCCGGTGAAATATAGGCTCTGACAAAGTTAAAATGAAATTCTCTACTTTTTTTTGGTACCGTTTCAAGGATAAAGCAAGTTATGAATGCATTGCTCGTTCTACTCCTCTCCTTTCTATTACATGTACATATTTTTTTTCACGTGTATTGGCATTATCCATCCTCTTCTTTTAAATACTATTTTTTATTTACTACTATTTACTTTCAATTAAAAGCAAAAAATTAATACAAACGTGACCATACTAGACATCTGTTTGCGCCTTTAGAAGGTACAAAAGTAAAATAACAATAAGCTAAGGGACTGAAGTGTAAGATATGTGGAGTTTGGCTTCGCATATCTCGAGCCGGAGGAGTGTCCTCCGTGTGCTAATTAAGGCTGTGATGGTTTTGACTTCAGCTTTTAGTTTCTGGTTTATTTTTTATTATTTATATATTTCATTTTTTTTGAATTTTTGGCTTTTTGTTGAGCTTTATGCCGGTTCTTTTTTCTCCGTATTTGTTTGTATTATACGTAACGGGCTAACATATTTTTTTAATTTTTTAAATTTAACTATGCTAAATAAGCCTCTATCAACTATAGTGTTTTTTCAGTCTGCTACAAATAAGCCCAAGTGATCACCACTAAGGCCACCAAATGATTAGGTAAGTAATTAGCAGGGGAGTAGTAGTATTTAACTGGCTATTTGGGGGAATGTGTCACGATTGGGGAGGTTTTTCTTTTGGAATAATTCATTCTATACCACTCTAAAGATTGTCACGTCTTAGGATGTCATCCTAACCTCATGGCTTATGTCAATTGGTATGATTACGTGGCTTAGCCAAAAAAAATGAGGCAAGAATATTTTTACTTAGTTCATTTAATCATAGAACCAACTCAACAATCTATATTGTGTCCTTATTGAGGCTAATCTTGTAGCTTCGATGTCCTCCTTGATCATCTCAAGATCCATGTACGACACGACCATCAACATCGCCCGTCGGTGGAGCCTCACCAACAGCCTCGCCTGCAGCTTGGTTGCGCGGCCTTCTTGGGTGAGGAAGTTCTTCAGGAGCACGAGCACGCTCTATGACACCCTCTGTTGTTGACGCTCGGACCGTTGCCATGACATACTCTAAGTATGTGTTTGGTTCAGAGTCATGGTTGAACGGGACAGATCCAACCTATTTTTTAAGGATAGAACTGACTCTATTTCGTGTTTGGTTGCAAGAGATAGGACGGTCCCTATTTTCTGTTTGGTTTAGGGACAAAAGGTTTGGGATGACAAATCTGACATACGGGGTCTACCTGTCAGCTTCTTTTCTGGGATTGCAACAGCTCGTGGGGCCCACTCGTCTCACCTCATCCCTCACCATCCCCTCATTTCTGGGGACAGGAGCATCCCCAATTTGAGAGTATATTCGCAGAATATTCCCTAGAGGGATATCCCCTATCCCACTCGACTTTGAACCAAACAGCTCTGAAATGAGGACCGCCCCATCCCATCCCCCATAGCCCCATGAACCAAACACATGCTAAGGTTGCAGTAGCGAGGTAGGCGTGATGTGTTTACAAGAAGCACAAGAAGCTCTTAGCTCTTGTGCGTCTAACGCTGGTGGACTTTTCACATATCATACTAATTGACCTAAGGGCATAATAGACTTTTGCATGAGTCAAATGTTGCAAAATGAAGCAAAAGGCAAGAAATGAGAGGCAATTGTATTGTATGAATATAAAACTCTTTGGAGTGGTATAATATGGAAAATAGTAATTGTCGTGGTATCTCAAGACGTACCAATTTTTGGAGCCGTACAGTATGAAATAGGCAGCACTGTTACTCCAGTACCGAGTACTTGCTCGGTCTTCAGTGCAATTGTTTTCTGAACATGGATAATATGTTTACAAAATCCTTCCGTTATTTTTTTTTGAAGACTAGAATCCTTGTGTTACAAAAATGCTACTCTAAAAAACATACAAATCTTGATAGATTCTGGAACTCCTTTTTTTGGTGTGTGTGTGTGGGAGGGGGTGTTTAAAATATATCAATGCGTTCGTCAATCATTTCAGCTTCAGCTTGCGGCTTATTTTTCACTATTCATAAATTTCGTCTTTTTTTGAACTTTTAACTTTTTTTTAGCTTTTTTGCCGGTTCTTTTTTCCGTATTCATTCGTGTTGTCCGTAATGAGCTAACATATTTTTTTTTCTATTTTTAAATTTAATTACGCTAAATAAGCCATCTTCAGCTACAGTAAACTTTCAGTCATAAGCCTAATTTTTCAGCCCAACCGAACGGGGCGTTAAGGGTGTGTTTGGTTGAGTTGTGGCTTCAAAAGTGCATGTGTAATGAGGTCATGGAAAACTCTCAGAGGTTGTGGATGTGGAAAAGTCGTGAGTTGTTTGGTTCAAACAAGTATAAAACTTACCTCCTATCTCTATTTTCCTTGAAACAACTGTGAAATGACTCTCTATTTTCACCATTTCAAAAAGAAAGCCAAAAGCAGGTCCAAGGTGTTTTCAAATCAGACTACCCAAAAGTAGCTGCTTCTGGAAAAAACAGCTTCTGATTTCCACCCCTTTGATTGGTTTTTGTTTTTTTAGAAGTAAAAATAGCTCCTAAAAATTCAACCAAAGGCACCCTAAATCGATAGGAAGACAACTATGAACTTCTTTTAGGAAATGCGGACGACCACGGTAGCGCCCTAGGTTTAGCAGGGAGATGGATAAAAACGCACTCAGCGGAGTGCGGACGACGTCACTGACACATGGCAATGCAGTGGGCCCCACCTCCCGATCTTTGAGGGTGGGGGCAGCTTTTGGGCACCGTGGGCTCCACCTGGGGTTTATCATAATCTACTACTCATGCCCGTCATCTTTTTTCCTTCTTTTTGTTTGCCGTCCTGTTCGTCTGTCCTGTGTTCTGTTCTACCATCATCCATCTCCTCTGCCCCCTCGCTTTTGGCTTTTGATCCGGTATAATCTAACCAACTCCTCCCTACTCATCAAGCAGTGAAAGCTGCAGCTCAAACTCCCGGCACAAATGGATGGACCACCATTTCTCGTCTGCTAGGTAGGTGCTAGCTGCAACCATCCTTCTCTGCCGTCCTCTGTCTGTGCCCATTTCGCCCTCCAAGGCTCCAATCCTTCCATGCGAGAGGAACTGCGATGTGCAGTTCGTCGCGATCGAGCAATCGATAGCTCAGATTAAAAGCTTGCTTAAAAGAAATACGTATCTGATATCTCTCCTGTGAATCTAGCTTTTAGCCAAGACCGACCGTCATTTGCAGTGTAGAGATTTTAACAATGGCGTGCATGTGGTGCTTCCTTCCAAAAGCAGCATCAACGTGCATGCATGCACACTTCCCCCCACAAGAACACAAACCGACTAAACAAAACAAAGCACCACTGGCGCATGGGGTGACCTGTCGTCAAGATTCCTGGCCTAATCGACCACGAATCATGAGCTCGCTTGTCTCCTTGATTACATAGTCAGTCGTCGTTGGTCCTAAGATGCCATCTCTCTCTTTTTCATTGTCTTTACTAAAGTCATCCTATCGCTAATTGACTATGCTGCTGGTACTTTCTTCATCTTCCAGTGCTTAATTTATCCCCCCAAAAAAAACACTGGCAGTACCTCTTTTGCAAGATGAATATGGATATCCCTCATCAATGTTAATCTATCTGCATGCAAATGTTGTATGATCACTTGAACGAGATCTCACTCAGTGATTATTCAACAAAAGGAGAAAGAAAGAAAGAAAGAGAAGCTTTGGCATGGATCTCTTGCGACATGAATATCCCTAATTGCTCCAGTTTTGCCTTTTAGTTTTTGTTTAGCAAGATACGCTAGAGCCGCATTTGCATTTTACTGCGTGCTTTTCCACTTGTGGATTTATCACAGATTCACCATAATGTTAAGGGCGAACGAAGAAGCAGCATTAATCAGGGCCCCATGAACATAGATAATTACGTGTGGTCATGTGCTACTCTGAGCACCTGAAGTCTCAACCCTTGGCGTACCTTCCTGCCTGCAAATGTTGGTTCCCTTCCTGCACAGCAGGGTCCCCCTGGTAGAGGCTTGATGTGACTACGAACAGGGTATCCTATGTACCTTCTACGTAAATCTTGCTTGAATTGGAGCAGTAAATCTTGCTTGCATTGGAGACGACTACTCTTACTAATCATTCAATACTATTAATTATACACAACAACTGCAATCTGTTGTGTTCGTTCACATATTTGCATCCATGCACCTCCTCTTCCTCCTCCTTCCTCCTCTTCTCTATGCAAGTGACTTGCACTGCAGCAGCTTCACTTCATGCAGAATACCACACTGCTGCTTGGATTGTGATACTATAGTATGTATATATCATCTCGGGAAGTAGGTCGCCCGTGAACCCGACTCTGTACGGCCGTGGCCTCCTGCGTTGGTGAATGGCGATCGAGGAGACACCAAACCTGAAACTTTCAGTGGTGTGAGTGGCCTAACATGCGCAGCAGAGGGAAGGACAAGTGAGGGCATGGAGGTTGCTCTGTACTGTACTAGTATTCAGACTGCAGAACGATTGATTGGCTCGTTTCATGCACGCCCCATGGGCTTATCGCGAGAGCGGAAATGTCCGGATAATTATTAAATCAAGCAGCTAAGACACTATGATCAAAGTTGTTGTTCCTACAAGAGAGCGTTTATACAACTGAACCAGTACATGCAAGAGGTCCTTCCCATCAAGGAGTACGCAGCATCGCCTATGGGTCCCTTTTTTTTTTTCAGTTTTTGACTTCAGCTTTTAATTTTTCTATAATAATTATATTTTAAACGAAATATATTTTAGATGAAATTTACTAGTTAATTATAGTACATACTGTACTGACTTCATTTATATCGATAAAAACCACACGTGAGTTTAAGTTACTCTATAATCTTTTTCACGAATAGTTCAAAAGTTATATACCACAACCAAAAGTCATAAGTGTTAGTAAAAGAACAGACGCATAGTTAGAAAAGTAGTACTGGCTAGTAGATAGTACACTTTTGAGCGTACGTGCTCCCCCACCCAAGAAATTACTGAAGGGACACGTACGCGTGGGCAATTCAACCGCAGAAAGCAGTACTAGTACCTGTCGGTAATTTTTGGCTACGGCCGGTGTTTTTTACAAACAGGATTTAGGTTTGTGCCGATGGCTTTTAACTAAAAAAATAAATAGTAGTAGTTGAAAAAATAAATTTTAGAAAGAGGTGAAGAATGATTAAAAAAGTGAGGAAGAGATACGTGCGTGAGACGAGAGCGAGAGGAATAGGATACGTGATATGCTTGTAATTCTCTGATTTATTTTCAGAGCGAGATAAAGGTGAGAGAAATAGAGAAGCTATTTCAATAAGCTAGAAATTCATATTAGCTGAGAAGGCAGAAATACAAGTCACTAGGAACATACCTGTATGCACGGCATGGACGGTCCACCAAACCAGCATAGCATAGCCCAGGCCCACATACACACGCCCATCCAGTCAGCTCCACAAGAAATGGGCCGATGAGGCCACACTGAGGGCCTTAGAGGCGGCACTAATTTCTGTAGGCCGATTTTCTTTATGGATCAACCCGCAATCCAAATTAAGGTCGCAAAATTTATTCGCGATCCGAATTTGGATGGGCCTTAGGCCGCACCGTTTGTCCGAAAACCAGACTTGCGTGGGCCAACGGCACCATATCTACCTTCTACCACCTATCACCCATTATCTGGACCGCGGGAATTTAATCGGACGGCGGGGAGGAACCCGAAGGAACGTTTCGCTGTGGATGTCCGGCGCAACTCAAGCAAGACCGTCTCATCCCGCTCGCCTGCCTGCCCCGCCGCCGCCGGAGCTCCGCCGC